>CM066577.1:11520000-11945000 GCA_033816785.1 Picus viridis
TGAGGTCTGGAAGAAAAAGAAAGGAATCAGAGGCTGCTCACAGGATGTTAGGGGTTGGAAGAGACCTCTGGAGATCTTCCAGTCCAACCCCCTGGCCAGAGTAGGACCGTAGAACCCAGCACAGGAATGCATCCAGCCCTCTGGTCATAGAATCATCAACAAGGTTGGAAAAGACCTCAAAGATCATCAAGTCCAACCTGTCACCCAACACCTCATGACTAGTAAACCATGGCTCCAAGTGCCACATCCAATCCCTTCTTGAACACCTTCCTGGGCAGCACATTCCAATGGCTAACAACTCTCTCTCACCTACAAGCTGCACCAGGGGAAGTTTAGGCTGCAGGTGAGGAGAAAGTTCTTCCCAGAGAGAGTTGTTGGCCATTGGAATGTGCTGCCCAGGGAGGTGGTGGAGTCCCCATCCCTGGAGGTGTTTAGGAAGAGACTAGATGGGGTGCTTGGTGCCATGCTTTAGTTGATTAGATGGTGTTGGGTGATAGGCTGGACTTGATCTCAAAGGTCTCTTTCAACCCTGGTCTATTCTATTCTATTCTATTCTATTCTATTCTATTCTATTCTATTCTATTCTATTCTATTCTATTCTATTCCATTCCATTCCATTCCATTCCGTTCCATCCTATCCTACCTTACCCTATCCTACCCTACCCTACCCTACCCTACCCTACCCTACCCTACCCTACCCTACCCTACCCTACCCTACCCTACCCTACCCTACCCTACCCTACTCGATTCTATTAATCTCTACCCCAGAAAGGGAGGATGGTGAAGAGGATACAATGGATTCACCACTTGGACACATACCTAACAAACCCCTGTGACTAAAAAACTGTCAAAAAGACCTGAGCAATGCCTGCTCAAGAGAATCAAAACAGAGAGGGGAAAAAAGGACGAACACAGGAGAAAAGACATCACCATGGAGCCTGGAAGTAGCAGACCAGGAGGAAACCTCTCTCCGTGTCTTAAGTTCCCCCTGTTTGAACTCATGCAGCTGAGGAGGCTGCTCAGGGAAGGACTTGGACTTTGGGATCTCTCCCTCCCCTCCTCCAGCAGAGGAC
Organism: Picus viridis; assembly: GCA_033816785.1. Taxonomy (NCBI): domain Eukaryota; kingdom Metazoa; phylum Chordata; class Aves; order Piciformes; family Picidae; genus Picus; species Picus viridis. The sequence goes on from CM066577.1 coordinate 11,521,074, forward strand.
AGCACAGCCAACTAGGACGACATCTCCTGAACGCCAAAGCAGCGGCAGCCTTCCTCCACAGACCCAAACCGTCTTGGGGGGCGGGGAGTAGTGGTAATACAATTCCTTTTCTCTCTCCCCCTTCTCCATCTTTCTCTCTCTATTTTCCCTCCTCCCCTCTCTCACTCCTTTCCTCTATTCCATCCACTTTATTCTGTTAATAAATAGCCTCAAGGGGTGTTGATATTTTGGCCTCCTTTGTGCCTCTAATTTCACAACACAGCAATGTTCAAAAGGACTGAGGCTCTTTCCCCCTCTGGACCAAGGCACTTGTACACCTCCCTCCTGTGCTTTCTTCCCATGATAGCTCTGAAAGCTAAATTTAGACCCCAAGAGGGGAGCTGATACATGCACTGAGAGACCTGCTCTTCATGTTTTTACTGTTACTTCCCAGGTTACCTTTCATGAATGATTTGCTGCTTTGTTTGAATATTTCAGTGCAACCTCTTTGAAAAATGCATCCACTCCAGGATGGAGGCAGGAAGCAACCTCAGCTAGAGCAAGCACTCACACATGAATAATTGCAGCTGAGTCACAGAATCATAGAATTGTCAGGGCTGGAAGGGACCTCAAGGATCAGCCAGTTCCAACCCCCTGCCATGGGCAGGGACACCTCACACTACAGCAGGTTGCTCACAGCCACATCCAGCCTGGCTGCAAAAACCTCCAGGGATGAGGCTTCCACCACCTCCCTGGGCAACCTGTGCCAGTGTCTCACCACCCTCATGGGGAAGAACTTCTTCCTAGCATCCAATCTGAATCTCCCCATTCCTAGTTTTGCTCCATTTCCCCCAGTCCTATCCCTCCCTGACACCCTCAAAAGTCCCTCCCCAGCTTTCTTGTAGCCCCCTTCAGATACTGGAAAGCTACAATAAGGTTTCCTAGAAGCCTTCTCTTCTCCAGCCTGAACAGCCCCAACTCCTTCAGTGCAAGGGGGTTGATCCTGTAAGGTCCAAAGCTACCTCCCCAGCGAGGTCTGGACATTGTAAATCTATGGGGAATTTTAATTCTCACAGTCTAAATGGTTCCCCAGTCCTGGTTCAAGGACTCAGTAACAAAAAACAATACAGCAAGATGAAAAAAAGAGGAAAAAATGGCAGAGGAAGATGTCCTCACTATAGAATCATAGAATCAGTCAGGGTTGGAAGGGACCACAAGGATCAGCTAGTGCCAACCCCCTGCCATGGACAGGGACACCCCACACTACATCAGCCTGGCCACAGCCTCATCCAGCCTGGGCTTAAACACCTCCAGGGATGGAGCTTCAACCACCTCCCTGGATAACCCATTCCAGGGCTTCACCACTCTCATGGGGAAGAACTTCCTCCTCACCTCCAGCCTGAATCTCCCCACCTCCAGCTTCATTCCATTCCCCCTAGTCCTATCACTACCTGATAGCCTGAGAAGTCCCTCCCCAGCCTTCCTGTAGGCCCCCTTCAGATACTGGAAGGCCACAATGAGGTCACCTGGGAGCCTTCTTTTCTCCAGACTGAACAGCCCCAACTCCTTCAGTCTGTCCTCATAGAACTGCCAGAAGACAGCTAAGAGCCTTGCTTCACTCATGACTGCCTATGAGTGCAAGCTAAGCACTTCACCGAGGTAAGGCCATTCCTCATGTAAAAAGAAATATGCCAGGCACACACTGTCACCACCTAAAGCTGTAGAGCCTGTGGTCCAAAGGAGATTTGTTTTATTTTTCATTCCTCATCCACCCAGAGCCTAAGCAAAAGGCTTGAAGCTTCTTCTGCAATGTGCCATGAGGATGGGACACAGGGGGCAGGGAGGGGGAATCCTGAGCTCACTTAGTGATGATGCTAAGGAGAATAATTAAACATTCCTTGAAGTGAAGACTTGACCTAACTCATCCACATCTGTGATAAATGCCTTCATTACCAGGCTCCAGAGTCATATTTCCTCTCTTTTTTTTTTTTTCCTGTCCAGATGCATGCTTAATTTCTTGGGAGACGTGAGGAGAGCTCCAAACAGGACAAGCAAAGGAAACACACTCCTGCGTACATAATGCCCTGGTGGCTGGAGCTCTGATGGCAAGGGGAGGCTCAGCCCAAGCTCCCTCTTCAGCAAGAGACAGCCCCAAGGGCAGGCAAGCAGAGAAGTGAATTTTTCAGGGGGCTAAGTGGAAGCAGTTAGGTGGTTAAGTGGGAGCTGTGATAATAAAATGCAAATGAAGGCAACAAATCTTCTCATTGCTGTCTCTCAAGTAGAGCCCAGGCCAGGAAATGGCTAAATCAGGGACTTCAGGAGAGATGGGTGGGTGGGTGAGCTGTTCTGAGCTTTCTGCAGGGTTTGCACTCCAAGTACCTCAAGGGTATCAAAGATGAGGTAGATGCTTGGTGGGCAAAGCCACAGATGCCAGGGAGACTCTTCTCAGTCCAGCTGTAGGCATGTTTACATGTTGGAAGAGGCCAGGCATGACACTGAACACTCTCCTTGGTAAGTGTATTCACATCTTAGGCGTTTAAGTGGACCTAATCCTCAATGGGATCTTAAAGGCTACTTCAAATCCTCACCAGCAAGGCAGAATGCCTGGTGCTTCACTGGGCTGGCTCCATCTTAGCATTTTCTCTTCACTCTGCTGTGGACCACTCAGTGAGTGGACAGTTCCAAGTGTGAATGGAGACCTGTAGGGCCTTTAGGCTATCAAAGTACCACTGAGGTCTGAAACCCCTCTAAGATCAACCCAACACCACCATGGCTATTAAACTATGTTCCAAAGAGCCACATCCACACGTTTCTTGAACACTTCCAGGCATGGTGACTCCTGCCCTCCTTCCTACAGAGGGGATTGGACTGGATGACCTTTGGAGGCCCCTTCCAACCCAGACCATTCTATGATTCTATGATCTAAAGCTTTCCTTATTTGGGAACCTGATTTCTGGTTCATTTTATCTCCTTCCCGCTGTTGCATGAGAAATGGCCACAGAGAAAGCAGGAAAGAGAACTGTACCCTGAAAACTGAACTGTAGAGTCATTAAGGTGGGAAAACACCTCTCAGATCATCCAGTCCAACCATCAGCCCAACACCACCATGGCCAATAAGCCCAATGTGCCATGGCCACAGGTTTCTTGCACACCTCCAGGGATGGGGACTCCACCACCTCCCTGGGCAGCCTGAGCCAATCCCTGACCACCCTCGCAGCAAAGCAGTTCTTTCCTGCCACCCAACCTAAGCCTCTCCTTGGTTCCAGCTTGAGCCAACAACTGTGAAGCCACACCACAGCTCTTGGGTGTGACAGCCTCATCCATGCAACCCCACAATGTGTCATTTCAGATGGACTTACTAGTGGGCTGTTCCATATCCTTTTGTCTTGGTGAAGCCTATTGATATGGCAACCACTAGCGCTGGTAAGCCTGCAAGGAGAAAAAACAAACAAACACACACCACCAAACCAAAAAGTAAACCCCAAAACCAGTAACAACCATCAGGTGCTGGGCAAAGGATTGCTGCCCTGCTTGGACAGAACCTAAGCAAACCAACAAACCAAACCAAACCACACAAGAGGGGAAGTGAATGCAAAAATGGCTGATTCCACACGGACTGAATCACTGAGGGGTCGCCCTGCTGAAGCAGCGCCAGGGGGTGGGACCCTGCTTTCTTGCCCACTTCGATGGAGCTGAGCTCCTGCCACATTTGACAGGCCTGCAAGTGAGCTAGGCAACAGCTTCATGAATATTCAGTGAAGGTTGTTTGGTTGGGGTTTTTTTTTAGGGTGTTTTTGTCATTGTTGTTGTTTCCTTTCTTGTCCTATTTTGGGTTCGTCTTGGGGGGCATTACACTGCTTTGCTGAAAACCTTCTCCATCTGGGTTTGAAACACCTTTGTAAGAGAAGGCTGAAACACACACAGCAGCACGGCTGGATGTCAAGTGGGCAGGTTCCTCCCCTATCATAGTATCAGTCAGGGTTGGAAGGGACCAAAAGGATCATCTAGTTCCAACCCCCCTGCCATGGGCAGGGACACCCCACACTACATCAGGCTGGCCAGAGCCTCGTCCAGCCTGGGCTTAAACACCTCCAGGGACAGGGCCTCAACCACCTCCCTGCACAACCCATTCCAGGGCTTCACCACTCTCATGGGGAAGAACTTCCTCCTCACCTCCAGCCTGAATCTCCCCACCTCCAGCTTCATTCCATTCCCCCTAGTCCTATCACTCCCTGAGAGCCTGAGAAGTCCCTCCCCAGCCTTCTTGTAGCCCCCTTCAGATACTGGAAGGCCACAATGAGGTCACCTGGGAGCCTTCTCTTCTCCAGACTGAACAGCCCCAACTCTTTCAGTCTGTCCTCATAAGAGAGGTGCTCCAGCCCTCTGCTCATCCTTGTGGCCCTTCTCTGGACATGAGGATGATCAGCTGTTTTTTTGTTCTTTGTTACTGTGGTAGGGGCTCCTGAGGGGAATGATGACATTCTGGACACCGTCCCCATTTCAATTCCAGTGATCCTGAGGGAAAGGAATTGCAAGGACTTACCCCATCCAAGGCACAGGAAACGTTTCCTTATGAGCCGTGTCCTAATTTTCCCGGTAACAGCCATGTATGACTGCCAGGCTTCTGTCAAAACCCAACAGAAGGAAGCTAAGAAGAAGAAGTGCAAAAAGGCCGTGGTGGTGGTGCAGATGCCCTGCAGGGAGCAAAGAGAAGCTCGTGCTGAATACTTAGGGACACCCATTTTCTCTTTTCAGCTCAAAGACTTGTCACAGCCTATCATCCTGACCCTTATCCCATCATCCTGAGCATCAACTCCCCCTGTGCTGGCCACAAAGAGAAAGTCAAGCTCGTGGGGATCACAGGATGTTAGGGCATGGAAGGGACCTCCAAAGATCATCAAGTCCAAGCCCCCAGGACCATAGAATCCAGCACAGGTCACACAGGAACACATCCAGACAGGGCTGGAGAGTCTCCAGAGAAGGAGACTTCACAACCTCTCTGGGCAGCCTGCTCCAGGACCCTGTCACCCTCACAGTGAAGAAGTTCTTCCTCATGCTGAGGTGGAACCTCCTGTGCTGGAGTTTATATCCATTGCCTCTTGTCCTATCACAGGGTGCAGCTGAGCAGAGCCTAAACACTCCACTTGACCCCCAGCCCTCAGGTATTTATGGACATTGATCAGATCCCCTCTCAGCCTTCTCTTCTTCAGACTAAACAGCCCCAGGGCTCTCAGCCTTTCCCCATCAGGCAGTGCTGCAGTCCCTTCAGCATCCTTGTAGCCCTCCCTTGGGCTCTCTCCAGCAGATCCCTGTCCCTCCTGAACTGGGGAGCCCAGAACTAGATGCAATAATCCAGGTGTGGCTTCACCAGGGCAGAGTAGAGGGGGAGAAGAACCTCCCTGGATCTGCTGGATGCTCTCCTCTGAATGCACCCCAGGATCGCATTGGCCTTCTTGGCCACAAGAGGTGCTGATAGGGATTAGGCAGAAGAGGTTTTGGCTGTTTCCCCAAAGGCTGAGCCTGCTGAGCAGGGACAAAGAGCACCAACTCAAATCATGCCACCAGATAATTCCCCAGGCATTCACTTTGACCAGTGATCATCACAAAGCCATTGTGGTGAGCAAGTTACAAACCCTCCCGGTTATAAAACCCCACAGAGCTGAACAAAGGAAGTGTGAAGAGACAAACTCTCCTTGCTGCCAGTTAGATTTCCTTGCTCTCCACACAGAAAAAACCCAGGCAGTGAGTCTGAATTGTAGGCAATAGATTGAGTTTGATTCTGCATTACTGGGCTCCTCAGAGAGGTTGTGGAGTCTCCTTCTCTGGAGACTTTCAAGACCCATCTGGATGTGTTCCTGTGCGACCTGTGCTGGATTCTGTGCTCCTGCTCTGGCAGGAGGGTTGGGCTGGAAGGTCTCCAGAGGTTCCTTCCAGCCCCTAACATCCTGTGAGCCTGTGATTTATCACAGTATTGCCAAGGTTGGAAGAGACCTCAAAGATCATCAAGTCCAACCTGTCACCACAGATTTCATGACTGAACCATGGCACCAAGTGCCACATCCAATCCCCTCTTGAACACCTCCAGGGATGGGGACTCTACCACCTCCCTGGGCAGCACATTCCAATGGCTAATGACTCTCTCAGTGAAGAACTTTCTCCACACCTCCAGCCTAAACTTCCCCTGGTGCACCTTGAGACTGTGTCCTCTTGTTCTGGTGCTGGTTGCTAGAGAGAAGAGACCAACCCCTTCCCAGCTACAACCACCTTTCAGGAAGTTGTAGACAGCAAGAAGGTCTCCCCTGAGCCTCCTCTTCTGCAGGCTAAGCAACCCCAGCTCCCTCAGCCTCTCCTCACAGGGCTGTGCTCAGACCCCTCCCCAGCCTTGTTGCCTTTCTCTGGACACGGTCAAGTGTCTCGATGTCCTTCCTAACCTGAGGGGCCCAGAACTGGACACAGGACTCAAGGTGTGGCCTAACCAATGCAGTGTACAGGGGCACAATGACCTCCCTGCTCCTGCTGGCCACACTGTTCCTGATGCAGGCCAGGATACCATTGGCCCTCTTGGCCACCTGGGCACACTGCTGGCTCATGTTTAGGCGGGTGTCAATCAGCACCCCCAGGTCCCTCTCTGTTTGGCTGCTCTCCAGCCACTCTGACCCCAGCCTGTAGCTCTGCATGGGGCTGCTGTGGCCAAAGTGCAGCACCTGGCACTTGGATTTGTTGAATGTCATCATTTAATTCTCACAGAACATTTAACTGCTGGAACACACTGCCTGAGACCTTTCCCTGCTCAGGTTTAAGTGTCCCAATCTTACCAGTCCCCCTGGATGTTGTTTTTATGGGTGCCAGTCACTTGCCAGCTGAAAAGGATTTCTTGAGCACATGCATTCAGTTTCCTTTTGTCACTGGAGCCCTTAATTAAACTTGACACTGTAGCTTATACAAATGAGCTTCATGGCATAAAGGATCAGCTACACTCCACTGCTTTGCTTCAGAGGCCACTTGCAGCTATATAAGGCAGGGTCCACAGGACCCTAGAACCAAACCCACACAAGTAATGGCAGGGGGGTTGGACTGGAAGATCTCCAGAGGTCCCTTCCAAGCCCTAGCATCCTGTGAGAATATTCTTACCACAATTTAGAGCAACCTGAAGTGTCAAAAGTATATCAAGGTCAAAACAACCACAAACCAACCCAAACCCCCAAACTGAACCATAATTAGACACATTCACCATGAATGCAAGATCATAGCTGAGAAATCACAGGATCACACATTGGTAGGAGCTGGAAGGGGCCTCTGGAGATCATCCAGACCAAAGCAGGAAATGTTACAGAATCACAGAAGGTTAGGGGTTGGAAGGAACTTCAAAAGCTCATCCAGTCCAACCCCCCTGCCAGAGCAGCATCACCCAGGGCAGCTCACACAGGAACACAGCCAGATGGGATTTGAATCACTCTAGATAGGGAATCTCCACAACCCCCTTGGCAGCCTGTTCCAGTGTTCTCTCACCCTCAAAGGGAAAAAAATTCTTCCTCCTGTTTCCATGGAGCTTCCTCTGCCTCAGCTTCCACCACTGCCCCTTGTGCTGGCATTGGGCATCCCCCAGCAGAGCCTGGCTCCAGCCTCTGGGCACTCACCCTGCACATCCTGAGCAACAGCAAAGAGGTCACCCCTCAGGCTTCTCCTCTCCAAGCTACAGAGCCCTCAGCTCCCTCAGCCTCTCCTCATGAGGAAGATGTTCCACTGCCTGCAGCAGCTCTGTGGCTCTGTGCTGGACTCCCTCAAGCAGTTCCCTGAGGTCCTTCTTGAACGGAGGGGCCCAGAACCGGACACAATATTCCAGCTGTGGCCTCACCAGGGCAGAGTAGAGGGGGTGGAGGAGGAGAACCTCTCTTGACCTACTCACCACAGCCCTTCTGATCCACCCCAGGATGCCCTTGGCCTTCTTGGCCACCAGAGCACATTGCTGGCTCTTTCTTGGTCAGCCTTCCATCCACTAGGACCCCCAAGGTCCTTTTCCCCTTCACTGCTCTCCAGTGTTGTTGTTATCTGTTTGATTATTTCTTGAGGCAGCACACACATCTCATAGCTACCTCACAAACATGTAATAAAGCATTGCCACAGTTCTGCAAACTATTTATGGAGGAAATGTGCAAATGCCTATTTATATAGAGATGCTTTCTTGCAATGTTGAATCAGGGCTGGTAGCTACAAAAATGTGGGAGGGATAAGACAGAGAATCAATTGGTTCAGTTGATAAAGACCTCTAAGATCATAGTAGTATCATAGTATCAGTCAGGGTTGGAAGGGACCACAAGGATCAGCTAGTTCCAACCCCCCTGCCATGGGCAGGGACACCCCACACTAGAGCAGGCTGGCCAGAGCCTCATCCAGCCTGGGCTTAAACACGTCCAGGGACGGGGCCTCAACCACCTCCCTGCACAACCCATTCCAGGGCTTCACCACTCTCATGGGGAAGAACTTCCTCCTCACCTCCAGCCTGAATCTCCCCACCTCCAGCTTCATTCCATTCCCCCTAGTCCTATCACTCCCTGAGAGCCTGAGAAGTCCCTCCCCAGCCTTCTTGTAGCCCCCTTCAGATACTGGAAGGCCACAATGAGGTCACCTGGGAGCCTTCTCTTCTCCAGACTGAACAGCCCCAACTCCTTCAGTCTGTCCTCACAGGAGAGGTGCTCCAGCCCTCTGCTCACCCTCGTGGCCCTTCTCTGGACACCTTCCAGCACGTCCACATCCCTCCTGTAATAGGGGCTCCAGAACTGGAGGCAGTACTCCATGTGGGGTCTCAGCAGTGTGGAGCAGAGGGGAGAATCCCCTCCCTTGCCCTGCTGGCCACACTTCTCCTGCTGCAGCCCAGGATCTAATTGGCTTTCCGGGCTGCAAGTGCACACTGAGAGCTCCTGTTGAGCTTCTCCTCCCCAGCACCCCCAAGTCTCTCTCCTCAGGGCTGCTCTCCAGCCAGTCCCTGCCCAGCCTGGATTTGTACCTGGGATTGCCTCCACCCAGCTGCAGGACCCTGCACTTGGTCTTGTTGAAGCTCATGAGGTTGGCTTCTCTGGACCTGCTCCAGCATCTCAATCCCTTTCTTGTAGTAGGGGCCCCAAACCTGAAGCCTGTGCTCAAGGTGTGGCCTCACCTGTGCTGAGTGCAGGGGGACAAACCCTTCCCTACTCCTGCTGGCTGCTGTGAAAGGAAGAATTGTGATGAAAATTTCAACCATCCTTCTGGCCACCAAAGGAGAAGGCAGAAGCAAGTTTTGTTAGAGGTGATCTGTGCTCAGGCTGGAAAAATCTGAGTGGTGATTATAAAGAACTCTTCTGAATGGCAGAACACCAGTGGTAAGCCTGTGTGACAGGGAACAGTGTGTTTGCACCACAGACCAGCAGGAAGATGCAAATCAGCCTCAAAACATCACCTAACAACTGCTGTGGGACTCTGAGGACAGAACCATGTGCAGGCAGGGGCTCAGAGTGAGTTTGGCTTCATAGAATCACAGTCACAGAATGATAGGAGTTGGAAGGAACCTCTGGAGATCACCCAGTCCAACCCCTGCCAGAGCAGGTTCACTTAGAGCAAGTTGCAGAGGACAGCATCCAGGTGGGTTTGCAGTAACTCCAGAGGAGACTCCACAACCTCTCAGGACAGCCTCTTTCAGTGCTTGACCACCCTCAAAGCAAATTCCTCCTCATGGTTAGATGAAACATCTTATGCTCAGGTTTGTGCCCATTTCCTCTTGTCTTGTCACTGGGCACCACTGAAACAAGCCTGGTCCCATCCTGACACTCACCCTTTAAGTATTGATCAGCATTGATGAGGCCTCCCCTCAGCCTGCTCTTCTCCAGGCTAAAAAGCCCCAAGTCCCTCAACCTTTCTTCATAAGAGAGATGTTCCAGTCCCCCCTCAGCTTTGCAGCCCTCAGCTGTACCCTCTCCAGAAGTTCTCTGCCCCTCTTGAGCTGGGGAACCCAGAACTGGACAAAATACTCCAGAAGTGGCCTCACCAGGGCAGAGTAGAGGGGAAGGAGATCCTCCCTCAACCTGCTGGCCATTTCCTTCCTTCCTCATCCAGAGAAAGACTCCTACTCTCTCTCTCCCAGGTACGGCCATGGGCTCAGCCAGGCTGACCAACGCCCCCTGGAAATGTGGCTGTAAGGCACTTCTGTACTCTTCCTCTTGACAGACAAATGAACAAACCATGCTGACCTAACAGACAAATGAACAAACCATGCTGGCCTGTCTGGGAAGGAGCTCTGTCTGGGAAGTGCCAAGCATGAACACAAATCCATTTGCACCAAAGGCCCTGAGCATCTCTAGCCAGGGAGTGTCAGTGCTAGCAAATGTATTGTTAGTACATTTTCCTTCCTCATCAGGCTCCCAATTTCTCCTCCTCCACCTCTTCTTCTCCCTTGCCAAAGGACTACCACCTCACCTCACCCTGATGGCACCAAACCCCTGCAGGCCATCACTCATGGCCAGCCAAAGCACTTCCACCTGGTGCACATCGCAGCCCTGGTGCACATCTTCCTTCCCCCTTGCTTTAGGAGGAGATGCTTCTCACTTGTTTCTAATTCTAGTTTATTCAGACTCACTGAATTAATTAGGTGTGCAGAGCACCTGACAACCTGCAACAAAATTAATTTCACCAGCCCAGTCTGCTCCTTATTTCTTCAAGCTTCTGAAATTAAGTCAGCTCTGTTACCTCCTCTTCCTCCTGTTGCTGTTGTTCTCAGCTCCTCATCTTGAATTCTCATTACAGGAAGGGGGTGGGAGCTTCTCTGTCCTCAGAATGCACAATTCCCTGAGCTTTAATTGAGCCTTGAGTGTTTAGCTACCTTGAATATCTAAGTTAAGACCATTCATCCCTCCTTAATAAGCGCCACGGCACTGAGAGCTCACATCAGGTATCAAATGATTTCCTTCTTGTATTGGTGTAAGACACCCACTCCAAAGGAGGGAAGTGAAGCACCACTGAGGAATGCAGAAACTTCTGCAGATTCAGAGCTGCTCCTTCCAGTGAGGGAGATTTCATGATGATGAATAACAGAGAGAGAACATTTACCCACTTTTCCCACCTACAACAAGCAGCTCATAAATGCAACCTCAAAACAATGATTTATCACTCATTGTGGAGCATCTGGAAGTTTCTTTCTCTTACTCTGACAGCACTGGGTTGTTTTGGTTGGTTGGTTGGTTGGTTGGTTGGTTGGTTGGTTGGTTGGTTGGTTGGTTTTTTAATAGCAATGTGAACAGATCTTCCACACAGAGGGCTAACTGAACACACCTGGTTTGTCTTCATACAGTCACAGAATGGTTTGGGTTGGAAAGAACCTTAAAGATCATCCAGTTCCAACTCCCCTGCCATGGGCAGGCACACCTCACACCAGCCCAGGTTGCTCAAGGCCTCACCCAACTTGAACTTGAACACCCCCAGCCTCCTTGGGTAACCTGTTCCAGCCTCACTGCAAAGAATGTCTTCCTCATCTCCAGTCTAAACCTCCCCTTTTCCAGCTTCAATCCATTCCCTCCTGCCCTATCACTACAAGCCCTTATGAAAAGTCCCTCACCAGCTTTTTGCAGTCCCTTTCAGGGACTGGAAAGCTGTTATTAAGCCACAGCATCACAGAATCACAGAATTATTGAGGCTGGAAAATACCTCTGAGATCATCAAGCCCAGCCTATGGCCTATCACCACGACACCAGCTAAACAATGCCACCAAGCGCCACCTCCAGAGCCTTCTTTCCTCCGCTCAGAACAGCCACCAACTCTCCCAGCCTGTCCCCATGCATTGGTTCTCCAGCCCTCTGATCATCTTTGTGGCCTTCTCTGGACCTGCTCCAGCTCCTTCTTATGCTGGGGGTACGAAAACTGGAGGCAGTGCTGCAGGTGTGGTCTGAGGAGAGCAGAGGGGCAGAATCCCCTCCCTGTGCTGCTGCTCTCCCTGCTCTGGCTGCAGCTCAGCACACAGCTGCCTGCTGGGCTGCCAGCGACCTGCTGCTGGCTCCTGGGGAGTTTGCAACCAACTGACACCCACAAGTCCTTCTCCTCCACACTGCTCTCAAGCCATTCTTCACCCAGCCTATAGTTGAGGCTCTTGCCCTAAACCAGGTTCCTTTTAGAATAGCATAGAATTAAGCAGGTTGCAAAAGACCTTGGAGATCATCAAGTCCAGCCTATCACCCAACACCATCTCATCAACTAAACCATGGCACCAAGTGCCTCATCCAGGCTCTTCCTAAACACCTCCAGGGATGGGGACTCCACCACCTCCCTGGGCAGCACATCCCAATGGCTAATGACTCTTGCTGGGAAGAACTTCTTCCTAACATCCAGCCTAAACCTCCCCTGGCACAGCTTGAGACTGTGTCCTCTTGTTCTGGTGCTGCTTGCCTGGCAGAAGAGACCAACCCCCACCTGGCTGCAACTTCCCTTCAGGGAGTTGGAGAGAGCAAGAAGGTCTCCCCTGAGCCTCCTCTTCTGCAGGCTAAGCAACCCCAGCTCCCTCAGCCTCTCCTCACAGGGCTGTGCTCCAGACCCCTCCCCAGCTTTCTTGCCCTTCTCTGGACACCTTCCAGCAACTCAACATCTTTCCTAACCTGAGGGGCCCAGAACTGGACACAGGACTCAAGGTGTGGCCTAACCAGTGATGAGTACAGGGCACAATGACCTCCCTGCTCCTGCTGGCCACACTGTTCCTGATGCAGGCCAGGATGCCATTGGCCCTCTTGGCCATCTGGGCACACTGCAGGCTCATGTTCAGCCTACCATCAACCAGCACCCCCAGGTCCCTCTCTGCCTGGCTGCTCTCCAGCCACTCTGACCCCAGCCCTTTCCTTTAACAAATTCTCTGCTTGTCTCTAGGTTCTGCTAAACAGTGTAAGAACCAAAGCCACTGGAAGACTGAACATGAGAAGTGAAATCTGCACTGGGGAGAGCCAAATGAACAGGGCTAAAATCCCCTCAGCTGGATTATGCCAGGAAGCAAAAGGAATCATGGCTTAGTCAGGAGGCCTGTGGTGACAGGTTGGACTTGATGACCTTTGAGGTCTCTTCCAGCCTCGGTGATTCTGTGAATCCTAGTAGAAGAATCATCAAAATGATGAAATGATTTTGAGACTGAAAGCAAAATCTCACCTTTGATTCAGCTGTGAGGAGATAAACTTCAGGAGGTAAATTAAATGGGTGCTGATTTTATTCTCATGCAGTTCTGACCATGCCACTGAATGCACAAAGAGCACTGAAGGACCCCAATAAAGAGCAAATGAAACAGAGAGCAAACAAATCAAAGAGAATGCAAAGGAGGCAGCAAAAAGCAGCAGCTGGCTCTCAAGTGCTCGACTCTGAAGCAGTTTATCTCCTCCTTCCTCACATGAAAAGTATCAATTCATAACCCAACTCTCTGCTTACAATCCTTTATTGGCTTTTAAATTGTCACCTTCCATTTCATTTTTTAACTGCCATGCCTCACCATCTCAAAAATGAAGTTGCTGTAACAAGGCATGCCAAGGATTTCCCTGCTTTTAACCCCATCTGAGCATGATGCAGCTCTGATTTCTCAGCCATTCGAGACCCTAAGAGGGATTGGAACAGGCTGCCCCGGGGGGGTGGTGGAGTCACCATCCCTGGAGCTGTTCAAGAAACCTGTGGCCATGGCACTCTGGGACATGGTTTAACAGGAATGGTGGTGCTGGGCTGATGGTTGGACTTGATGATCATAGAATGGTCTGGGTTGGAAGGGACCTCCAAAGGTCATCTAGTCCAACCCCTGTGTGGTGAGCAGGGGCATCCTCAACTAGATCAGGTGCCCAGAGCCCTGGTTTTGGAGGTTTTCCAACCAAAACAATTCTATGATAGGGCTACAAGGATGATGAAAGGACTGCAGCACTGCCCTAAGAGGAGAGGCTGAGTGCCCTGGAGCTGTTCAGTCTGGAAAAGAGAAGATTGAGTGGTGATTTCATCAATGTCTATAAATATCTGAGGGCTGGGGGTCAAGAGGGAGGGGACAGGCTCTGCTCAGTTGCACCCTGGGGTAGGACAAGGGACAATGGATGGAAACTGCAGCACAGGAGGTACCACCTCAACATGAGGAGGAACTTCCTCACTGTGAGGGTCACTGAGCACTGGAGCAGGCTGCCCAGAGAGGTTGTGGAGTCTCCTTCTCTGGAGACTTTCCAGCCCTGTCTGGATGTGTTCCTGTGTGACCTGTGCTGGATTCTGTGGTCCTGCTCTGGCAGGGGGCTTGGACTGCAAGATCTCCAGAAGTCTCTTCCAACCCCTGACATCCTGTGATCCTGTGGTCCTGTACTCACTTTTCACTCAAAAGGGTTGACTTTTCAGGACATAAAATTACCCAATGCAAGAAAAAGAAGAGACCCAGGGAAGGGTTTTTCCCCTGGCACAGTGAAACCTCACTGCTCCAACTGAGTGAGAGGAACTGGAGATGAATTAATCAGCAAGAAGTTGGAGACCTTGCATTTAAATTGACTTTTATGCTTCAGAGTTGGAAAGGGCTTCTTGTTTTCTTTTAAGCCTGTCTGGGAACCTGCTGTTCTGAGCTTCAGAAACTTCACAGCACATTCATGTGAGGACACAGTTAAAACACTGGGTTATTCTGTCCTGACAGAGCTGGCATTTACCTTGCTTCAAGTGTTTAACATCAAAGCCAACATCACAAATTCACGATGTCAGGCAGGCCACATTCACTTACCAGAGAATAATATCCATCCAATAATTTGTAAACACTTAGGATGAGAAGCAAGATCACAAAGCCTCTGCTCGTGCACCTTTCATCCCTTACTCTCTAGGGGCATCACCAAACATGAAGCTCACTTCAATTAGTGTGTCTCCTTCCACTGCCTTTCCAATTAATCCTCTAAACAATTAGAGGTTCCTAGACATTCATAGATTCATGGAGTGGTTTGGTTTGGAAGGGACCTTAAAGCTCATTCAGTTCCAACCCCTGCCACGGGCAGGGAGACCTTCCACTGGCCCAGGTTGCTCAAAGCCTCATCCAGCCTGGCCTGGAACACCTCCAGGGAAAGGGCTTCCCTGGCTTCCTTTGGGCAACCTGTTCCAGTGTCTCACCACCCTCACTGTCAAGAATTTCCTCCTCATCTCCAGTCTCAATCTGCCCTCCTCCAGCTTCAATCTATTCCCTTTCATTCTATCAGTACAAAGCCCTTTTATGAAGTCATTCCCCAGATCTCATGTAGCCCCTCCAGCCCCCTTGGAAGGCTGCTCCAAGGTTTTCCTGAAGCCCTCTCTTCCCCAGGCCTGAACAGCTTCCATGACCTCCCTGGGCAACCTGTTCCAGTGTCTCACCACCCTCACTGTCAAGAATTTCCTCCTCATAGCCAGTCTTAATCTGCCCTCCTCAAGTCCTTTGTTTTCTGCCTGCCCAGAAAAACCACAGAACCATTTAAGGTTGGAAAAGACCTTCAAGACCATCAAGTCCAACCATGACACATTCAAGTCCACTGTGTGTGTTCACAGCACAAAGACAAAAGGTAAGATCTTCCCTTTCTGGGTTTTGTAATCAAAGGAATTAAACTGTCTCTGAGTAACCTCCTCTGTGGTACTGCTTGTGCTGAGCTCATTCTCTTCAGCAAAGATACTGAGGTGCTGCAGAAGGGCACCAAAGATGGGGAGGGGTCTGGAGAGCAAGGCTGGGGAGCAGCAGCTGAGGGACCTTGGGGTTGTTCAGCCTAGAGAGGAGAAGGCTGAGAGGGGACCTCATTGCTCTCTGCTCCTTGAAAAGAGGCTGAAGCTAGGTAGGGATTGGTCTCTTCTCCCTAATATCAGGAGATAGAATGAGAGGAAATGGTCTCAAGTTCCACCAGGGGAGGTTTAGGCTGGAGATCAGGGGTCTGGAGCACAGCCCTATGAGGAGAGGCTGAAGGAGCTGGGGTTGCTTAGCCTGCAGAAGAGGAGGCTCAGGGGAGACCTTTTTGCTCTCTACAACTCCCTGAAGGGAGGTTGTAGCCAGGAGGAGGTTGGTCTCCCAGGCAAGCAGCACCAGAACAAGAGGACACAGTCTCAAGCTGTGCCAGGGGAGGTTCAGGCTGGAGGTTAGGAAGAAGTTCTTCCCAGAAAGAGAGACTGGCCATTGGAATGTGCTGCCCAGGGAGGCGGTGGAGTCACCATCCTTAGAGGTGTTTAGGAGGAGCCTGGATGAGGCACTTGGTGCCATGGTTTAGTTGATTAGATGGTGTTGGGTGACAGGTTGGACTAGATGATCTCAAAGGTCTCTTCCAACCTGGTTAATTCAATTCAATTCATTCTATTCTATTCTATTCTATTCTATTCTATTCTATTCTATTCTATTCTATTCTATTCTATTCTATTCTGCTCTGCTCTGCTCTGCTCTGCTCTGCTCTGCTCTTTGGGACACAGCCTAATGGCCATGGTGGTCTTAGTTTAAAGGTTGGACTGGATGATCTTGGAGGTCTTTTCCAACCAACACAATTCTGTGATGCTTTACATGCAAGCCTTCCACCTCCTGTCCAAGCGCAGCCAGTAAAACCGATGTCCTGATGGAAAACTTAGGAGGAGTTTCCTTCACTGTGCAGAGAGGAAATCAAGTGGCAATCACATTTGTCTGAAAGGAAATAAAGCATTCTTTTGACAACAGATTTTTCACTCCTGGAGCCCTGAGGGACACCATTTTCTGATGCCTTGCGTCGTCCCTCAAGGCTCCAGGAGTGAAAACTTGTGGGCTTTTCATTTGTTCTTTTAGGCAAATGTGATTGTCACTTGAGCCTCTCTGCTGCTAAATCAAATCATCTGTTTGCTCTATTTGAAGTTTTGATCCCAGTTGCTAACAATGAAATTGCTCTAATTGCAGGGAGTTCCCACAGCTATCACGCTGATGACTTGCAACCAGAAGTTCCACAACACAAAGCCTGCAGCTGCCTTTCACTCAGCCTGAGTGTGATGGTTATAACCTTGCCACAGGTAATCAGTCCATCTCCTTGTCTGGGACATCAGTGCCAGCAAAGGTTCCTGCTCTTGCAGAACTCTAAGGGTTCCAGCCCTTGCCATGATTGTGATTGGCTGCCCAGGGAGGTGGTGGAGTCACCACCCCTGAAGGTGTTCAAGAGGGGATTGGACGTGGCACTTGGTGCCATGGTTTAGTCAGGAGGTCTGTGGTGACAGGTTGGACTTGCTGATCTTTGAGGTCTCTTCCAACCTTGGTGATACTGTGACTGCAAGCATCAAAGCAGCAGCTCCATGATGCTATTGCAGCACTGGGATCATAGAATTGTCAAGGTTGGAAGGGACCTCAAGGATCAGCCAGCTCCAACGCCCCTGCCATGGCCAGGGACACCTCACACTGCAGCAGGTTGCTCACAGCCACATCCAGCCTGGCTGCAAAAACCTCCAGGGATGAGGCTTCCACCACCTCCCTGGGCAACCTGTGCCAGGCTCTCACCACCCTCATGGGGAAGAAGTTCTTCTCTAACCTCCAACCTGAATCTGCCCATTTCTAGTTTTGCTCCATTGCCCCCACTCCTATCACTCCCTGACAGCCACAAAAGTCCCTCCCCAGCTTTCTTATAGCCCCCTTTAGATACTGAAAGGCCACAATTAGGTCTCTTTGGAGTCTTCTCTTCTCCAGACTGAACTGCCCCAGCTCTCTCAGTCTTCCCTCATTGCCATCTGTCACCTACCCTTACCCTTTTCAGCCTCACTTTTCAGCCACAGCTGTATACATAGGTCTTAAAAGTCTTCATGCAAGAACAATGACAACAGGAAAAGGCTGATTTTGTCCTAGGAGCACCCTGAGTTGCAAGCATGCCCAGTTTTCCTCAAAGGACAATGTGTTTGTAGGATTAGCTTTATAGAATCATCAAACTGTTTTGGTTGGAAAAGACCTCTAAGATTATGAGGTCTCTAAGATCATCAAGTCCAACTATCAACCTAGCACCTCCCCAGTCATTAAACCATGTCCCAGGGTGCCATGGTCACAGGTTTCCTGAACACCTCCAGGGGTGGTGACTCCACCACCTCCCTGGGCAGCCTGTTCCAGTCCCTGACCACTCATTCAGCAATAAACAAACAAATAAATCCTATTATCTAATCTAAACCTCTCCTGGTGCAACTTGAGACCAATTCCTCTTGTTCTATCATTTGATACTTGGAAGAAGAGATCAACCCCCACGTCACTCCAACCTCCTTTTAAGGAGCTGGAAAGAGCAATGAGGTCTCCCCTCAGAGTCATAGAATCACCAAGGTTGGAAGAGATGTCAAAGATCATCGAGTCCAACCTGTCACCACAGACCCCATGACTAGACCATGGCACCAAGTGCCACGTCCAATCCCCTCTTGAACACCTCCAGGGATGGGGACTCCACCACCTCCCTGGGCAGCACATTCCAGTGGCCAACAACTCTCTCTGGGAGGAACTTTCTCCTCACCTCCAGCCTAAACTTCCTTAGGTTGGAAGGGACTTTAAATATCATCTACTCCAACCTCCCTGCCGTCACAGGCAGGGACACCTCTCGACTAGACTTGGTTGCCCCAGGGTCTCATCCAATCTGGCCTTGAATGTCTCCAGGAAGGAGGCAGCCACAGCCCCCTGGGCAGCCTGTACCAGAGTCTCATCAACCTCACACTGAAGAACTTCTTCCTCAGCTCCAGCCTAACCCTGCTCTGCCTCAGCTTCAAACCATTCCCCCTTGTCCTGTCTCTAGACACACTCATGGCAAGTCCCTCTCCAGCCTTCCTGCAGGACCCCTTCAGGTGTTCTCACTGGAACCAATGAGAAATGCTCCCTTTTGAGAGAAGAAGTCCAAAAGAGCAATAATTCAGGACAGGAAGGTAACATCCTCATCACTGTGGCCATCCAAAGTCTTCTCACACCCCATAACTTCAGTTTGCTTTCCAAAACACCTGATAAAATGCAGTTAAAAGGTACTTTATGGCCACATCGATTGGTGCTTGCAAACAGAATGGGTTAAGAAGCGCTCACTCAAGCCTGCAGCCAGCTGGAATGGTGCAGCTAATGCCTGTAGAGTCCAAAACACAGTGGCCACATCCAAAAGGCCTGCAAGTCACTGGTCCCTTGCCAGTTCCAGACTCTGGGCATCAACTGTGATCACAGTTAGTATGGGAGCAAGTGGCATGAAGTGTGCTAATGCTGCCAGAGCAGAGATGACTTCATGCCCATGCTTGGGGTCATGCCCACCTAGAGAGGCACGCAGAACACTCTGGGATTGTTCTCTTTTCCAACCAAACATGTGGGGAGGGGGTTGAATAAACGTGGTGAGCTGACCTCAGTCAGCAGCTAGGCACCCACCCAGGGACTTGCTGACTCCTCCCAGCAGGATGGGGGAGAGAATCAGGAGAGCACAAGTGAGAAAATCTTGTGGATCAAGACAATTTAATATGTGAAGGGAAAAAAAAACACCCCACAACCCCACACATCCCTGCACCAAGTGATGCAAAGGCAGCTGCTCACCACCTCCCACCAGCAGACTGCTGCCCAGCCAGTTTCCAAGCAACAGCTACCTCTGAAAGACCACCACCAGTTGTACTGCTGGGCACAGTATCAGAGAGTGAGTCACCAAGGGTGGAAAAGACCTCTAAGATCATCAAGTCCAACCAGCAACCCAACCCCACCATGCCCACTAAACCATCTCCTGCAGTGCTGTGCCTGCACATTTCTTGAGCACCTCCAGGGAGGGTGACTTCACCACCTCCCTGGGCAGCCTGTTCCAATCCTTGGCCACTCTTGCAGTCAGGAAATTTCTCCCACTATCAAACCTAAATCTCCCCTGGTGGAGCCTGAGTTCATTTCCTCTTGTCCTGTTGCTAGTTGCTTGCATTTTTCCCCCCCCAGAAACACAAACTCTTCCTCTGTAGCCTTAAAATAAGACCATGCATTGTCACTCTAGAAGAACAAGTGGAGGTAAAGAGAGCCTGGGGTGGTTTATGAATTGCACAGCAACATTTTCAGCAGAGAGAAGGCAAAGAATATTGCTTTACATCTCCATATCAGATTGTGTCAACCTGGGAGTGAGGGGTGAGGAACAGAAGCTCATCTGAGCAGCTGCCAGTGCCCTACTTCGTGTGCAACACAGCCAATGCAAACTTATTATGCAAGAGCCTCCTGAATCACATCAATTCCTCTCATGGCCATGATATTAATGGGTAATGCCTTTAATGCATTAGCCATGGGTTGCTTCAGAGGTCACCCATCTCTTTCTTCACTTCATGCAGAGAAGCACATAAGGGCCACCAAGCTGCAAATCTATCTACAAGATGAAGCTTCAGCTGGAAGAACAAAATTCTTAGTGGAAGGCTCTGGTTTATGGAAAGCACAGCTGAACAACAAAAAAAAACAACCCACCCAAACAACCAGGCTCTAAATTTAGAGCCCCTCTAAATACAGGAGAGGGAACACATTGAGGTTTTGATGATATTCATCAATGATTTCCACCAAGAAGAAAGGTTGCACACAGATATCAAAGGAGGCAGTTCCCAGGGATACTTTGCTGATCATCAGTTGCACTCATAGAATCAACCAGGCTGGAAAAGACCTCAGAGATCATCAAGTCCAACCTGTTACTTAACACCTAACACCTCCTGACAACTAAACCAAGGCTTCAAGTGCCACATCCAAGCCTTTCTTGAACACCTAGTCATTGCATACCCTGGCTACTGACCCAGAATAGTGAAGGTTGGAAGGGACCTCTGGAGATCATTTAGTCCAACCTCCCCCTGCTTAAGCAGGGTCTCCTAGAGCAGGCTGCCCTGGATCTCACCTGGATGTGTTTGGCATCTCTGCAGAGAAGGAGACTCCACAACCTCTCACAGAAACACAGCATGATAAAGGTTGGAGAGGGCCTCTGGGGATCACCTATTCCAATCCCCACCCCTGCCAGAGCAGGTTCACCTAGATCAGGTTGCACAGGGCAGCTTTCAGGTGAGCTCTGAATGCCTCCAGAGATGGAGACTCCACTCTCTCTCTGGGCAGCCAGCTCCAGTGTTCTGTCACTCTCAAAGAGGGTTTTTCCCTCACATTCAGATGCAACTTCTTGTGTTTCCTTTGTCCTGCCTCTGGACACCACTGAAAGAGATTCTGGCCCCCTCCTGATGCTCACCCTTTAGATATTGGTAAGCATTGATGAGATCACCTCTCAGGCTTCTCTTCTCCAGCTGAACGCAGGATGGTGAAGCAGATAACTAATGGCAGTTGAAAGAAAAAAAAACAAGCAGCAGAGAGAAGAGGTCCTGACCTGAGATGCAGATGGAAGACTGAGTAAGGATGGGAAGGAGAACAACAGATTAAGAAATCAACCTCTCCACTCTGTTAACATTTTGACTTCAGCTCCCCACAGCTTGCAGAAGAAAGCAAAATGGTTTCACACAAAAGGGGAAACCACTTCTGCTGCTTTCACCTTTGCATTCCCTTCCAGCAAGGAGGACATCCTGGGAGGTATCAGCTCCCTTTATCTGCTGTGCTAAGAACCAGAAGGACAAAAGGGTTGTGGTGGTGACAAAAATAATCTTTGTGACAAAGCAGCCAGGAGTCTGTCACAGAGCTGCCTTCAAGGTGGTTATAAGAGCCTGCAAGGTGGTGATTATTAATGAGAAGCACTACAGCTGTGTGTTTTGCAGCAACAAAGACTGAGATGGGTTTACAATCACTGAATGGGTTGGGCTGGAAGGGACCTTAAAGCTCATCCAGTTCCAAAACCCCTGCCATGGGCAGGGACACCTCCCAGTAGCCCAGGCTGCTCCAGGTCTCATCCAGCCTGGCCTTGAGCACCTCCAGGGAAGGGATACCCACAGATTCTCTGGGAAACCTATTTCAGTGTCTCACCAACCTCAAGCTAAAAAATTTCTTCCTAATCTTCAGTATAAATCTCCAGTCCTCAAGCTTCAATCTATCGCCCCTTGTCCTGCCACTTCAAGCTCTTGCTACAAGTCTCTTCCCAGCTCTCCTGTATCCCCCTTCAAGTACTGGAAGGCTGCTCTAAGGTCTCCCTGAAGCTTTCTCTTCTCCAGGATGACCAGCCCCAACTCTCTCAGCCTGCCTCCATAGAGGAGGTTCTCCAGCCCTCTCAGCATCATCATGACCTCACCTGGACCTGCTCCAACAGTTTGATGTCCCTCTTATGCTGGGAGCCCCAGAACTGAAGGCAGTGCTGCAGGTGGGGTCCCAGCAGAGCAGAGGGGCAGAATCCCTTCCCTGTGCTGCTGCTCTCCCTGCTCTGGCTGCAGCTCAGCATCAGCAGGCTGATCTAAAGGAGGTCATACAGGAACAGGTCCAGGTGGGGCTTGAATGTCTCCATTGCTCATTCATTGTATGAGTGAACATCTGTTTTACCAAAGAGGGGATGGACTTCGATACAACTCTGTCTTTATAGCTTGCAGTTCAGTGTTTTGAATGGGAAACGCTCTGTGCCTGACTCAGCCTGTAGTCTCCTTGAGAGAGGAGCCCCCAGTGCTGGACACCTGACAAGCATGATGGCTACAAGGTAATCCCTCAGGGCAATGCCTTGACAGAAGTTTAACTGCAGTCTGTACCTTTACCTCAGGAGGTTTAATATAGCCTTGGAGATAAGGAATCATTCCAAACCCACCTGGATGACATCCTCTGCCACCTGCTCTAGCTGAACCTGCTCCAGCAGGGTAAGGGTTGGACTGGATGATCTCCAGATGTCCCTTCCAACCCTTACCACTCTGTGGTTCTGTGATGAGTACAGCAGTGACAGCCAGGTAGGGAAGCAGCAAATGCATCTCCTGAAGGCTGGTTTCATGTCTCAGCCTAAGGGCAAGCAGAACTGTTCTGCTTGCAGAACTGCTGCTTTCAAAGTAGCATTGCCAGCAGACCCAGAGAGGTTATTCTGCCACTTTGCCCTGCTCTGCTGAGACCTCACCTGGAGTACTGTGCACAGCTCTGGAGCCCTCAATATAGGAAGGGCATGAACCTGATGGAGCAGGTCCAGAGGAGGCCCATGAGAATGATCAGGGGGCTGAAGCATCCCTGATACAAGGACAGGCTGAGGGAGCTGGGGATGTTCAGCCTGGAGAAGGCTCCAGGGAGACCTAATAGCAGCCTGCCAGTACCTGAAGGGGGCTACAAGAAGGCTGCAGAAGGACTGTTTGCAAAGGCCTGCAGGGACAGGACCAGGGGCAATGGTTTGAAATGAGAGCAGAGCAGATTGAGATTGGATGGTAAGGAAGAATTTCTTTACTGTGAGTGTGGTGGAACACTGCAACAGGTTGCCCAGGGAAGTGGTTGAGGCTCCATCCTTGGAGATACTCAAGGTAAGACTAAATGAGGCCCTGGGCAGCCTGATCTAGTTGGGGATGTCCCTGCTGACTGTGGGGAGGTCGGACTGGCTGACCTTTGGAGGTCCCTTCCAGCCTGGACCATTCTATGATCTTCACCCCACATCTCAGAAGGAGGACTTGATTCTTGCAGTGCTGCTTACCCAAATCTATCAGGGCTCAATAAATTGCTCCTGTAGCTTCTGACTGCCTCTTGCTATCGATTTTAGCTCCCAAGCCAGCTTTAGGTGTGCTGCTACTTCCTGCCTTCATTAACATCACCACCTTGAGCCAAGCCAGGCACAAGGTTTGGAAAGATGAATTGTTTCCAGCCCTTGAAGATGGCAATGCTGTGACAGCACTGTGGTAATTGCTCACTGCTAATATCTTTGGAACCACTGCTGAATCAACTTCAGGCAGAGGAAGAGGTTGCCTTTATTTTCCCCTCTCCCTTTCCTGTAAATAACTTTGCTAATTTTAGCCAATAATAAAGCAAAAAGACTTCCATAACAACTTTTTGGGGGACTAATTTAGTCTACATTTCATTGAAGAAGAAGGGGCCAAACTCTTTTCAGTGGTGCCCAGGAATAAGATGAGGTTGGTCTCTTCTCCCAGGCACCCAGCACCAGAACAAGAGGACACAGTCTCAAGCTGCACCAGGGGAGGTTTAGGCTGGAGGTGAGGAGAAAGTTCTTCCCAGAGAGAGTTGTTGGCCATTGGAATGTGCTGCCCAGGGAGGTGGTGGAGTCCCCATCCCTGGAGGTGTTCAAGAGGGGATTGGATGTGGCACTTGGTGCCATGGTCTAGTCATGAGGTCTGTGGTGACAGGTTGGATTTGATGATCCTTGAGGTCTCTTCCAACCTTGGTGATTCTGTGAGGAGCAATGAATACAAACTGGAAGACAGGAGGTTTAAAAGTGCACTGGGAGGGTGCTGGAGCCCTGGAGCAGGCTGCCCAGAGAGGTTGTGGAGGCTCCTTCTCTGGAGCCTTCCAAAACCCACCTGGATGTGTTCCTGTGTGACTTGCCCTGGGTGATCCTACTCTGGGCCTGATCTGAAGGACCCTTCCAACCTGAAGGTCCTTTCCAACCCCCACATTGTATGATTCTATGATATCACTGATGGTCTGGGGTTTCAAAGCTCTTCTGGTGAGAGCACTCATTCTAATCTTTTAGGTAAACTCCTTACAGCTCCCTGAAAAGAGGTTGGAGTCAAGTGGGGGTTGGTCTTTTTCTCCCCACTACGAAGTGGTAGGACAAGAGAAAATGGCCTCAAGTTGCACCAGGGAAAGTTTAGGTTGGAGATGAGGAAAAATTTCTTTGCTGCAAGAGTGGTTAGGGATTGGAACAGGCTGCCCAGGGAGGTGGTGGAGTCACCACCCCTGGAGGTGTTCAAGAAACCTGTGGCCATGGCACTTGTGGCCATGGTGGTGTTGGGTTGATGGTTGGACTCAGTGATTTTAGAGGTGTGTTCCAACCTTAATGATTCAGCTCTCAGCTCTCTTGCCTGATTGTGGCCACTTCTCATGCAACAGAAGACAGATAAAATGAACCAGAAACAAAGATCCCAAAGAAGAAAAGCTTTAGATCATAGAATCACAGAATGGTCTGGGCTGGAAGGGACCTCCAAAGCTCATCCAGTCCAACCCCCTCTGCAGTCAGCAGGGACATCCTCCACTACATCAGGTTGCTCAGAGCCCTCTCCAGCCTCACCTAGAATATCTCCAGGGATGGGGCTCCAACCCCCTCCCTGGGCATATGAAGTGCAGGATCAGAAGCCACTTACTAGGGTGGTGGAGACTTGCACCTCTGCTAATCCATTTATTTTGCCTTTCCTTGCCTGCCTTTTCCTTTCCTTGCCTGCCCTTTCCTTTCCTTGCCTGCCCTTTCCTCTTCTTGCCTGCTCTTTCCTTTCCTTGCCTGCCCTTTCCTTCCTTGCCTGCCCTTTCCTTCCTTGCCTGCCCTTTCCTTCCTTGCCTGCCCTTTCCTTCCTTGCCTGCCCTTTCCTTCCTTGCCTGCCCTTTCCTTCCTTGCCTGCCGTTTCCTTTCCTTCCTTGCCTGCCCTTTCCTTTCCTTCCTTGCCTGCCCTTTCCTCTTCTTGCCTGCCCTTTCGTTTCCTTCCTTGCCTGCTCTTTCCTTGCCTGCCCTTTCCCCTTCTTGCCTGCCCTTTCCCCTTCTTGCCTGCCCTTTCCCCTTCTTGCCTACCCTTCCCTTCCCTTCCCTTCCCTTCCCTTCCCTTCCCTTCCCTTCCCTTCCCTTCCCTTCCCTTCCCTTCCCTTCCCTTCCCTTCCCTTCCTTCCCTTCCCTTCCCTTCCCTTCCCTTCCCTTCCTTCCCTTCCCTTTCCTTTCCTTTCCTTTCCTTTCCTTTCCTTTCCTTTCCTTTCCTTTCCTTTCCTTTCCTTTCCTTTCCTTTCCTTTCCTTTCCTTTCCTTTCCTTTCCTTTCCTTTTTCCTTTCCTTTCCTTTCCTTTCCTTTCCTTTCCTTTCCTTTCCTTTCCTTTCCTTTCCTTTCCTTTCCTTTCCTTTCCTTTCCTTTCCTTTCCTTTCCTTTCCTTTCCTTTCCTTTTTCCTTTCCTTTCCTTTCCTTTCCTTTCCTTTCCTTTCCTTTCCTTTCCTTTCCTTTCCTTTCCTTTCCTTTCCTTTCCTTTCCTTTCCTTTCCTTTCCTTTCCTTTTTCCTTTCCTTTCCTTTCCTTTCCTTTCCTTTCCTTTCCTTTCCTTTCCTTTCCTTTCCTTTCCTTTCCTTTCCTTTCCTTTCCTTTCCTTTCCTTTCCTTTCCTTTCCTTTCCTTTCCTTTCCTTCCCTGCCCTTGCCTGCCCTTGCCTGCCCTTTCCTTTCCTTGCCTGCCCTTTCCTCCCTCCAACTCTAAAGCAGTAATGAAGACACGCACCCACAGACCACTCTCATAAACCACTCCAGACTCCAAGAGGAGCAGTTTTCTATCTGGGCATATTTAAAGCAATTGGACTTGGAGCTGCATCTGCCTTTATTAACTTTTTTTATTCCTCTCACCCCCCTGCCAATTTCTTGCCTTGAAGGAAAGGAAAGGAGTGGAGCGGCATGCCTTTGAAATAGCTGCAAGGAGGGAAAGGTCAAACACACAGAGCAAACAATCACCACCTACTCTTCCACACTCAATAGATGTTTGTGTGTGGACATTAAGGTTTATGTTTCTCCCAATGGCTGTCACTCAACAGAATAATGCAGGAAGGGGGAGAAAGGGATCGAGTTTTAGTTGGCTTCCCCCCCACACACACACTTTTCAACCTAAATAGGCTAAAAAAATGTTGCCATAGAGACTGATTCAGATGGTGTAAAAATAGCTCTTGATATTGTTGATATCGTTGCTGTCCTCCCTGGAATTCTACCTGACAGCCGCAGCAAGATGCCCAAAGTCACTGAATCATCAAGTTATTTGGGTTGGAAAAGACCTTTAAGATGAATAACTTCAGTCTCTAACCCTACCAAGGCTGGTGTTAAGCCGTGGCCCTCAGCACCACACCTCTGCCTCTTTGAAACATCATTTACAGGGCACAGTCTCAAGCTGCACCAGGAGGAGTTTAGTATCACAGTATCACAGTATTACCGAGGTTGGAAGAGACCTCGAAGATCATCGAGTCCAACCTGTCACCACAAACCTCACAACTAGACCATGGCACCAAGTGCCACATCCAGTCCCCTCTTGAACGCCTCCAGGGACGGCGACTCCACCACCTCCCCGGGCAGCACATTCCAATGGCGAATCACTCTCTCGGTGAAGAACTTTCTCCTCACCTCCAGCCTAAACTTCCCCTGGTGCAGCTTGAGACTGTGTCCCCTTGTTCTGGTGCTGGTTGCCAGGGAGAAGAGGCCAACCCCTTCCTGGCTACAACCACCCTTCAGGGAGTTGTAGAGAGCAATGAGGTCTCCCCTGAGCCTCCTCTTCTCCAGGCTAAGCAACCCCAGCTCCCTCAGCCTCTCCTCACAGGGCTGTGCTCAAGGCCTCTCCCCAGCCTTGTTGCCCTTCGCTGGACACCTTCAAGTGTCTCAATGTCCTTCTTAACCTGAGGGGCCCAGAACTGGACACAGGACTCAAGGTGCGGCCTAACCAAAGCGGAGTACAGGGGCACAATGACCTCCCTGCTCCTGCTGGCCACACCATTCCTAATGCAGGCCAGGATGCCATTGGCCTTCTTGGCCACCTGGGCACACTGCTGGCTCATGTTCAGGCGGCTGTCGATCAGCACCCCCAGGTCCCTCTCTGTTTGGCAGCTCTCAGCCACTCTGACCCCAGCCTGTACCTCTGCATGGGGTTGCTGTGGCCAAAGTGCAGCACCTGGCACTTGGACTTTAGGCTGGAGGTGAGGAGAAAGTTCCTCCCAGAGAGAGTTGTTGGCCATTGGAATGTGCTGCCCAGGGAGGTGGTGGAGTCCCCACCCCTGGAGGTGTTCAAGAGGGGATTGGACGTAGCACTTCTCTGGACACATTCGAGAGTCTCAATGTCCTTCTTAAACTGAGGGGCCCAGAACTGGACACAGGACTCAAGGTGTGGCCTAACCAGTGCTGAGCACAGGGCACAATGACCTCCCTGCTCCTGCTGGCCACACTGTTCCTGATGCAGGCCAACATGTCATTGGCCTTTCTTGGCCAGCTGGGCACACTGCTGGCTCATGTTCAGCCTACTGTCAACCAGTACCCCCAGGTCCCTCTCTGCCTTACTATACTATACTTATACATACTGCATTGATTACATTCTGGCTCTGTAGGACCCTACAGTTCCTCCAACCATTCAACTGAGGACTGTAAGCAAAAGGCTTGGAGTCAGGACATTTGAACACTGATTATATCTTTTGCAAGTAGAGAGAACAAAAGTATTGGCACCCTTATAAATAAAAAAGGAAACAAAGGAAGCCTACATTTAATACTTGGTCCTTACAAATGGATGACGACAGATGTGACTCTACCTCTCTCCTGGGCACTGATGAGGCTCTACCACAAATCTTGGGTTCAGGTTTGGGCTCCTCACTGCAAGAAGGACATTGAGGTGCTGGAGCAGGCTCAGTTAAGGGCAACAAAGCTGGGGAAGGGTCTGGAGAACAGGGCTGGGGAGGAGCAGTTGAGGGAGCTGGGGGTGTTTAGTGTGGAGAAGAGGAGGCTGAGGGGAGACCTCCTTGCTCTCTACAGCTCCCTGAGAGGAGGCTTCTGGTCTCTTCTCCCTAGTCTCAGGTAATAGAAGGAGAGGAAATGTCCTGAAATTGTGCCAGGGGAGGGTTAGGTTGGAGATGAGGAAAAATTTCTTTGCTGCAAGAGGGGTCAGGGACTGGTACAGGCTGCCCAAAGAGGTGGTGGAGCCCCCATCCCTGGAGGTGTTGAAGAAACCTGTGGCCATGGTACTCTGGGACCTGGTTTAATGGCTGTGGTGGGCTTGGGCTGATGATTGGAGTCAATGGTTGCAGAGGTGTTTTCCAACCAAAAGAAATCCTGTGATTCTGTAAGTTTACTTTTCCCTTCTCAGATGAGATTGAGCTAGGAAAGGCAGCCTGGGAAATCATTTCACCTTCTTCCAGAAGCCCACAGTTTAAGTCCTGAGCTCACCCCTGTTTTAACAGGCGGGAAGAAATCCTTCCTAATATCCACCCTGAAGCCCCCTTGCCGCAACTTGAGGCCCTCTCCTCTTGTCCTGTCACCAGTTGCAGGTGAGAGGAGAAGCAGTGTGAAAGCAAGGTTCATCCCACAGCTTCAGCAGTGCACACTCAGCCTTGTCTTCAAGGCAATTTGAGAGTAAACTTGACACTTAGGGGAAAATATTCAGGCAGCAACTGAATCCCTTTGATGCTGAGAAAGAGATCCTTGCAGAGTTCCTCCCCCCTGCTCTCCCCTCCCCCCTTGCTCTCTTGAACTGTCAAAATGTTGTAATCTTCATTATTTTTCTCCACCTGGAAGGAGATATTGGGAACCTCAGAGAACACAATGATTGATCTTTTTCCTGATCAGCTGAGAGTGGGCAGGAAATCTTGAACCCAACCTAGGGACATAAACCAGGAGGGACAATCTGCTGCTTCCTACCAAATGCTTTTCTAGCTGTGCTCCTCTCTCAGCAACCTTGATGATCAAACCCCCAAAACTGATTGTGACTCCCCTTGTTAATTGCTTTGGCAAGAGGGAGGCTCTTGGGAGACTTCCTGAGATGCTGGCTGAGCCTTGCTGCTCTGTCTTGCCAGAGAACTTCAGAGAGTCACAGAATGCATTGGGAGGGAAGGGACCTTAAAGATCATCCAGTCCCAACCCCCTGCCATGGGCAGGGCATTCTCCCACCAGCCCAGGTTGCTCAAGGCCTCATCCAGCCTGGCCTTGGACACCTCCAGGGAGGGGGCATCCACAGCCTCCCTGGGCAACCTGTTCCAGCATCTCACCACCCTCACTGGAAAGAATTTCCTCCTCATCTCCAGTCTCAATCTCCCCTCTTCCAGCTTCAATCCATTGCCCCTTGTCCTGTCACTCCAAGCCCTTGTAAGAAGTCCCTCCCCAGGTTTCTTATAGCCCCCTTCAGGTACTGGGAGGTCACTATAAGGTCTCCTTTCTTCTAACAAACTAAACACCCCAAATGTGTGACAAGTGACACAGGAAACTGCATGATGCCTGGAACACCTCCAGGGAAGGGGCATCCACAGCCTCCTTGGGCAATCTGTTCCAGTGTCTCCCCACCCTCACTGGAAAGAATGTCTTCCTCATCTCCAGTCTCAATCTGCCCTCCTCAAGCTTCAATCCATTCCCTCTCCTCCTACCAAAACACTCCTAACTTGTTAGCTCTCTCCAGAGGAGATAGGAAAGGCAAATTTTCACAGGTATCTGACACTGCAGCCAACAAACAAAGGGACACAGAACAAGGTGGAGTTCATGGTTCATCCTGCAGCAAATGAATTCCAATCCAGAACTATCCATGCTGACACTTTGAGGACCTTCTGTCCACATCTGAATTGATCACTGTCTCCCATACACATATTTTTATTTTAAAGGATTTCAAATTGTATTTCCAAACCAAGCTGATTGTGCTCTCTGAGGCTTTAAGTCCACAGTTGCCATCAGGACTGAGAGTACTCCCAGGCAACCAGCGCCAGAATAAGAGGACACAGTCTCAGGCTGCACCAGGGGAAGACATTGTGGCCTTCCAATATCTGAAGGGGGCTACAGGAAAGCTGGGGAGGGACTTTTGAGGGTGTCAGGGAGGGACAGGACTGGGGGGAATGGAACAAAACTAGAAGTGGGTAGATTCAGATTGGATGCGAGGAAGAAGTTCTTCCCCATGAGGGTGGTGAGAGACTGGCACAGGTTGCCCAGGGAGGTGGTGGAAGCCTCATGCCTGGAGGTTTTTCAGGCCAGGCTGGATGGGGCTGTGAGCAACCTGCTGTAGTGTGAGGTGTCCCTGGCCATGGCAGGGGGTTGGAGCTGGCTGATCCTTGAGGTCCTTTCCACCCTTAACAATTCTATGATTCTATGAAGTTTAGGCTGGAGGTGAGGAGAAAGTTCTTCCCAGAGAGAGTAATTGGCCACTGGAATGTGCTGCCCAGGGAGGTGGTGGAGTCCCCATCCCTGGAGGTGTTCAGCAAAGGCTTGGATGTGGCACTTGGAGCCATGGTTTGGTTGTCAGGAGGTGTTAGGTATAGGTAATAGGTTGGACTTGATGATCTCTGAGGTCTTTTCCAGCCTGGCTGGTTGTGTGATTCTGTGACCCCTACCCTTTAGCTATTGATCAGCATTGAAAAGATGCCTCCTCAGCCTTATCTTCCAGCCTGAAGAGCCCCAGGTTCCTCAGCCTGTCCTCATAAGGGAGATGCCCCCATCCCCTCATCATCCTCGTGATGTCCTTCTGAATGATGTCACCCTTTGTTTTTTTGGGGTGGCTGCTGCTGCTGCTATCATCTCAGCCAGTCCAGCTGCTGGCTTGGAGATTGCTCTTAGAGTAACCACAACACTATTACGCTGGGTTGAGGAGATCATATTGAAATGATCCTCTGAGGGCTACTCAGCATAACCTTCTGGCCATTTGATCTCTGCAGCTTGACAGTAGAAGACTGCAGCATTCCAGGGAAAAGGAGAAACAAGAAAAGGGAGGGGGAGGGAGGGAAGAAAAGCCTGAGCTGCCACAGCTAGTTACCAACCTCAAAATGTTCAATCACAAGCCAAGTGTGGAGACTGTTGGGATGTTCTTTGTCAGATGAAATGAGATAAACCCAACCTGACACTGAAATACATTGGCCCAGTGCTGGCAGAGTCAGTGGACGTTGGCCTGCTGATTCCAATCATCTGCTTGGCTCAGAGCCTTGTGCTCTTGCTTCCTGGGGTACCCACAGCATTATAGAAGCCTGCCAGGAACTGAAAGGGGCTGCAAGAAGGATGGAGAGAGACTCTTTGCAAAGGCCTGCAGTGATAAGCAGAGGGAAAATGGCTTCAAACCAGAGAAGTGCAGGTTTAGATTGGGTGTTAAGAACAAGTTCTGCACCACGAGGCAGCTGGAACATTGGAACAGGTTGCCCAGGGAGGTGGTGGAGGCTTCATCCCTGGAGATATTCAAGGTGAGGCTTAATGAGGCTCTGGGCAACCTGATCTAATGGAGGATGTCCCTGCTGAGTGCAGAGGGGGTTGGACTGGAGGACCTTCAGAGGTTCCTTCCGACCCAAACCATTCTGTGTGATTCTGTGCATTGGTTTCACAAGCCTGACCTTGAACGTGTCAAGGGATGGGACCTCCACTACCTCCCTGGGCAATCAGTCCAGTGCTCTACCACCCTCACAGTAAAGAAATCCTTCCTAATGTCCAATCCAGATCTACCCTGCTCTAGCTTAAGACAATTAATTGCCCCTTGTTCTAGTGCTACATGCATTGGTAAATAGTGCACAAGTCATAGCATCACAGAGTGGCTTAGCTTGGAAGGGACCTCAGAGATCTACTCCAACCTCCCTGCCATGGGCAGGGACACCTCTCAGCTAGACTCAGTTGCTCAGGGTCTCATCCAGCCTGGCCTTGGATGTCCCTAGGGAAGAGGCAGCCACAGCCTCCCTGGGCAGCCTGTGCCAGAGTCTCACCAGCCTCATACTGAAGAACTTCTCCCTCAGCTCCAGTCTGACCCTGCTCTGCCTCAGCTTCAAACCATTCCCCCCTGTTCTGTCTCCAGACACCCTCAGGAAAGGTCTCTCTGCAGCCTTCCTGCAGGATCCCCTGCAGGCCCTGGCAGGCAGCTCTAAGGTCCTCCTGGAGTCTTCTCTTCTCCAGGCTGAGCAGCCTATCCTCACAGCAGAGCTGCTCCAACCCTTGGATCATCTTTGTGGCCTCCTCTGGACTCACTCCAGCAGCTCTGTGTCCTTCTCCTGCTGGGGACACCAGAACTGGAGGCAGGATTGGAGGTGAGGCCTCACAAGAACAGTGCTGAGGGACATGGTTCAGTACTGGACTTGGCAGTGTCAAGTTAATGGTTGGACTCAATGATCTCAAAGGCCTTTTCCAACCTAAGTGATTCTATGATCCCATTCTCCAGTGCCATATATGCTGCAAACACTTTAAAAGAGCCTTTTAAGGACTCTACAGAGACCTTTCTCCACCTGCCTTCAAGAACAGAGCCCAGGAATAAAGTTCAGAGTCGAATAAAGTTCAGAGTCAAATGAAGTTCTAAATCAGCAAAAAAATATAATTCAGGTCTCCAGAGCCTGTTCCCTTTGCTCCTCCTGCACTAACATCAGTGTGCTCATTTAGCAGTTAATTGATGACTGCACTTGACATGATGTCCAACAACAACAAAGAAAAAGAAGAGAGAAACAAAATAACCTCCAACGATGGAGGCTTCAGTAATCCAAAAGCCATCCCTGAGAAGATTTCACTGCTGGAAGCCTCCTTTCCTAATGTCAGCCCAGGCTGAGGAGCCACCTCCTGCACGCTCATTAGGTGCAATACATCCAGCAGCAAGCTTCCCCAAACCCTGCTCTAACCTTGCCCATAAACCCTGGGATGAGTGAGAGAACCACAGCACAAACGAATGACACCCCACACCAGTTGCCTTTCATGCTCATGTGAGCTATGAAGAGGAGGCTTCATTAGGCTAACTGCTTCATTGGGCAGTCTGCAGCCAAGCTTCCTCTTCCTGGGAATTAAATGAGACCTTTTTTTCCCCAGCTATTTAAGTCACTGGAAAGCAATGAGACTTCTGCCTTCAAAGGCAGCTCTGAAAGTTCACATTTTCCCAGGTATATTTCCTCACCTCCACCCCCTGAAGGGAGGTTGTAGCCAGGTGGGGCTTGGTCTCTTCTCCCAGGCAACCAGCACCAGAACAAGAGGACACAGTCTCAAGCTGCACCAGGGGAGGTTTAGGCTGGAGGTGAGGAGAAAGTTCTTCCCAGAGAGAGTTGTTGGCCATTGGAATGTGCTGCCCATGGAGGTGGTGGAGTCCCCATCCCTGGAGGTGTTCAAGAGGGGATTGGATGTGGCACTTGGTGCCATGGGTTAGCAGTTATGAGGTGTTGGGTGACAGGTTGGACTTGATGATCTTTGAGGTCTTTTCCAACCTTGGTGATTCTGTGATATGTCAGAAGTTCCTCACAAGGGAAAGGGCACAAGGACCAAGAAATTCAGAAGCATAGAATCATCAAGGTTGGAAAAGACCTCCATGGTCATCCAGTCCAACCATCAGCCCAACACCACCATGGCCACTAAACTGTGTCCCGCAGTGCCATGCCTGCATGAGCTTTGAACACCTCCAGGGATGGGGACTCCACCACCTGCCTGGGCAGCCTCTGCCAGTCCCTGACCACTCTTGCAGCAAAGAATTTCTTCCCAATATGCAACCCAAACCTCCTTTGGTGCAATTTAAGGCCATCTCTTCCTCTCCCATCACCTGTCCCAGACTAACCAACCCCAGTGCCCTCAGCTGCTCCTCCCCAGCCCTATTCTCCAGATCCTTTACCAGCTCTGCTGTCCTTAGAATGGAATGGAATGGAATGGAATGGAATGGAATGGAATGGAATGGAATGGAATGGAATGGAATGGAATGGAATGGAATGAACCAGGATGCAAAAGACCTTTGAGATCATCGAGTCCAACCTATCACTCAACACCATCTCATCAACTAAACCATGGCACCAAGTGCCTCATCCAGGCTCTTCCTAAACACCTCCAGGGATGGTGACTCCACCACCTCCCTGGGCAGCACATTCCAATGGCCAATCTCTCTTGCTGGGAAGAACTTTCTCCTCACCTCCAGCCTAAACCTCCCCTGGTGCAGCTTGAGACTGTGTCCTCTTGTTCTGGTGCTGGCTGCCTGGGAGAAGAGACCAACCCCCACCTGGCTACAACCTCCCTTCAGGGAGTTGGAGAGAGCAAGAAGGTTTCCCCTGAGCCTCCTCTTCTCCAGGCTAAGCAACCCCAGCTCCTTCAGCCTCTCCTCACAGGGCTGTGCTCCAGACCCCTCCCCAGCTTTGTTGCTCTCTGGACCCACTGCAGCACTTCAATGTCCTTCTTGTAGTGAGGGGCCCAAAACTGAATCCACTATTCAAAATGTGGCCTCACCAGTGCCCAGTACAGGGGAACAATCAATCACCTCCACAGTCCTGCTGGGCACACTCTTGCTGATCCAGGCCAGGGTGCTGTTGACCTTGGCCACCTGAGCACGCTGGTGGCTCATGTTCAGAAGGCTGTCAGGCAGCACTGACAAATATAAACTGCCTTCTGTGTGGGATCTACCAGAATGAGTCTTTCATGGCATCATCTCAGAAGTCTATCCAGGGTGTGGTACCTGGTTATATTTTGGCAGCCCCAGTCAATACAAAATGATATTCCTTGGACAGGTCATAGAATCATAGAACTGTTAAGGTGGGAAGGGACCTCAAGGATCAGCCAGTTCCAACCCAGTGCCCAGTACAGGGGAACAATCAATCACCTCCACAGTCCTGCTGGGCACACTCTTGCTGATCCAGGCCAGGGTGCTGTTGACCTTGGCCACCTGAGCACGCTGGTGGCTCATGTTCAGAAGGCTGTCAGGCAGCACTGACAAATATAAACTGCCTTCTGTGTGGGATCTACCAGAATGAGTCTTTCATGGCATCATCTCAGAAGTCTATCCAGGGTGTGGTACCTGGTTATATTTTGGCAGCCCCAGTCAATACAAAATGATATTCCTTGGACAGGTCATAGAATCATAGAACTGTTAAGGTGGGAAGGGACCTCAAGGATCAGCCAGTTCCAACCCCCTGCCATGGGCAGGGACACCTCACACTACAGCAGGTTGCTCACAGCCACATCCAGCCTGGATGCAAAAACCTCCAGGGATGAGGCTTCCACCACCTCCCTGGGCAACCTGTGCCAGTGCCTCACCACCCTCCTGGGGAAGAACTTCTTCCTCACATCCAATCTGAATCTACCCACTTCTAGTTTTGTCCCCTAGTCCAATCACTCCCTAACACCCTCAAAAGTCCCTCCCCAACACCCTCAAAAGTCCCTCCCCAGCTTTCTTGGTGCCCCCTTCAGATCCTGGAAGGCCACAATGGGGTCTCCTCAGAGCCTTCTCTTCTCCAGACTGAACAGCCCCAAGTCCCTCAGTCTGTCTCAGAGCAGAGCAGCTCCAGCCATCTGCTCCTCCTCATGGCCCTTCTCTGGACACCTTCCAGCACCTCCAGATCCTTCCTTACCAGGGGCTCCAGAACTGGACACAGAGCTCCAGCTGTGGTCTCAGCAGAGTGGAGCAGAGGGGGAGAATCCCCTCCCTGGCCCTGCTGGCTGTGGTTCTCTTGCTGCATATGGTCCTATATGAAACTCCTTAGTCCTGGTCCCAGTGGCAGCCCTGAAACTCCTTGGGTCTTTCTGCAGCCTGGTGCACACTGCTGGGTAAATACCCACAGTTTCCAGAGGACTGGAAGCTTAGTTCCCAAGCACTGCAGGATTTTATGCTGTAATGTGGGGGCACTGTGCAGCTTGGAAAGCACTGCATGGAAAAAAATCAACCCCTCCATGAGAGCTGGAAGGGAATGAATCCTGTGCCTGGAGTTAAGAAAGCAAAAGAAGAGCTCCCATTCTATTGCCCTTTGACAAGCAGCTAGAAGAAATGGAGATAGATCTGCTTGTACTTCCCAGCTCCTTTATGCTGAGCACTAGATAGAAAGCAATTGTAAACCAACTGCTTCAGCAAGCAGAAAGAGGGGTTGTGGCCTCCTTGCATTTGGAAAGGAATACAAAGGAGCTGGATTCGACTTCAGGCTTGGTTTTCACTTCAGCTGGTGACTCACAGCTGTGTGTGCTGTGGTGGTTTACCAAGTGGCTCAGCTCTCACACTCGCCCTGCTGTTTTGCAAGGGATCACTGGCTGCAGGCACAAGCCAGCTGACAAGCCAATCCTGTCTGGTGGCTTTGAGGTCTCTTGGAAAAGACCTCCGAGATCATCAAGTCCAGCTCTTAAGCCAACACCACCTCATCCACTAAGCCATGCCCCAAACTCCCATGCCTACACCTTTCTGGAACCCCTCCAGGGATGGGGACTCCACCACCTCCCTGGGCATCCTGTGCCAATCCCTGAGCACTCTTGCAGCAAAGAAAGTTTGCCTGATCTCCAACCTAAGCCTCCCCTGGTGCAACTTGAGGCCATTACCTCTTGACCCATCACTTGTTACTCAGTGGAAGAGACCAACCCCCAGCTCACTGCAACCTCCTCTCAGGGAGCTGTAGAAAGCAAAGAAGTCTCCCCTCAGCCTCCTCTTCTGCAGACTACACAAGCCCAGGTCCCTCACCAAGCCCACAGTTTACCATGGGTTTTACAAGGCAGATTTCAGTGCACACTGATGCAGTGCCAGGTACAGGCAACTGGCCTGATGCTCTCTGAGCAGCACTGTGATGTTCTCAGTCCCTGACAGCACAAGAGGTGTTTAAAAGAGGCAGAGGTGTGGTGCTGAGGGGCGTGCTTTAGCTTCAGCCTTGGTGGAATGAGATCATGGTTGGACTTGACGACTTCTAAGGTGTTTTCCAACCAAAAAGGTTCTGTGATTCTAAGAGATGAGAGGAGAGCAGCCTGGAAAGGAGGTGTGGAATCAACAATCTGGTTAACTGAGGTCAAGTTCCTCTGTTAAACCTTCTAAAGGAGGAGTTCATTGTTCAAAGGTAGTGTTAGGGTGGATGTTAGGAACAAGCTCTTTACCATCAAGGTGGCAGAACATTGCAGCAGGTTGCCCAGGGAGGTGGTTGAGGCTCCATCCCTGGAGATATTCAAGATGAGGCTGGACAGGGCTCTGGGCAACCTGATCTAGTGGAGGATGTCCCTGCTGACTGCAGAAGGGGTTGGACTGGAGGAGCTTTGGAGGTCCCTTCTGCCCCTCTGCATGCTCTGGAGCTCTGGAAGCAGCTTCCTCCTGCCCAAGAAGTCACCTGCATTTTTCACAGCAATTAGGAAGTGAAATCCTTTGTCTGTGAGCCTCTTCCCCACCAAGCCAGCAGCACCACAGCTCTGTTTTCACAAGGAGGACCAAGAGAAGAATGAGTGGGCTTTGTCTTTGCTGAGTATTTTGGTCTTGCTGTCCTCCACTCAAACCTTTGCTGGCCTGGAAGGCAGCACACATAATTAGAGCCAGAGTAACTGTAATGCTGCTGCCACATTGTCTTAGCTTTTAGCATTGTTTACTTCCTAATTAGAAGTCATTAGCATATATAAACATCCTGTTGCCAAAGTGCTCTGAGCCCTGGTCCAGCTGAGATCTGCTTGCTTTGGAAGGTAAAGAACCATAAAAAAACATCAAGAAAATGCAAAGCTGCAAATAGAGCTCCAAGAAACAAGAGATGTTGATCAACCCCAAGCTACCCTCCCTGGAGGTGTTCAAGGGGGGATTGGACGCGGCACTTGGTGCCATGGTTTAGTGGTCAGGAGGTGTTGGGTGACAGGTTGGACTTGATGATCCTTGAGGTCTCTTCCAACCTTATTGATTCTGTGATTCTTGGGGCAGAGCAGCTGGAAAGCTGCCCAGCAAGAAAGGGCCTGGAGATGCGACACCAAGCTGGGGGCAGGAGTTGATCTGCTGGAGGGCAGAGAGGCTTTGCAGAGGGACCTCGACAGGCTGGACAGATGGGCAGAGTCCAAGGGCATGAGATTTAACACATCCAAGTGCCAGGTGCTGCACATTGGCCACAACAACCCCATGCAGTGGTACAGGCTGGGGTCAGAGTGGCTGGAGAGTGGCCAGGCACAAAGGGACCTGGGGGTGCTGGTTGATGGGAGGCTGAACATGAGCCTGCAGTGTGCCCAGGCAGCCAAGAGGGCCAATGGCATCCTGGCCTGCATTAGGAACAGTGTGGCCAGCAGGAGCAGGGAGGTCATTGTGCCCCTGTGCTCTGCTTTGGTTAGGCTGCACCTTGAGTACTGTGTCCAGTTCTGGGCCCCTCAGGTTAAGAAGGACATCGAGACACTTGAACGTGTCCAGAGAAGGGCAACAAGGCTGGGGAGAGGCCTTGAGCACAGCCCTGTGAGGAGAGGCTGAGGGAGCTGGGGTTGCTTAGCCTGGAGAAGAGGAGGCTCAGGGGCGACCTCATTGCTCTCTACAACTACCTGAAAGGTGGTTGTAGCCAGGAAGGGGTTGGCCTCTTCTCCCTGGCAACCAGCACCAGAACAAGGGGACACAGTCTCAAGCTGCACCAGGGGAGGTTTAGGCTCGTGGTGAGGAGAAAGTTCTTCACCGAGAGAGTGATTCGCCATTGGAATGAGCTGCCCGGGAGGTGGTTGAGTCGCCGTCCCTGGAGGCGTTCAGGAGGGGACTGGATGTGGCACTTGGTGCCATGGTCTAGTCGTGAGGTTTGTGGTTACAGGTTGGACTCAATGATCTTCGAGGTCTCTTCCAACCTGGTAATACTGTAATACTGCTGGCTGAAAGGCAGCTGAACATGCGCCAGAGCGTGCCAAGGTGGCCAAGGCCATCTGGGTCTGCATCAGGAGTGGTGTGGCCAGCAGGAGCAGGGAAGTGACTGTGCTCCTGTGCTCAGCACTGGTGAGGCGGCACCTTGAATCCTGGGTTCAGTTTTGGAGCCCTCACTCCAAGAAGGTGTGGTTGAACATTGAGGTGCTGGAGTAGGTCCAGAGAAGGGCAACCAAGGTAGAGAAGGGTCCACACAAAGCAGGTCTGGTGAGGAGCAGCTATAGGAACTGGGGGTGTTTAGTCTAGAAAAGAGGAGGCTGAAGAAAGACCTCATTGCTCTCTACAGCTCCCTGAAAGGAGGCTGCAGTGAGCTGGGGGTTGGTCTCTTCTCCCTAGTCTCAGGTGATAGAAGGAGAGGAAATGTTCTGAAACTGTGCCAGGGGAAGGTTAGGTTGGAGATGAGGAAAAATGTCTTTGCTGCAAGAGTGGTCAGGGACTGGCAGAGGCTGGTCAGGGAGGTGGTGGAGTCCCCATCCCTGGAGGTGATCAGGAAATGTGTGGATATGGCACTTGGGGCCATGGTTTGATGGCCATGGTGGTGTTGGGTTGATGGTTGGACTCAGTGACCTTAGAGATCTTTTCCAAGCAAAGCAATTCAATGATTCCTTACAGCTCCAGCCTGGCAGAAACTGCTCACATTGTTTTCAGCATGTGGGACTTCCAATTGTTCCTCCACAACAAAAATCAGCGTTGACTGAGGCCAGCCTTTTTATTATATCCAGAGCAGGACTAATCAAATCAGGCATTAGCAGCACTTTAAAAGGAAATAAAACCCTACTGTTCATTTTAAATCATTAGCTGCTTGGCTAACCACAGGATTAACCCCTGGCTCTATGTCTTCCCAAGTCACACAGTATCACCAGGGTTGGAAGACACCTCAAAGATCATCAAGTCCAACCTGGCACCACAAACCTCATGACTAAACCATGGCACCAAGTGCCACATCCAATCCCCTCTTGAACACCTGCAGGGATGGGGACTCTACCACCTCCCTGGGCAGCACATTCCAATGGCAAATGACTCTCTCTGGGAAGAACTTTCTCCTCACCTCCAGCCTAAACCTCCCCTGGCACAGCTTGAGACTGTGTCCTCTTGTTCTGGTGTTGCTTGCCTGGGAGAAGAGACCAATCCCCTCCTGGCTACAACCTCCCTTCAGGGAGTTTGAGACAGCAAGAAGGTCTCCCTGAGCCTCCTCTTCTCCAGGCTAAGCAACCCCAGCTCCCTCAGCCTCTCCTCACAGGGCTGAGCTCCAAGACCCCTCCCCAGCTTTCTTGCCCTTCTCTGGACACCTTCCAGCAACTCAACATCTTTCCTAACCTGAGGGGCCCAGAACTGGACACAGGACTCAAGGTGTGGCCTCACCAGTGCTGAGCACAGGGCACAAGGACCTCCCTGCTCCTGCTGGCCACACTCTTCCTGATGCAGGCCAGGCTGCCATCGGCCTTCTTGGCCACCTGGGCACACTGCAGGCTCATGTTCAGCTGCTGTCCACCAGCACCCCCAGGTCCCTCTCTGCCTGGCTGCTCTCCAGCCACTCTGACCCCAACCTGTAGCACTGCATGGGGCTGCTGTGGCCAAAGTGCAGCACCTGGCACTTGGACTTGTTAAATTAGAAATGGGATGTCTGTGGGATGGCAAACAGTTCCCATCTGAAACAATATGTACTGTCTGCAGAGAAGGGGGAAAAAAAGAGGTATCTGAGTGGGAGGAGATGGATTTTGTTCTGGCACAGAGCTACCCCTGGGTAATGTACTCAAAATCAGTGAATTTCTAAGATACAGCAGGGAACATCTTAGGGAAAGGAAGAAATGTGCTCCAGTAGCCTTCTAACTCATCATTCCTTCAGGGAGTTGTCCCTGCCAGAATCCAGGTAGGAGCACAGGGCAAATCCTCCAAAGGTCCAGGAATATGCCATGGACCAGTCCATAAAGGGTGGCTGCCAGGAGGATGGAGACTC
Organism: Picus viridis; assembly: GCA_033816785.1. Taxonomy (NCBI): domain Eukaryota; kingdom Metazoa; phylum Chordata; class Aves; order Piciformes; family Picidae; genus Picus; species Picus viridis. The sequence continues at coordinate 11,562,208 of CM066577.1, forward strand.
CCTTTGTACAAGGAGTCCCATGGAAAAGTCAAGGGGGATGGGGACAAGGTACTGCTGGGGACATGCCCATTGGCCTCCAGAAGAAAATGTTTCACCACGAACACAGTCAGACATTGGAATCATCTCCCAGGGGAAGAGGTGGATTCCCCTACACTGGGCAGCCTGAAGACTTAGCTTGAGTGGGTGCTGGGCCAGCTCCTTGCAGCTCCACTCTCACCTAGAAAGCTTGGACCAGATGATCCTTGGGGTCCCTTCCAGCCTGGCAGTCATTGTGGACACGATTAATCCCTCTGCAAGAAGCCACCTGGAAACAAAACCTGCCCAAGCAGCCAAAGCCACTGAGGATTAGAAAGCTGAGCTGGATGCTGCTGCTGTTTCCTATGAGTTTCATTGCCTTGCTGTCACCAGAAACCTGTTTTCCAGTGATATTGTAATGCAATTTCCATCTGCATGATTGGAAACTACAGCACCAGACTTACTGGAGTTAGAGAATGGTTGGACAAGAAAGTTGGGGAGAGACTTTTGAGGGTGTCAGGGAGGGATAGGACTGGGGGGGATGGAGCAAAACTAGGAATGGGTAGATTCAGATTGGATGTCAGGAAGAAGTTCTTCCCCATGAGGGTGGTGAGACACTGGCACAGGTTGCCCAGGGAGGTGATGGAAGCCTCATCCCTGGAGGTTTTTGCAGCCAGGCTGGATGTGGCTGTGAGCAACCTGCTGCAGTGTGAGGTGTCCCGGCCCACGGCAGGGATGATCAAAGAGGAGGCTCAGGGGAGACCTTATTGCTGTCTACAGCTACCTGAAGGGAGGTTGTAGCCAGGTGGGGGTTGGTCTCTTCTCCCAGGCAACCTAGCACCAGAACAAGAGGACACAGTCTCAAGCTGTGCCAGGGGAGGTTTAGGCTGGAGGTGAGGAGAAAGTTCTTCCCAGAGAGATTGGCCATTGGGATGTGCTGCCCAGGGAGGTGGTGGAGTCACCATCCCTGGATCCCTGGAGGTGTTCAAAAAAAAGGCTTGGATGTGGCACTTGGAGCCATGGTTTAGTTGTCAGGAGGTGTTAGGTGTTAGGTAACAGGTTGGACTTGATGATCTCTGAGGTCTTTTCCAATCTGGTTGATTCTATGATCCTTGAGGTCCCTTCCCACCCTGACAATTCACTCCCCAGGTGAAGGACTCCCCACTTGCCCTCACTGAACCTCACTTTGCTGGCAGGTTCCAATTCAGCCTCCACTGCATCTATTCATCAATGGACATGTCTAAGGTTAAAATGGTCTCCAAGGGAGGCCAAACAGCTTTAGTACAGCCTGAAGTGTCCTGATCTCATTCCCTAGCTCCGTGCCTCCGCAGCAGACCTGATGGATCTCACCCTGGTGGCATGGAGAGCCCGGTGCCAGGCCGATCATCTCCTCAGGCTTTTCCTGGTGGAAGGGGCTCTGACTGGAGGGAGGAACAGGCTGAGGAGTGTTTATAGCTGCTAATAAATCCAATTGAAGATTTGGTACTGTTGGAAACACTCCCAGAGCCTTAATGATAGGTTTATTTTCCTCAACAACAACATTAATTAATAATTAATGCTAGGAGGCTCGCAGATGCATCTTGGCAACTAAAATTAGCAAGTATCAAATGCAAGGCTTTAAATCAAGGACTCAGCATGGATGTCTCCTCCTCCTCCTCCTCCTCCTCAGTCTCCCAAGAATACAGCCCTGGCCATCAAGCCCTTCCTGACACGAGGTAGCCAAAATAAAGGCTGGGTGAGGAGTGGCTGGAGAGCAGCCCTGAGGAGAAGGCCTTGGGGGTGTCAGATGGTGATGAACTCCCCAGGAGCCAGCAATGGTCACCGGCAGCCCAGCAGGCAGCTGTGTGCTGAGCTGTGTCCAGAGCAGGGAGAGCAGCAGCACAGGGAGGGGATTCTGCCCCTCTGCTCTGCTCAGCCCCCACCTGCAGCACTGCCTCCAGTTCTGGTGTCCCATAGCAAGAAGGACCTGGAGCTGCTGGAGCAAGTCCAGAGGAGGCCACAGAGATGATCAGAGGGCTGGAGAACCTCCCCTGTGGGGACAGGCTGGGAATGTTGGGGCTGTTCAGCCTGGAGAAGAGGAGGCTCCAGGGAGACCTTAGAGCAGCCTTCCAATACCTGAAGGGGGCCTGCAGGAGAGCTGGGGAGAGACCTTTTAAAAGGGCTTGGAGTGAGAGGATGTGAGGGAATTGTGGAAGGGAGATTAAGGAGGAATTTTTCCAGTGAGGGTGGGGAGACAGAGAGTTGGGGTTGTTCAGTCTGGAGAAGAGAAGGCTCCCAGGAGAAGTAATTGTGGCCTTTCAGTGCCTGAAGGGGGCTCCAAGAAAGCTGGGGAGGGACTTTTGAGGGTGTCAGGGAGTGATAGGACTGGGGGGAAGGGAGTGGGTAGATTCAGATTGGATGTTAGGAAGTTCTTCCCTCTGAGGGTGGTGAGACACTGGCACAGGTTGCCCAGGGGGCTGTGGCTGCCCCCTCCCTGGAGGTGTTCCAGGCCAGGCTGGCTGAAGCCTTGAGCACCCTGGGCTGGTGGGAGGTGTCCCTGCCCGTGGCAGGGGGGTTTGGAACTGGCTGATCTTGAAGTTTCCTTCCAACCCAAACCATTCTATGAACCTCTGAAATTACCTTTGAAAAGCTCATCTGGATTCTCTCTGCTCCTCTGCTGGGAATTCCCTTGGTGGGTGCTCTGTGACCTGCACAGAGCAGACAACTTTGCCTGCAGAGCTAACCACTGAAACCAGTGTCATCCTCTGTAGACACAGCAGTGTCTCAAGAACAATTGTAGTGACAGGTTTAGCTCATCCTGGGGAAAAAAATCATCTTCCCTTCCAGATGCCAGGAGCCACAAGATGGGGCTGCTTTATTATTATTATTATTATCATTATTATTATTATTATCATTATCATTATTATTATTATTTCATTTTAAAACATTATTTCTTCTTTTTTTTTTTACTGTATTTAGGAACTGGGAAGTGGTTTCTACCATCATAGAATTGTTTATGGTTGGAAAAGGCCCTTAGGATGAGAGGGACTGTTCAAAAAAAGCCTGCAGGGATAGGATGAGGGGCAGAGGCTTCAGAGCAGAGCAGATTCAGATTGGATGTTCTGCACCATGAGGGTGGTGGAACACTGCAACAGGTTGCCCAGGGAGGTGGTTGAGGCTCCATCCCTGGAGATACTCAAGGTGAGGCTGGGCAGGGCTCTGAGCAAGCTGATATGGAATGCAATGGAATGGAATGGAATATAATAGGAGTAGGATAAACCAAGTTGGAAGAGACCTTCGAGATCATTGCATCCAACCTATCACCCAACACCATCTAATCAACTAAACCATGGCACCAAGCACCCCATCAAGTCTCCTCTTAAACACCTCCAGGGGTGGTATCCTGCTCTTTTCCACCAGAGCCAGGGAAGGGAAGGGAAGGGAAGGGAAGGGAAGGGAAGGGAAGGGAAGGGAAGGGAAGGGAAGGGAAGGGAAGGGAAGGAAGGGAAGGGAAGGGAAGGGAAGGGAAGGGAAGGGAAGGGAAGGGAAGGGAAGGGAAGGGAAGGGAAGGAAGGGAAGGGAAGGGGAAGAGAATGGACCAGGTTGGAAGAGACCTTTGAGATCATTGAGTCCCACCTATCACCTAACACCATCTAATCAACTAAACCATGGCACCAAGCTGGAATGGAATGGAATGGAATGGAATGGAATGGAATGGAATGGAATGGAATGGAATGGAATGGAATGGAATGGAATGGAATGGAATGGAATGGAATGGAATGGAATGGAATGGAATAGACCAGACCAGGTTGGGAGAGATCATTGAGATCATCACATCCAACCTGTTATCCAACACCACCTAATCAACTAAACCATGGCACCAAGCACCCCATCAAGTCTCCTCCTAAACACCTCCAGTGATGGTGACTCCACCACCTCCCTGGCAGCTGTTTAACTAGAACAGATGTGTTCCTTAGGTGTTCATGGAAGGGGATTAAATCTCCTCCCCAAGGTTTAAAAATCTGACTAAAACATATATCTTGGTGGTGTTAGGTACTACTGTTGCACCTTCCTTCCAGGAGGAAGAATCCTTTAGGAACAAATGCAAACAAGCACTTGGTCACGTTTAGACTCTTAACAAATTTGGGTCAGGAGCAATTTCATGGAGAGAGATTAATAGAATCACAGAAAGGCTTTGGTTGGAAAAGACCTTGAAGATACATAGGTTTGGGTTGGAAGGGACCTTAAAGATCATCCAGTTCCAGCCTCTCTGCCATGGGCAGGGACACCTCCCACCAGCCCAGGTTGCTCAAGGCCTCATCCAGCCTGGCCTTGAACATCTCCAGGGAGGGGGCATCCACAGCCTCCCTGGGGAACCTGTGCCAGTGTCTCCCCACCCTCACTGGAAAGACTTTCCTCCTCATCTCCAGTCTCAGTCTGCCCTCCTCAAGCTTCAAGAATCACTAAGTCCAACTGTTCTCTAACAATGCTGGTACTAAGCTATGTCTTTCAGCACCACATCCCTGCAGCTTTTAAACACCTCCAGGGAGGGGCATTCAAACACCTTCCTGGGGAGCCTGTTCCACTGCTAGAGAACCCTTTCAGTCAAGAAATTTCTTCTATCTCCAACCTAAACCTCCCCTGGTGCAACTTGAGGCCATTTCCACTCATTCTATCAGTTGTACATGGGAGAAGAAACTAAACCCCACCTGTCTCCAAGCTCCTCTCAGGGAGCTGCAGAGAGCAATGAGGTTTCCCCTCAGCCTCCTCTTCTCCACACTGAACACCCCCAGCTCCTCCAGATGCTTCTCCCCAGCCCTGTTCTCCAGACTCTTCCCCAGCTTGGTTGCCCTTCTCTGGACCTGCTCCAGCACCTTCCATGTCCTTCTTGGAGTGAGTTCTCCAAAACTGAACCCAGTACTCAAGGTGTGGCCTCAGCAGTGCTGAATCCAGGAGGAGTATGAGTAATTGCAAGAGATAAATGGAGCCTAGCATCAGTTCTTGTCCATCATTAATGCTGCCTTGGTACTGAGGTCTAAGTAGGGTTCCTAGCAAAACCCTTTCTCTTCCATTACAGCACATCTGCCATGGCTGGTGGGATCATCCAGTTCAGTGAAACCTTATTACTGTTCTGCATTTCTGTTAAAAGATAAAGCAGTGCCAAAATTAAGGGTTTAGGGGAATAATTAAATTGCTACCACTCAAGCCTGGATTCTGATTGACTTGACATAAGAGGATATGCAGTTAAGAGGCAGAGGCTTGAAAGCCCTCCTAAATGTAAGTAGCAAACCTGAATGCAATAACAACAGCTTTACACTTAATCCCATCTGCTTTAAACCCCAAGTTTCATTAGCTGCAGGTTCTGACAGGTTGGGCTTTGTGGTGCAGCATGGCTCAGCTAAGCTTGTTAAGGAAGCCACTCTCAATCCAAGCCTCCACCTACCCTTAAGTGGGATTAAAGAGAGTAATAAATCCATTTAGATATCACTGGAATCATGGGATTGGCTTGGCTGGAAAAACCCTCTGGGATCATTGAGTCCAACCCTTAACCCAACACCACCATGGCCATTAAACCACATCCTGAAGTGGCATCTCCACACAGTTCTTGAACACCTCCAGGGATGGTGACTCCACCACCTCCCTGGGCAGCCTGTGCCAGTTTCACAGAATCACAGAATGTTAGGGGCTGGAAAGGACCTCAAAGGCTCATCCAGTCCAACCCCCTGCCAGAGCAGGATCACCTAGAGCAGATCACACAGGAACACCACCAGGTGGGTTTTGAGTAACTCCAGAGAAGGAGACTCCACAATCCCCATGGGCAGCCTATTCCAGTGTTTTCTCACCCTCACAGGGAAATAATTCTTCCTCCTGTTTCCATGGCACTTCCTCTGCCTCAGCTTCCACCACTGCCCCTTGTGCTGGCATTGGGCAGCACCCAGCAGAGCCTGGCTCCAGCCTCTGGGCACTCACTCTGCACAGCTTTAGCAACAGCAATGAGGTCACCTCTCAGGCTCCTCCTCTCCCAGCTACAGAGCCCTCAGCTCCCTCAGGCTCTCCTCCTAAGGAAGATGTTCCACTGCCTGTAGCATCCTTGTGGCTCTGTGCTGGACTCTCTCCAGCAGTTCCCTGAGGTCCTTCTTGACCTGAGGGGCCCAGAACTGGACACAATATTCCAGCTGTGGCCTCACAGGGCAGAGTGTAGAAGCAGGAGAACCTCTCTCCGCCTACCACACACAGCCCTTCCAATCCACCCCAGGATGCCATTGGCCTTCTTGGCCACCAGAGCACATTGGTGGCTCGTGATCAACCTTCCATCCACCAGCACCCCCAGGTCCTTTTCCCCTTCACTGCTTTCCAGCAGGCCAGTCCCCAACCTCTCCTGCTCCATGGGGTTGCTCTTCCCCAGATGCAAGACTCTACCCTGGCCCTTGCTGGATTTCCAAGCTCCAAGAAATGATTCAGCAGATAAGGGGTAGGTTGATGATGCTTGAAGATCGTTTTTAACCTCAGGAAGAGTCCAAATTCTATGCCATGCTACTAATTAGTGACAGATATGCAATCACTTACTAATGGAACACCGCTTTGTGCCAACCTTATTCATCCTTCCTTCCAACTGCTGGACTCTCCGTGCCAGCTCCATTTCGATGTTCTTCAGAAGTGAAAAGCTGCTAAACATGTTTTTCCCATCCTGGTTTTTTTTTTCAGCCCAGAAGCCTAGCGCCTGCTGAACTTTCTTGCCATTTCACAAACTCCAGCAGTTTGAACAGCTTGAAGCCTTATTTATTTATTTATGGTTATAAATATCTGCATTTCCCTGCAGGCTTTCTGGGGGGGGAATCATCTTCCCATTACATCCATCAGAAATGTTCATGGTTAGAGCCAAGTGCTTGCTTCAATAGATTTACCTTTACCAGGCAGGGAGCAGCCCTGTGGACGTGCTGGAGCGTGTCCAGAGAAGGGCCATGAGGATGATCAGAGGGCTGGAGCAAACCCAGGCACAAATCCAGGCTGGGCAGGGACTGGCTGGAGAGCAGCCCTGAGGAGAGAGACTTGGGGGTGCTGGGGGAGGAGAAGCTCAACAGGAGCTCTCAGTGTGCACTTGCAGCCCGGAAAGCCAATCAGCTCCTGGGCTGCATCAGGAGAAGTGTGGCCAGCAGGGCAAGGGAGGGGATTCTCCCCCTCTGCTCCACACTGCTGAGACCCCACCTGGAGTACTGCCTCCAGTTCTGGAGCCCCTATTACAGGAGGGATGTGGACGTGCTGGAGCGTGTCCAGAGAAGGGCCACGAGGATGATCAGAGGGCTGGAGCACCTCTCCTATGAGGACAGACTGAAGGAGTTGGGGCTGTTCAGTCTGGAGAAGAGAAGGCTCCGAGGTGACCTCATTGTGGCCTTCCAGTATCTGAAGGGGGCTACAAGAAGGCTGGGGAGGGACTTCTCAGGCTCTCAGGGAGTGATAGGACTAGGGGGAATGGAATGAAGCTGGAGGTGGGGAGATTCAGGCTAGATGTGAGGAAGAAGTTCTTCCCCATGAGAGTGGTGAAGCCCTGGAATGGGTTATCCAGGGAGTTGGTTGAGGCCCCGTCCCTGGAGGTGTTTAAGCCCAGGCTGGATGAGGCTCTGTCCAGCCTGATGTAGTGTGGGGTGTCCCTGCCCATGGCAGGGGTTGGAACTAGCTGATCCTTGTGGTCCCTTCCAACCCTGACTGATACTATGATTCTGTGGAGGAGGACCTGGGAGGCTTGGTGGCCAGCAAGTTCTGCATGGGTCAGCAGTGTTCCCCGGTGGCCAATGGGATCCTGGGGTGCATTCAGAGGAGTGTGTTCAGCAGATGCAGGGAGGATGTCCTCCCCCTCTCCTCTTCCCTGGTGAGACCTCACCTGGAATATTGCATCCAGGTCTGGACTGGGAGAGGGATCTGCTTCAGAGAAGGGAAGGCTACAAGGATGCTGAAGGGACTGCAGCACTGCCTGGTGAGGAGAGGCTGAGAGCCCTGGGGCTGGTTGGTCTGAGAGGAGAAGACTGAGAGGGGATTTAATCAATGTCTATAGATATCTGGGGGCTGGGGGTCAAGAGGGAGGGGACAGGCTCTGCTCAGTTGCACCCTGGGACAGGACAAGGGCCAATTCTAAGATTCTATACATGAACCAAATTCTATGATTCAATAAATTGCACCAACTTCACTCTCTCATAGAATCAGTCAGGGTTGGAAGGGACCACAAGGATCATCTAGTTCAAAACCCCCTGCCATGGGCAGGGACAACCCCACAGGAACACTCTGCTGTTCTTCAGCTGATGGTGTTTCAGTGCTGGTGCCTTCCAAAAGGTTTCACTGTGGCAGACAGAAAGATGAATGATGCAGTAATCAGGGTAGTGGTGGATTTACATCATGTTTATCTCAGTGGTGTGTTTTTCACTGTAGTGCAGATACCCTGTAGTAAAAATACCTCACTCTGTTTCTGGATCTGGTTTGATTTAGGTGACAAAATGGATTCTATCCCTAAATTCTTAGAAACAGGACATCCACATTGAAAATCCAGGGGGGGTGGGGAGCAATCCAATTTGATACTGGAATGAAAACAACCAAGCAGCTGAAGGCTGATTTTTGGTGTTGCTGATATTTTAGCACCAACACTTCATCAGGTCCTGCAGCTGGGTCAGGGCAATCCCAGGCACTGATAGAGGCTGGGCAGGGACTGGCTTGAGAGCAGCCCTGAAGAAAAGGACCTGTGGGTGCTGGTGGATGAGAAGCTCAACAGGAGCCAGCAGTGAGCACTTGCAGCTCAGAGAGCCAAGCAGAGCCTGGGCTGCAGCAAGAGAAGCACAGCCAGCAGGTCAAGGGAGGGGATACTCCCACTCTACTCCACTCTCCTGAGACCACAGCTGGAGCACTGTGAACAGTTCTGGAGCCCCTAGTACAGGAAGGATCTGGAAGGTGTCCAGAGAAGGGCCATAAAGATGATCAGAGGGTTGGAGCTGCTCTGCTATGAAGACAGACTGAGAGAGTTGGGGTTGTTCAGTCGGGAGAAGAGAAGGCTCCAAGGAGACCTAATTGTGGCCTTGCAGTATCTGTAGGGGACCCCAAGAAAGCTGGGGAGGGACTCTTGAGGGTGTCAGGGAGGGATAGGACTGGGGGAAATGGAGCAAAACTCTAAGTGTGTAGCCTCAGATAGGATGTTAGGAAGAAGTTGTTCCCCATGAGGGTGGTGAGACACTGGCACAGGTTGCCCAGGGAGGTGGTGGAAGCCTCATCCCTGGAGGGTTTTGCAGCCAGGCTGGATGTGGCTGTGAGCAACCTGCTGTAGTGTGAGGTGTCCCTGCCCATGGCAGGGGGTTGGAACTGGCTGAGCCTTGAGGTCCTTTCCAACCCTGACAATTCTGTGATTCTATGATCTGTCTAAGCTTGTGAAGCCTATTCACAGAATCACACAGAACGGTCTGGGTTGGAAGGGAGCTCCAAAGCTCATCCAGTCCAACCCTCCTGCAGTCAGCAGGGACATCCTCCACTACATCAGGTTGCTCAGAGCCCTGCCCAGCCTAACCTTGCGAGCCCAAACCACATCTCCTGAGCAATCTGTCCCAGTGTTCCACTACCCTCAGACCACTCCAATGGTATCTCCATGTCAAAAGTCTTTTATACTGCTGTCACCTTGAAGCCTTTGTGTTTTCCTCTCCCTTAAAGCTAAAACTCTGCCAGTGAGAGACCCAAACACTTAACTGTTTGTAGGTCGATCTCCTTCCCATTGACTGCTTTTGTGTTGCCACTGGCATTCAACAAGCAAGCAAAAGACAAGTGTGATGGGGGGAGAAGGAAGGTGTTAAGCCCAAAATAGCCACTTGAGTCATCAGCAGATTGTCTGAAATAACCCAAACAGGTGTTTGGGAGCGAAGGAGCTATTTTCCTCAGGGTTGTGGGGGCGAAGTCTAGAAGAGAGGGAAAAAAAACCCCTACTCTAAGCAGGTCCTGAAGAGCAAGGAGGACAAAGCCTCCACTGGGGCAGAGCAGAACAGAAGAGGCTTACCTCAGGAGAAGTCTGAGCTGTGTTTTAGTGTGTGCTAGATGGTTTAAAGCTTATTTTGTACTTCTGGTTCAGCTATGTTTTGTCTGCCTTCCACTACAAACTCATCTGCAGCATGAGGAGCTGCTCTGACTTGGGGAGTTCTTGAATCCTTGAGGTTAACATCAGTGAAGGCACTAAAGCCAGCATGAAGCCCAGCACACCAGCCAGGGAGGAGGGAGCAGGCTACAGAATCACAGAAACGTTCAGGTGGGAAAAGACCCTCAGGATCACCAAGGCCAACCCAGAGCCCTGCTCTGCAAGCCCTGCCCATAGCCCCAAGCACCACATCCAAACCACCTTGAAACACATCCAAGGTTGGTGACTCCACCACCTCCCTGGGCAGCACATTCCAATGCCTGACCGCTCTTGATGGGAAAACAAACTCTCCCTACTGTCCAGTCTGACCCTGCCCTGCTGCAGCTTGAGGCCATTCCCTCTTGTTCTATCACTAATCACCTGTGAGAAGAGACCAGCACCAACCTCTCCACAACCTCCTTTCAGGTAGTTGTAGAGAGCCAGGAGGTCTCCCCTCAGCCTCCTCTGTTCCAAACCATCCCCAGCTCCTTCAGTTGTTCTTCATCAGATTTATTCTCCAGGCCCTTCCCCAGCTTCCTTGCCCTCCTCTGCCCTGGCTCCAGCACCTCCACATCTCTCTTGTCTTGAGGTGCCCAAAACTGGACACAACACTCGAGCCATGGCCTCACCAGAGCTGAGCTGCAGGGGACAATCCCCTTCCTGCTCCTGCTGGACACAGCGTTTCTGATCCCATCCAGGATGCCATTGGCTCTCTTGGCCACCTGGGCACACTGCTGGCTCCTGTTCAGCTGCTTGTCTCCGGGTAAGCCCTGCAGCAGAGCGAGCTGCTGCCTGCCATGCTGGATTCCCTCCTTCCTCGTGGATCCTCTAACACAACCTGAATGCTGTGCTAGCAGAATTCCTCTGCTCATTCCATCTGCTCTGAGGTCTCCCCCGCTGTTTCCTAGGAGATGGATTGCCAGGATGCCTGCATCTGCAAGGCAGTGGCAGATATGGGGCAGCAACCACATGCTTAGAGGCAGCGTTAGTGCCACCTGAACATTGGTAGGGTTCTCAGGGGATCCCACCACCCACTGCTGCTTCAAACCTGAGGAAGTTACACAGTCAGCAGCTTCAGAGGGCTGTAGGAATGGGATACAGTGACTTACAGAATCAGAGAGTGGTAGGAGCTGGAAGGAACCTCCAGAGACCATCCAGTCCAACCCTTGCTGGAGCAGGGTCACCCAGGGCAGGCTGCAGAGCAATGTGTCCAGGAGGGTTTTGAAAGCTCTCCAGAGAAGGAGACTCCACAACCTTTATGGGCAGCCTGCTCCAATGCTCCAGCACCCTCACACCAAAGAAGCTTCTCTAAGTTCAAGTGAAACCTTCTGGTGGTCTGATTTGTGCCTGTTGTCCCTTGTCCTACCACTGGGCACCACTGAAAAGAGCCTGGTCCCATCCTCCCAACCTCCTCCCTTTAGCTATTGATCAGCACTGGGAAGATCCCCTCTCAGCCTGCTTTTCTCCAGGCTGAAGAGCCCCAGGTCTCTCTCAGCCTCTCCCCATTCTACTTTCTCAGCTCCTCTCCACTTCTATTCATGTCCTTCGGCCTAGAATCTCTATTTTCAACACCAAACAACCCCAAACCAATGTGGGGCTCTGTTTGACCAGTCAGACTGCTTAGTGGATGCTCTAATCTTGTTCTCTACAGAACAGTGGGGGGGTTTTGCTTGCTTAAGATGCTTTTATCAGAGCTGGTTTGGTTTAGGGTGGTCAGAACATGGAGGGGTTTTAAGTATTCTTTCAGGTATGGTCAAAGAGATGAGGTCTTGGGGGATAGGTTGGACTTGATGATCTTTCAGGTCTTTTCCAACCTTCTTGATTATATGAGTTCCAAAATGTACCAGGGAAGCACAGCAAACTGAATATTGCAATTGGACATGGATGGCACTCCTAGGGTTGTGAAATCTTGCTTTGTGCCTTGCCATCTCCTCTGTTCTTCCCTTCACAGAGACACAAACCTGGCTATGGCCCACACCATAAACAGGCTGAGGACAGTTTTCAAGCTACACCTCCTTCACAAAACTCATTATAGTATCATAGAATCAGTCAGGGTTGGAAGGGACCACAAGGATCAGCTAGTTCCAACCCCCCCTGCCATGGGCAGGGACACCCCACACTACATCAGGCTGGCCAGAGCCTCGTCCAGCCTGGGCTTAAACACCTCCAGGGATGGGGCCCCAACCACCTCCCTGCACAACCCATTCCAGGGCTTCACCACTCTCATGGGGAAGAACTTCCTCCTCACTTCCAGCCTGAATCTCCCCACCTCCAGCTTCATTCCATTCCCCTAGTCCTATCACTCCCTGAGAGCCTGACAAGTCCCTCCCCAGCCTTCCAGTAGCCCCCTTCAGATACTGGAAGGCCACAATGAGGTCACTTGGGAGCCTTCTCTTCTCCAGACTCAACAGCCCCAACTCCTTCAGTCTGTCCTCACAGGAGAGGTGCTCCAGCCCTCTGCTCATCCTCGTGGCCCTTCTCTGATGGTGGGAAAAGGCCTCTGAAATCATCAACCATCAACCCAACACCACCATGCCCACAAACCCCTGTCCCAAAGTGCCATGGCCACATCTTTCTTGAGAGAGAAAGGATGTCTCACAGCTGCGTTTTGGAAGCACTAATGGTTTTGATGGTTCCAAAATCCCAGAGTCATACAATCATTAAGGTTGGAAAAGCAATCTAAGATCATCCAGTCCAACCACCAGCCCAACCCCACCATGGGCCCAAGTGCCATGGCCACAGGTTTCTGGCACACCTCCAGGGATGGGGGCTCCACCACCTCCCTGGGCAGCCTCTGCCAATCCCTGACCACTCTGGCAGTCAACAGGTTTTTTCCCTAATACCCAATCTACAGCTCCCCTGGTAAAACCTGAAGCCATTTCCTCTTGTCCTAGAGAGGAAAAGAGCCCCAAGCTTCAACAACAAGCTCTTAAGCACAGTCAGGAACATGTGACACAGAGAGTAATTCACTTTTGCCCATAGATAGAACAACTTCATTGGTTTATGTTAAATTGTATTCATCTTGGCTTTCTTCATGGAATCAATCATAGAGTCATAGAGTTGTTCTGGTTAGAAAAGACCTCTAAGATCACTGACTCCAACCATCAACCCAACACCACCATGGTCATTCAACCATGTCCCAAAAAACCATGGCCACACATTTCCTGAACGCCTCCAGGGGTGGGGACTCCACCCCCTCCCTGGGCAGCCTCTGCCAGTCCCTGACCAGCCTCTGCCAGTCCCTGACCACTCTTGCACCAAAGACACTTTTCCTAATCTTCAACCCAACCCTCCCCTGACACAATTCCAGGCCATTTCTTCTCCTTCCCTCTCCTGAGACAAGGGAAAAGAGACCAACCCCCACCTTACACCAACCTCCTTTCAGAGAGTTGCAGAGAGCAATTAGGTCTAGGTCTCCCCCTTTAGCCTCCTCCAGGCTAACCAACCCCAGCTCCCTCAGCTGCTCCTCCCCAGCCCTGTTCTCCAGACCCTTCTCCAGCTTTGCTTAGGCACAACTGGGAAGGGAATCCAAATGATTTCCTGAATGTATGAACAAGGGAAGAGAATTTATGGTTAGATTCACATAATGTTAATCAATAACTTATTGAGGGGAGCGAATCTATTCATTAAGCAGGATCAAAAGCATAATAAAGATTTATAGCTGAAGTGGTACAAGTGCACAGACAGATGAAATAACCATTTCTGCCTTGATGGCAAGAAGAGTGTTAGGACATAGGAAATAGCAAGAGTTACATTGCAAATCACCAGGAGAGTCATACAACAGTTGGAGTTGACAGGGACCTTCAAGATCATCCAGTTCCAACCCCTTGCTGTGGGCAGGGACACTTTCCACTAGGGCAGGTTGCACAGAGCCACATCCAGCCTGGCCTTGGACACCTCCAGGGAGGAGGCATCCACAGCCTCCCTGGGCAGCCTGTTCCAGTGTCTCCCCACCCTCACTGGAAAGAATTTCCTCCTCATCTCCAGTCCAAATCTTCCCTCCTCAAGCTTCAGAGAGATTTCCTCAAAGAAGGATATTTCCTCAAAACAACCAAACAAAAAGCCCCCAAACAAACAAGAAATCCCCAGAGAAAGTTTTGGTCTCTGGAAGGTAGATACCTAATAATTTTGTAGGGGGAGAGGGGAGAGGGGAGAGGGGAGGGGAGAGGGGAGAGAGGGGAGAGGGGGAGAGATTAACTAAGTTGGAAAAGATCTTTGTCCAACCTATCACCCAACACCATCTAATCAATTAAACCATGGCACCAAGTGCCTCATCCAGGCTCTTCCTAAACACCTCCAGGGATGGGGACTCCACCACCTCCCTGGGCAGCACATTCCAATGGCCAATCTCTCTTTCCGGGAAGAATTTGTTCCTAACCTCCAGCCTAAACCTCCCCTGGCACAGCTTGAGGCTGCATCCTCTTGTTCTGGTGCTGGTTGCCTGGGAGAAGAGACCAGCCCCCACCTGGCTACAACCTCCCTTCAGGGAGTTGTAGACAGCAAGAAGGTCTCCCTTGAGCCTCCTCTTCTCCAGGCTAAACAACCCCAGCTCCCTCAGCCTCTCCTCACAGGGCTGTGCTCCAGACCCCCTCCCCAGCCTCACTACCCTTCTTTGGACACATTCCAGCAAGAAGGTCTCCCCCTGAGCCTCCTCTATCAGTCTCTTGAAGGCAGATACTTGTGATGGTCCAGGCTGGGTGCCCGCCCCTGGTGCTAATAACCTTAGAGGTGCTATGGCCACCTCAGAGGGTTTGTGAAATAAATGCCGTTTGAGAAGTTCACCATGCAAACTGATTCCCCTTCCTCCATTCAGGGCACTCAGCATCAGTGCTACAGCTCAGTTTGGCTGCTCCCAGAGCTGCCTCCGGGGCGTGCATTGCGCCCCCCTCCACACTGAAAGCTCTCTCTGTGTCTTAACGTCTGCCACTGGGAAGGCAAAAGGAGGAGAGAGAGAAAGGAGCAGCGAAGGAAATGAATGCGCTGCTTGCGCTCAGCGGCAACACCAAGTTCATTTAAGCAAGGCACATAATTAATTGAATTATATTCTTGTCAGTTCAGCCTTGAGTGACCTGTGCTTCAAACCAGCAGCTGACAAAACAAGAGCCCTCCCGCAGCTTGGAAGCCTTCAGAAGGGCTTTGAATAAAGTTCTGCCTTCTCTTTTGGAAAGGGCTGCGGGGGGGGGGAGGCGGGAAACAGACTGAGAGGAGCAGAGCATTTCTCAGCTGTGTCCCTTCAATCACATGCACAACAGGCCTGGCTACGAGGGGCTGAAGCAGCCAGGCTTTTCTTGCTGACAAAAGGCTTTTTTCTTTGGTGCTCTCCCAGTTGAAATCTTCCAGGAGAAGCCAGGCTCCCCTCCACGCCTCTCATCGGAAGCTACGCTGAAGCAAGCTAACAGCCCCCGGGAACCAGACCTCTGGACTCATGTGGGCATCTCTGAGTACAGGGAGGGGGAAAACCCAGCCTTTAAACAGAGAATATTAGAAAGTGGGGGGGGGACACATCAGGAAGTGGGGGAGAAAGCAGCATCAGGAATGGGGGGAGAAAGCAGCATCAGGAATGGGGGGAGAGAAAGCAGCATCAGGAATGGGGGGGAGAGAAAGCAGCATCAGGAATGAGGGGGAGAAAGCAGCATCAGGAATGGGGGGGGAGAAAGAAGCATCAGGAATGGGGGAGGGGAGAAAGCAGCATCAGGAGTTGAGGGGGAGAAAGCAGCATCAGGAATGAGGGGGAGAAAGCAGCATCAGGAATGGTGGGGGAGAAAGCAGCATCAGGAATGGTGGGGGGAGAAAGCAGCATCAGGAATCAGGGGGGGGAGAAAGCAGCATCAGGAGTTGAGGGGGAGAAAGCAGCATCAGGAAGCATCAGGAATGGGGGGGAGAAAGCAGCATCAGGAATGAGGGGGAGAAAGCAGCATCAGGAATCAGGAATGGGGGGAGAAAGCAGCATCAGGAATGGGGGGAGAGAAAGCAGCATCAGGAGTTGAGGGGGAGAAAGCAGCATCAGGAATGGGGGGAGAGAAAGCAGCATCAGGAGTTGAGGGGGAGAAAGCAGCATCAGGAATGGGGGAGAGAAAGCAGCATCAGGAATGGGGGAGAGAAAGCAGCATCAGGAATGGGGAGGGGGAGGAAAGAAAGCAATCCTTTCAGGGAGCTGTGGAGAGCAATGAGGTCTCCCTCAGCCTCCTCTTCTCCACACTAGACACCCCCAGCTCCCTCAGCTGCTCCTCCCCAGCCCTGTACTCCAGACCCTTCCCCAGCTTTGTTACCCTTCTCTGGACCTGCCCCAGCCCCTCAGTGAGTGAGGGGCCCCAACCTGAAGCCAACATTCCAGGAGCAGCCTAAAATGCTCTACCAAGGCGATGTTAAACCACATCCCTCAGCTCTACATCTTTGTGTCTTTTAAAACACCTTCAGTTTTTACTGGGGAACAGAGAAAAGCATAACTCAGTTAAACCAAAGAGAGTGCAAACATTCCAAGTCACTTAGTCTGGACTAAAAGAAGCTGTTTGCATACAGTCAGACTTTAAAGAGTAGAACTAAGCCTAAGATGCACATAGCTCTGATTTACAGTGACCACAAAGAAAACAAGAGCAAACCTGCACTTATCCACATCACAGGGCTCAGTAGTTGGGGTTTTTTTCCCCCCCTCCCTTTGTTACTGATGGCAACAAAAGAACCACAGACATTCTCCTGGAGACTGAACAGCCTCAAAATGGAGAAAAGCAGAATAAAAGTCGTTGGTGTGACGTCGAATGCAGGTAAAAGCAAAACCACAGAGTGCCACCAGACTGACAATAGACTCTGGGGTATAAAGATAGCCTTCAGCATGCTTCATTCCCCCACTGTTCAAACTGCAGCTGAGTCCAACCCAGATGACATTTGCCAGCTCCAGTTCTCTGAGGGAATATGCAGGGATGCAGAGATGGAGACAACTGAAACTCAGAAGCAAAGCCAAAGGAAACCATGGAGCAAAGGGGCCTCCTTCAACTCTTTAAGCAGCACCACCACATGGACATCAACTAGGTGCTCCAACAATATGAGAAGAGTATGAAGAGAGGAATCATTCAATCATTTCAATAGGAGAAGACCTCTAAGATCATCCAGGCCAAGCATCAACCCAACATCACCATGCTCAATAAATCATGGCGTAGAATTGTCAGGGTTGGAAAGGACCTCAAGGATCAGCCAGTCCCAACCCCCTGCCATGGTCAGGGACACCTCACAACAATACAATACAATACAATACAATACAATACAATACAATACAATACACCAGGTTGAAAGAAACCTTCAAGATCATCGTGTCCAACCCATCAACCAATCCAACCCACCTAAACAACTAAACCATGCAGCCAAGCATCCCCATCAAGTCTCAGAACCATCCAGCCTGACCTTCAAACACCTCCAGGCATGAGGCTTCCACCACCTCCCTGGGCAACCTGTGCCAGTCTCTCACCACCCTCATGGGGAACAACTTCTTCCTAACATCCAATCTGAATCTACCTACTTCTGATTTTTTTCCATCCCCCCCCAGTCCTATCCCTCCCTGACACCCTCAAAAGTCCCTCCCCAGACAGCTTTCTTGTAGCCTCCTTCAGAAGGCCCAAGTGCCATGGCCACAGAGTCTTTGAACACCTCCAGGGATGGTGACTCCACCACCTCCCTGGGCAGCCTCAATCCCTGACCACTCTATCAGTAAAGATTCCTCCCCCCTTATATCCAACTTGAAACAATCTCAGGCCATTTCCTCTCGTTCTATCACCAGATACTAGGGGAAGGGAGCAGCCCCCACCTCTCCCCAGCCTCCTTTTTCAGGGAGTCGTAGAAAGCACTGAGAATGGAAGAGCATAAATAATCCCATTTGGCAGAACACAGCCCTCAAACACTCTGCAACACATTACAAAAGCTGAGCTCATCCTGCTGCCACAGAACACCACCTTCAGCCTTTAGGCAGGAGACAATTTCTGCTGACTTGTAGATACATTTGCTTGGGAAAACAAACAAACAAGCAAACAGATTTCACAGAATCATGGAATCATAGAATCAATCAGGTTGGGAAAGATCTCAAAGATCATCAAGTCCAACCTGTCACCCAACACCTCATGACTACTAAACCATGGCACCAAGTGCCACATCCAATCCCCTCTTGAACACCTCCAGGGATGGGGACTCCACCACCTCCCTGAGCAGCACATTCCAATGGCCAACAGCTCTCTCTGGGAAGAACTTTCTCCACACCTCCAGCCCAAACTTCCCCTGGCACAGCTTGAGACTGTGTCCTCTTGTTCTGGTGCTGCTTGCCTGGGAGAAGAGTCCATCCCCCACCTGGCTACAACCTCCCTTCAGGGAGTTGCAGGCAGCAAGAAGGTCTCCCCTGAGCCTCCTCAGCACCAAACCCCTTCCCATGGTTTGATTTCTAGGAGCTAATACAATCTCAGAAACAAATCTTAAAGGTGTTTGTTAATCTTCAACCACAGGTAAGGACCTGATTCTCTTGCTGAAGTTCTCAATTGCATGTTTAAAGCTCCAGCTTAGCAAAATGAACATGTAACTTTGGGGTTTCCCCCCCCCCCCCCCCCCCAGTGTTGCAATCTAAGCCTATGGACTGAAATAATCAAATGCTGGCTTCTTCTGGTCACATGTGATCTTTGGAGTGAAATAAATCAGAGAATGGTTTCAGCTGGAACAGATCTCTATGATCACAGAGTCCAACCATCAACCTAACACCACCATGGCCCTTAAACCATGTGCCCCAAATGCCATGGCCACAGGTTTCTGGGACTCCACCACCAGGGGTGGAGACTCCACCACCTCCCTGGGCAGCCTGTTCCAAACCCTGACCACTCCAGCAGCAAAGAAGTTTTTCCTCATCTCCAAACTAAACCCCACCTGGTGCAGCTTGAGACCATTTCCTCTTCTTGTATCACCTGATACTAGGGAAAGGAGGCTGACCCCCTCCTCACTCCAGCCTCCTTTCAGGGATCTCTAGATATGAGCAATGAGGTCTCCCTTCAGTCTGCTCCACACTGAACACCCCCCAGCTCCCTCAGCTGCTCCTCACCAGCCCTCTCCTCCAGACCATTCCCCAGCTTGGTTCTCTTACCAGAACTTCAAGTCCCTGCTCACCACACATTGAAGTCACACCAGGAGTCAACTCCTTTAATTTGAAGAAGCTTGTGCCAAACAGAGCCTTCTGGAGCAGCTCATTTTGGTGATGGTACCTTCACTGAGCTGAGGAGAGGGCTGGAGCTCCTCTCCTATGGGGACAGGCTGAGAGAGTTGGGCTTGATCAGCCTGAAGAAGAGAAGGCTCTGAGGAGATCTTATTGTGGCATTCCAGTATGTGAAGGGGGCTCCAAGAAAGCTGGGGAGGGACTTTTTAGGGTGTCAGGGAGGGACAGGACTGGGGGGAATGGAACAAAACTAGAAGAGGGGAGGTTAAGATTAGACATTAGGAAGAAGTTCTTCCCCATGAGGGTGGTGAGGCACTGGAACAGGATCCCTAGGGAAGTGGTGGGAGCCTCATCCCTGGAGGTTTTGAAGGCCAGGCTGGATGTGGCTCTGAGCAACCAGGTGGAATGTGAGGTGTCCCTGCCCATGGTAGGGAGGTTGGAACTAGATGATCCTTGAGGTCCCTTCCAGCCCTGACAATTCTGTGATGCACATCTCAGTGGATACATCAGGTCTGTGACATGGAATATCTTCCTCAGCATGAAAAAGAAAACAACCCAGCACTCTCCATTCATTTGATCCTTTAGAGGCACTCCCTGGCTGGGAGTTCCCAGGTGGTACGAGATGTGGACTCAAAAAAGAAGATAAATGTAGTATAAAAAAAGGAGGTGGTGTTTGAGAGTGATTTTCCAGGCCATGTATTCAGATGGTGAAGTGCAGGGTAGGTTGGTTTTTTCCTGCCCTTTATCTCCTCTGAACATCTCCATTTTTAGCATGTGCTGTTCTCAGAGAGAAGTCAAGATGGTATCTCTGGATTGTCAGCAGCATAGGAAGCAGAAGCGAGCTCAAGGGGATGTAGATGAAAAGAAAGGAACTGGATTAAGCTCATGGTTGAGTTCAGAGTCCAGGGAAAGGCTTTGGAAGCACCTCAGGAGCACCTTCCCAAACACACTGAGTCCTTAGTCATTGGAATGGGCTGCCCAGGGAGGTGGTGGAGTCACCATCCCTGGAGGTGTTCAAGAAGGGATTGGATGTGGCACTTGGTGCCATGGTTTAGTCATGAGGCCTGTGGTGATGGGTTGGACTTGATGATCTTTGAGGCCTCTTCCAACCTTGGTGACTCTGTGATGCCCTCCAAACTCTGGCTCCACTGATACTTGCTTGCTCCAAAATTCCAGTGCTCCATCACACATCACCCAGTCACCAACTCTACACAGATGGCATCAGCTTGGAAGGGACCCTCAGAGCTCATCCTGTCCAACGCCCCTGCCATCAGCAGGGACACCTCCAACTAGAGCAGGCTTGCCCAGGGACACAGCAAGGCTGAGCTTGAATATCTCCAGGGATGAAGCCTCAACCACATCCCTGTGCAAACTGTTCCGTGTGTTTCCCCACTCTCATTGTGCAGAACTTCCTCCTGATGGCCAACCTAAATGTGCCCTGCTCCAGTTTCAAGCCACTGCCCCTCACCCTAACCCCCAGACCCTTCTGAGCAGTCCCTCCTCAGCCTTCCTGTAGGTTCCCTTCAGATAGTAATATATAGCTCTAAGGTCTCCCTGGAGCCTTCTCTTCTGTAAGCTGAACAGCCCCAACTCTCTCAGCCTGTCCCCCTAGAAGGTTCTCCAGCCCTCTGATCATCTTTGTGGCTTTCTCTGGACCCACTCCAGCAGGTCCATGTCCTTGAGTCAGGGCTCCCATATCTGGACACGCTACTCCAAGCGAGTTCTCACCAGAGCATCCTATTTTCCATTCCAAACTACTGTGTAGCCATAGATCATTTTAATCAGCCACTTACTGTCACTTCTGAAAGCTGCTTAGCATCATCACTAGGCACTGGGGGATGCCTCAAAACACTGCCACAGCCCTACTCAACAGCGGAGGAACAAATGGCCACTGGGTCCAGAAGGGCCAAGAAGAGATCAAGAGAGGAACAAATGACCACAGATGGGGAATACATTGGTGATGGACAGAACTAACTGAGAGATTCTTCCTTTGTTTATGCTAACTTCCCAGCTTTTCCCTTCCTTATAGCCACATGTCAGGTATTTAACACTTCTACAGCTTGCTAGCATGTCTCTTTCTGCACACAACTCAACAGGAGAGCAACAAATGACCACAGATGGGGAATAAATTGGTGATAGGTAGAACTAACTGAGATATTGTTCCTTTGTTTTTCCTTACTGCCAAGCTTTTCACTTCCTTATAGCCACAGGTCAGATATTTAACAGTCCTACAACTTGCTAGGATGTCTCTTTCTGCACACAACAGGAGAGGAGCAAACGACCACCGTGTCCAGAAGGTCCAAGAAGAGATTAGGAATAAAGCAATGATACACAGCACTATGATATTTTAACTTTCCTTTTACTCCCTGCTTGCATTGCACTCCCTGCTTGCATTGCACTCTCTCCCTGCATTCTACTCTCTGCTTGCATTGCACTCCCTGCATTCTACTCTCTGCTTGCATTGCACTCCCTGCTTGCATTGCACTCTCTCCCTGCATTCTACTCTCTGCTTGCATTGCACTCCCTGCATTCTACTCCCTGCTTGCATTGCACTCCCTGCATTCTACTCCCTGCTTGCATTGCACTCCCTCCATTCTACTCCCTGCTTGCATTGCACTCCCTCCATTCTACTCCCTGCTGGCATTGCACTCCCTCCATTCTACTCCCTGCTTGCATTGCTCTCCCTGCATTCTACTCTCTACTTGCATTGCACTCCCTGCATTCTACTCCCTGCTTGCATTGCTCTCCCTGCATTCTACTCCCTGCTTGCATTGCACTCTCTCCCTGCATTCTACTCCCTCCCTGCTTGCACTCTCTTCCTGCATTCTACTCTCTGCTTGCATTGCACTCCCTCCCAGCTACATGTCAGAGGTTCAACAGTTCTACAGCTTGTTGTGATGTCTCCTCCTGCACGTTTTCAAGAGCAGCACTCTAACTTCTGAGCCATTCTGCCTTGCCTTTCAAGGAGCTGTGTGTTAATAAAGCCCAGGCAAGCCCACTGTAGCACACCCTATTACAACTATTATAATCAACCAGCATTTGTGCTTTTTGATGTCGAGTCTTTGAACTCCCTTGCTTTGAAATGTACTGATAAAAACATACAAGGTCTAGCACACAGAACACAGCTTATCCAAGAGGGAGCAATACCAAAAGGGAGGTTTTTTGGTGTAGCAAGGGGAAAAAAACATAGAGACTAAGAAAGACAACAAATCTTTCCCCTTATCTGTAAATACTTCACCCAAAAAAAAAAAATGAGTCCCATAATGGATGTGATCATTTTGCTGGTAAGCTAAACAAATGCATCAACATTTAAGTGCAAATTTAATACACCCCCATCATCATCATACCTTGTTGTGTGTCTGAGTCTGTCCAACCAGGATAAGGATGTTTGAGGAGATAATAGACAGGCAGAAATTGATGAGAATTATTGACCTCTCAGATCTGATGTACCTGTGCAAACAGACAGAGGGGACAACCTTTGTCAAAGGAAAACAACTGCTCAAGCATGCACAGCTTTGATGCAATTCTTGTGTTAAACAAGCATGGAATGGGTTGGGCTGGAAGGGACCTTCAAGATCATCCACTTCCAACCCCCTGCCATGGGCAGGGACACCTCACACCAGGCCAGGTTGCTCAAGGCCTCATCCAGCCTGGTCTTGAACACCTCCAGGGAGGAGGCATCCACAGCCCCCTGGGCAACCTGTGCCAGTGTCTCACCACCTGTCTTGGCTTGCTCTATGTAAAAGACTGAATCTATCAACTGTCCTTTCAAAACCTGCAGGCGACACTAGCACCGTGCTGATAACAACAGGCTTGTCTGCAGTCGTGTCAGGAACTTCTCATCCTCTCTGCTCATCCCTGGGAATATCCACAGCTGGCACAAACCACTCCCAGTAGCTGACTTCAGCAAAAGCAGGGTAATTTACAGGAGCAGATGATCCGGGCCACCATGCACAAATAAAGCACACGGGGCTCGGTGACACCGCGGCAGTGCGTTCTGGAACACGTTATTTGGATAACGTTCATCACAGAATCACAGAGTGGTAGAGGTTGGAAGGGACCTCCAGAGAGCATCCACTTCAGCCCCCTGCCAGAACAGGATCACTCAGGGCAGGACACACAGGAAAACATCCAGGGGGGTTGAAAGTCTCCAGAGCAGGAGACTCCACAACCTCTCTGGGCAGCCTGCTCCAGGGCTCTGTCTGCCTCACAGTAGAGAAGTTTATCCTCATGTTGAGGTGAAACCTCCTGGGTTCCAGCCTGTACCTGTTGTTCCTTGTCCTGTCACTGGACACCGCCAAGAAGAGCCTGGCACCTCCATCCTGACACCTACCCTTCAGACATTGATAAACATTGATCAGATCTCCTCTCAACCTTCTCTCCAGCCTAAACAGCCCCAGGCCTCTCAGCCTTTCTTCACAGGAATCATAGGATCATAGAATCAGTCAGGGTTGGAAGGGACCACAAGGATCAGCTAGTTCCAACCCCCTGCCATGGGCAGGGACACCCCACACTAGATCACGCTGGCCAGAGCCTCATCCAGCCTGGGCTTAAACACCTCCAGGGATGGGGCCTCAACCACCTCCCTGGATAACCCATTCCAGGGCTTCACCACTCTCATGGTGAAGAACTTCTTCCTCACATCTAGCCTGAACCTCCCCATTTCCAGCTTCATTCCGTTCCCCCTAGTCCTATCACTACCTGAGATCCTGACAAGTCCCTCCCCAGCCTTCCTGTAGGCCCCCTTCAGGTACTGGAAGGCCACAATGAGGTCACCTGGGAGCCTTCTCTTCTCCAGACTGAACAGCCCCAACTCCTTCAGTCTGTCCTCATAGGAGAGGTGCTCCAGCCCTCTGCTCATCCTCGTGGCCCTTCTCTGGACACGCTCCAGCACGTCCACATCCCTCCTGTAATAGGGGCTCCAGAACTGGACGCAGTACTCCAGGTGGGGTCTCACCAGAGCTGAGTAGAGGGGGAGAAGCACCTCTCTTGACCTGCTGGTCACACTTCTCCTGATGCAGCCCAGGATCTGATTGGCCTTCCGGGCTGCAAGCGCACATTGAGAGCTCCTGTTGAGCTTCTCCTCCCCCAGCACCCCCAAGTCTCTCTCCTCAGGGCTGCTCTCCAGCCAGTCCCTGCCCAGCCTGGATTTGTGCCTGGGATTGCCTCGACCCAGATGCAGGACCCTGCACTTGGTCTTGTTGAAGCTCCTGAGGTTGGCTTGTGCCCACCTCTCCAGCCTGTCCAGGTCCCTCTGGATGGCATCCCTTCCCTCCAGCGTGTCCACTGCACCACACAGCTTGGTGTCATCAGCAAACTTGCTGAGAAGAAACGTTCAAGTCCCCCAGTCATCCTTGTAGCTCTCCATTGGACTCTGTCCAGCAGATCCCTGTCTCTCTTGAACTGGGGAGCCCAAAACTGTGCATGGTGTTCCAGGTGTAGTCTCACCAGGGCAGAGCAGAGGGGAAGGAGAACCTCCCTAGTCCTGCTGGACACACTTCACTTGAGGATCTCCCACTCTGACAAAACAATTTGCACGAAGAAACAACAATACTGCAACATCCTCACTTTGGTGGGACCTAATGCCCTAAAAAGCTAAGCCTGTACAGAAAAGATGAGATGCTGACAGCATCACACACACTCTCTTGCAGGCTTATAATTTCAGAAGCTTGCTTAGGATGAAAAAGTCAAAGATTGTTCTCACCCATTTCCTCACAAGATGCAAGTGTTGTCATTTTTCTATAGGCAACTTTTTATAGGTCCCAGGGTAGAAGAGAGAATGATTGTGGTTTCAAGTGAAGCACCTCACTGACCTGATTTCAGAGCTGCTAGCAGAGGAAGTGTGGAGCACTAAAATGAATGGAAGTTCAGAGTGCTCAGGCCCTCTGAAGACCATTCTGTATGTTTATACGTTCATGGAATGCCAGGGGGTTAGAAGGGACCTGCAGAGATCATCCAGTCCAACCCCCCTGCCAGGGCAGGATCACTCAGGGCAGGACACACAGGAACACATCCAGGGGGGTTTGAAAGTCTCTAGAAAAGGAAACTCCACAACCTCTCTGGGCAGTCTGCTCCAGGGCTCTGCCACCCTCACAGTAAAGAAGTTTCTCCATGTTGAGGTGGAAGTTCCTGTGCTCCAACTTCTATTCTATGACCTGTACTAAATGCTTCTCACTGGAACTTAGCCAGCATCGGTATCTCCTCCTCAGCTCCAGATCCATAGATGACACTCAGGAGGCACAACAAGGTTGTGCTGAATCCACAGGCAACTCTGAGCTTTGGAGATGAAAAGAACTGCAGCCCTCCCTTTTGCTCAGTTTTCAAGTAATTATTAGAGCATTAGATGTTTCAATTACGAAGAGAAAACAACCCTGAGACCAAGAGCCTTAAAGCAGAATTGTTCTTAAGGCTACTTCCACGTGTTTGCAAACAAATACCTACAAACAGCAAACATCTACACACCCCTGCTACTTTCTGACTTGCTAACTGTTGCTTCACCTGGGCCACTTCCTGACACTGAGTATCTATGGAGTGTAAAGGATCTTAGTGTAAGGAGGAACTCATGGCACTGACTTGAGCTGGGAAGGCTTAAGGGCAAAGGACAAAGAAAGGAAACAGAGGAGATGGAGAGAGGGAAAAGAGGAAAGGGGGAACAGAGGAGAGAGAGAGAGGAGAGGAAGGGGGGAACAGAGGGGAGAGAGAGAGGAGAGGAAGGGGGGGAACAGAGGGGAGAGAGAGAGGAGAGGAAGGGGGAACAGAGGGGAGAGAGAGAGGAGAGGAAGGGGGGAACAGAGGGGAGAGAGAGAGGAGAGGAAGGGGGGAACAGGGAGGAGAAAGGGGAGAGGAAAGGGGGAACAGAGGAGAGAGAGAGAGGAGAGGAAAGAGGGAACAGAGGAGAGAGAGAGAAAGAAGAAAGGGGGAACAGAGGAGAGAGAGAAGAAAGGGGGAACAGAGGGGAGAGAGAGAAGAAAGTGGGAACAGAGGGGAGAGAGAGAGAAGAAAGGGGGAACAGAGGGGAGAGAGAGAAGAAAAGGGGGAACAGAGGGGAGAGAGAGAAGAAAGGGGGAACAGAGGAGAGAGAGAGAAGAAAGGGGGAACAGAGGGGAGAGAGAGAGAGAGAAGAAAGGGGGAACAGAAGAGAGAGAGAGAGAGAAGAAAGGGGGAACAGAGGAGAGAGAGAGAAGAAAGGGGGAACAGAGGAGAGAGAGAGAGAGAGAGAGAGAGAAGAAAGGGGGAACAGAAGCGAGAGAGAGAGAAGAAAGGGGGAACAGAGGAGAGAGAGAGAAGAAAGGGGGAACAGAGGAGAGAGAGAGAGAGAGAGAGAGAGAAGAAAGGGGGAACAGAAGAGAGAGAGAGAGAAGAAAGGGGGAACAGAGGAGAGAGAGAGAGAGAGAAGAAAGGGGGAACAGAGGAGAGAGAGAGAAGAAAGGGGGAACAGAGGAGAGAGAGAGAGAGAAGAAAGGGGGAACAGAGGAGAGAGAGAGAGAGAAGAAACGGGGAACAGAGGAGAGAGAGAGAAGAAAGGGGGAACAGAGGAGAGAGAGAAGAAAGGAAAAGGGGAACAAAGGAGAGAGAGAAGAAAGGAAAAGGGGAACAAAGGAGAGAGAGAAGAAAGGAAAAGGGGAAAAGAGGAGAGAGAGAGGAGAGGAAAAGGGGAAAAGAGGAGAGAGAGAGAGGAGAGGAAAAGGGGAAAAGAGGAGAGAGAGAGAGGAGAGGAAAAGGGGAAAAGAGGAGAGAGAGAGAGGAGAGGAAAAGGGGAAAAGAGGAGAGAGAGAGAGGAGAGGAAAAGGGGAAAAGAGGAGAGAGAGAGAGGAGAGGAAAAGGGGAAAAGAGGAGAGAGAGAGAGGAGAGGAAAAGGGGAAAAGAGGAAAGGCTTTGGGGAACAGGAGAAAGGGATGAAAATTTGACTGACATTCAATTTATTTTTCAGTTTGATTTTTCAGCTGGGGAGATCAATCACACAAGACTTCTTCAGAGCAGAAAACCTCTACCTCATATCACTTCTCAACAGGCCCTGCCACTCAGAGCTGTTCCAAAACAGAACCACAGACACAGAATCAAAACACAGGCATAGGATCAAACTATCAACTTCCTCCCTACCCCTAGATTTATCACAGCAAGCAGAGACGTTTTGGTGTCTGTCTTCTCCCTGTAGCTGGTTACTACATGCTCCTGAGAAACATATGGAAGGCAAACATCCACGACCCGAAGGACAGATCTCTCCTCACAGCACTTTCAAGGCATCTTGCTGACAGAACATTGAGACCTAGATGAGTTCCCTCTTCTTCAGCTGGCTGCAGAACCCACACCAGGTTCACAACAGGTCACACACATCTTTCTTTTCTCCACTTGGAAGTTATTGTGATCAGGTAATCACAGAATGCTTTGGGTTGGAAGAGACCTTTAAAGACCATCTAGTTCCAAGCCCTCTGCCGTAAGCAGGGATGTTTTCTACTACACTCAGCTCCTCAAAGCCCTCTCTAAGCTGACCTTCAAGACATCCAGTGATGGGACATCCACAGCTTCTCTGGGCAACCTGTTCCAGTGTCTCACCACCCTCAGCATGAGAAAACTTCTTCCTTGTATGTAATGAAAACACTGGAGAACACCAGCTCCACTGTGAGCATGAGACTATTTCCATCCCAGGGCTAAATATACCAGGGAGTGCAAAAATAACGCTCTTAATTCTTCAGAGGGGAATTATAGCCTCAAAATACTCTCAGTCTTAGCTCTGACAGACAAGAACTGATCATTTTTATATCCTTTTCATTACAGCTTATGCAACTAGATATTTATTTATTGTAGATATCTAATCCTGAGAGTCTCTGTGGCTGCATAAGAGCGAAAGAGGGGAGTTTGTGTTACCAGGCAGCCTCTGAAAGCAAAGTTCTATTTGTTGATGGGGAATTACTCTAAACATTGTTGTTTTCTTCTCACTTGCACAAGACCCTCCTTTTCCCAAGGTAGGGCAAAAATAGATGAGCTTAAAATCCCTTGGCATGACTTTTCTGCTTCTACATGAAGGCATCAGGCTAGTTCTTACCACTCCTCAAATTAATGTGGTCCATAAATCTCTACTGCACTTTTAATTCAATGTGATACCTCAGTAAACTCAGGATGGGAAAGTGAAGTACTGGAACACACCACCACACTAATTACAACCACTTCATTTGCTCTTCCTGCTAAAACCCATCAGTCAAGTGGATCAACTCAAAGCAAATGAACCAAACCTCCCTAAAACGCGACAGCGGCAATTGCAGATCGGAGATGCTGCTTGGACCACGCAGAACTTTGGGCTAGATGATCTCCAGAGGTCCCTTCCAACCCTTACATCATTCTCTGAGCTTTTGGTTTCAGATGTTAATGGAGAAAAAGCAGTCAATGGAATAGGTCAGAAGCCTCAGACAAAATAAATGATGTAAGAAGAATCCTGTTAAACACTCATTAGCACTGCGAATACTCCACTGGAGGTGCAATGGCACTCACACTGAAGAAGAAGAGTGGAGCCTAAACCATCACCAGTAGACCAAGAAGTGTAAAACTAATCACAGAATTGTCAGGGTTGGAAGTAACCTCAAGGATTAGCCAGTTCCAATCCCCCTGCCATGGGCAGGGACACCTCACACTACAGCAGGTTGCCCAGAGCCATATCCAGCCTAGGCTTAAAAACTTCCAGGGATGAGGCTTCCATCATCTTCCTGGGCAACCTGTTCCACTGTCTCACCAGCCTCATGGGGAAGGAATTCTTCCTAACATCCAGTCTAAATCTCCCTTCCTCTAACTCAGGTCCATTCCCCCTATTCCAATCATTACCCAACATCCTAAGAAGTCCTTCACCAGTTTTCAAACAGTCACATCAACAAATGGCAGGCATCAAAACATGCACTGTGTTTTGCCTGGGTTTAGCTTTGCCCTTCCAAACAATAAATGCTGCATCTCCTGCTCCCTTCAAATGTCAGTTGAATACAACCAAGGGAACCACATTCAGCTTTGCAAATCCTTTTACGTACCTCCATAGCGCTGCATAGACAATTGCCAGGGTGATCAAGGCCAAGCAGGAAAGACCACTGCCTACTATTAAGGTCACTGAGGGTGTACCAGATGATTCCATGATCTGTAGGTTAACAACAGACAACCATGAAGCAAAAGCAGCCTCCAGCAATGAAAACAAGTCAAAAGAAAAAGATGGTTAAAAAAAAAAAAAGAGAGAGAAGTGCAACAAAAGCAAAATGTCCAAAGCATTCCCAGTGTTATCATTCAGGAAGGAGAACTCTACCTCATTCCTAACATGATCAATACATAACTCATAGAAGCGTCAGGGTTGGAAAGGACCTTAAGGCTCATCCAGTTCCAACCCCCTTGCCATGGGCAGGGACACCTCATGCTAGTGCAGGTTGCTCAGAGTCCCACCCAGCCTGGCCTTCAGAAAAACTTCCAGGGATGGGGTTCTGAGATCTGTTGAATTATCGAGGCTCTTAAGCTTTAAAATGCCTTTATGACGCCTTCAGGCTAGCTAAAAATGAAATCAAGTAGTGATCTGACAACATAACAGGAGCCTATCCCAGGAGCAGAAGTTGAAATGACTCCCCCAGTTCAAATGAAGCCACAGAGATCTCCCTCTCGAGAAACAGCAACACGTGGAACTGGGTATTTAACAAACAGCCTCCCCGGAGTACCATAAGGGATTTGTCCTGGAATCTGATTCCTCCTTGTTGCCAGAGTCCCCAGAGTTTCTGCACTTGGAGTAACTTTGCCTTCAAGCCACTCTTCTCACACACTTAATTTCCTCGGGCCTCTGATCGTCTGGAAGGTCTCTGCAGCAACCTAACTACCCTCAGCTCTCCATAAAGGAGCTGAGAAAACATCACGATTGCTCTTATTATGTCATTGGTTTCCTGTGTTTTCACCCCAAATGAGTAGGAATCAATGACCCTGATAACAAAGTAGCTTTCCCTGCTCTCAAAGAAATGTCAGGTGAGGGTTTGTTGTCTTTTCCTCACCACCTCCATGTGTCTCTGTGCTCATGGCTTGAAATGAACACATTGCCTGATGCAAAGAGAGAGGAGGGGAGAGGAAAAAAAAGGGAATTTAGAGCTAAAAGTTTGGCAAGATGCAACACTGGCCTCACCAAAACGCTTCCTGAAGCCTCAGGGATGCGTTGGGAACTACATTTATCAGGAGATCTTCTGTCACCCAAAAGGGAAGGAGGAGACAGATGTACTTTTAGGCCAGATCTCACATTTTTTCTTTCCAACCCACTTTGTTCCAAATTGATCGACTCTGCTTTTAAAAAGAGGCTGCCAAAAACCAAGGAAATTAAATTCTGCCTTAGCTGGAGAGCTTGACAAATATTTGGGGTGGTGTTTTAATTTTTTTTAAAGCTAATTTTCCGTTCATTAATCCTGGGAGTGTCTGCTGCTGCTGTTGGTGCTGCTGCTGCACTTAAGGTCCCTCTCCTTCTCCTGCAAACTTGCTTATTTTCCTTGCATCGCATCACCAAACTAGACGGGGGGGGGGGAAAGCATCAAATGCAGACCTGCAATCTGTTTAACTACAGGATCCAAGAGGGTTTCCCCCCCCTACCGGGAGCGAGAATAAAGCCCTGCAAATTCCCCCTCTGAGGGGAAAAAAAACAAACAACACCCCACCAACGATAAATCAAAAGCTTAGTTGAGTTGATGGTTGTTCGATGCAAAAGTTTGCCAGGCATTTGCATCACAATTAGAAGGGCTTCCTCTGGAACAACAACAACAACAAAGATAAATCCGAGTGGGAGAAAGGAGCAAATTTCGCCCAGGATTTAGCTCTATCCCGGAAATGTGGAGATCCATTTCTCAGAGCCACTGCCAGGCACCAGGAGACTAACATTTGCCTACCTGCAATATTAAACAATCCCTCAACGCGAGGGCTGAAAGAGCCCTGAGAGGAGAAAGCTCGACCAGCTCCCCACCCTAGCTCCCCCTCCTCGCCATTGCCTTTTGCATTAAAACTGAATTTTTTCCCCCTTCCCCACGCTCTTCCCCCCCCCCCCCCCCCCCCCTTTCCCCCCCCCCCTTTTTTTCCCCTTACTTACTATTTCTCTAGGTTGCTGAGCCAAAATGGCGAAGGTAGAGAGACGATCACATAAGCATTTCGTATGGGATGCATCGGTAAGCACAGTTTTACATCCCTGGGTGGACCAGGTTCCCAAAGAGTCGTTCCTGCAAAGGAGAGAGAGAGAAGAGGAGGAGGAGGTGGGGATGGATGGGTAGATGGATGGATGGCTGGCAAACCGGGAGAACGAGCGGCTGGCGGCCAGTCCCTTCAAGAAACAATGCAGGTTCAGCGCGACCAAGGGGTTGCCGGAGCTCCCGGACGGCCTCGGGGCAAGAGGCAGAGGCGGCCGGGCCGGGCCGGGCCGGGCAGCGAGGAGCTGCGCGGAACCGCGCAAGCGCGGAGCAAGCACGGAGCAGGCGCGGAGCTGTCCGGAGCTGTGGTGCTGAACGCCCGGCGAGGAGCTGCGCGGAGCCCCGCCAGCCGCGGCAGCAGCCGCCCCCTGCGCTG
The DNA here is from genome assembly GCA_033816785.1 of Picus viridis. Lineage (NCBI taxonomy): Eukaryota > Metazoa > Chordata > Aves > Piciformes > Picidae > Picus > Picus viridis. The sequence goes on from CM066577.1 coordinate 11,594,055, forward strand.
GAGCCACCTCCGAGCCTCACCAGAGCACTGCGAAAAAACTCATCGGGGGAAGAGGGGGAGGCTTCGCCTCGCTCCTGCCTTTTCCTTCCCCCCCCTATTTTTTTTTCGCCTCCTTTTCTACCGGCTTGGTTCTGGCCTTTTTGTCAGGAATGTGATGCTCGGCAGTTGTAGTGGGTTTGGCTTTTGCCTTCGCTTTTATTTTTTCCCTATTTTTTCCCTCCCATTTTATTCCTCTCTCTCTCGTCTCCTCCTTACTCTTTAATCCTCCTTCCAATTTTTTGTGTCCTTTTTTTTTTTTTTTTGCCTCCCGCTATTTTCTCCACTTCTTTTTCCTTCCTTCCTTTTTCCCTTTTATTTTTACCTCCCTTTCCCCCCTTTTACTTCCCCCCTCTTTTTTCTCTTCTCTTTCTTTTTTCCTTGTCTGTTTTTATTTTCCCTCCTTTATTTCCCCTCTCCTTTCCACCTTCTTTTTTTCCTTTCCCTTATTTCTTTTTTCCTTTCCTCTTTCCCCTTTTTCCTTTTCCTCTTTCTCCTTTTTCTTTTTTCCCCTCTCTTTTATGTTACCCTTTCCTACCACCCCCTTTTTACCCTCTTCTCCAGTCCCCTTTTTTTTTAACCCTCTTCTCCCTTCCCCCTCCCTTAATCTTTATTATTATTATTACTATTTTTCCTCTCATGCACGCAAGGCTACTTGAAAGGCAGATGGTTCTCAAACGGCTGCCTGGCTGGTGCCAGTTGGACCGGGAAGTGCTGGATCTTCTCTTCTGCTGACAGCTATTTTTACTGAGGAATTTTTTTGACGGTGTTTTTGGTTCCCCCCCTCACCCCCTCCTCTGCGTGTGCGTGTGGTTGTCGTTCTCGGCGATCACACTCAGAAATTTCACCCTGGTAACGGCAGCATCAGATGCCTCCAACTCTTGCCTCGGCTCCGGCGGAGGGGTGGATCTCAGCACGGCAGCGCACGGCATCACCCGACACACACACACGAGTTCGCCCTCCAGCCATCCCTCACTCAGCTCGCCTTTTCCCCAGCTCCCTCCCACTATCCCCGCTGCTTTTTTCCCCCCCCCCCCGCCCCTCCCCACCTCTCGGGGTGGGAGCACAACGCCGAAGCCCGAGCCAGAGCCATCCTTTTGCTGGCAGCTTTCGCCGCCCGCCCCTCAACACAACAAGATGATTAACACGGCCCCCGAATTCAATTAGACATTCAATATGCTAATGCGAGGTCTGAAACCCACCCCAGCAGAACAATAAAAATGGTAGCAACCCACGTTTTCTTTGTGCAGGCAAGGAGAGGGAGAGACACAAAATCAGCTCTCCTCCTCCCCCCCCCCCCCCGCCCTCTCTCCCCTGAACTGCAGAGAGGGAAAATCCTTTCTAAAGGGGGGAGGGAAAAAAAAAGGGTTGGCTTCAACTACAGCAAACCTTCTCTCTTCCCAGATGTGATGTTTAGAGGACAACAATTGGGTTGCTCTGCCTTTTATTGTTACTATGATTTTCTCCCCACTCCTTTCGTGTCCAGGGAGCAACTGCAGTGACTCCGCTGCCAGCAGCAGCAGCATGTGAGTTGTCAATTCCTGTCCATCTCGCCTCAGGTCACTAAATGACTTCAAAACAATAAATTAAAGGGGGGAAAAAAATTAAAAAAAGAGGGAAAAAAATAATGAAGCTGGCAGAAGCAAGGGGGAAGAGCAATAATTTCTAGTCCCTTGTCATAACCTTTGTTTCACCTCTTCTGCCTTGACAACACCTTTGATGAGTGGTTCTATCTGCCAGGCACCTCATACAGTTCATAGAGTCATAGAATAGCAGAGACCTTCGAGATCATCCAGTTCCAATCCCCCTGCCATGGGCAGAGAGTCCTCCCACCAGCACAGGTTGCTCAAGGCCTCATCTGATCCTGGCCTTGAACACCTCCAGAGAGGGGGGCAGCCACAACCTCCCTGGGCACCCTCTTCCAGTGTCTCACCACCCTCACTGGAAAGAACTTCTTCCTCATTTCCAGTCTAAATCTGCCCCCTCAAGCTTCAATACATTCTATCATAGTATCAGTCAGGGTTGGAAGGGACCACAAGGATCAGCTAGTTCCACCCCCACTGCCATGGGCAGGGACACCTCACCCTAGATCAGGCTGGCCAGAGCCTTATCCAGCCTGGGCTTAAACACCTCCAGGCCCCAACCACCTCCCTGGACAACCCATTCCAGGGCTTCACCACTTTCATGGGGAAGAACTTCCTCCTCACCTCCAGCCTGAATCTCCCCACCTCCATCATCATTCCATTGCCCCTAGTTCTATCACTACCTGCCTCATCCTATCACTTCAAGCCTTCCTAACAAGTCCCTTCCTATCTGTCTTGTCGCTCCCTTCAGGTACTGGAAGGGTGCTCTAAGGTCTTCTCTTCTCCAGGCTGAACACCCCAATGGCAGTTTGCTATCCCAAGCCTGCTCTCAGCACACAGCCCACCCCCAGCCCACCCCTGGTTTTTGAACACCCACCAGCTGTAACCCTTCCAAGGCTATTGTCTTCTATGCAGTATCCCATAGTAAAGCTACCAAACAGCAACTGGAGGTGAACAACAGAGAGCAAATCACCCAATTCAAGGCACTGAAGCTCTCCAGCATCTTTCAATCACAATTGTGTCTTTCCGCAAGCCCTGGATGAAGTCAATGTCCACTTGGGGAACAAAAAAAAAAAAAAAAAAGTCACACATTCTCATTCTGAAGCATTAGGCTAACAAATCTCTTAAGGCTTGCAAGAGACCTCCAAAAGCATCAAATCCAACCACTGACCCAACACGCCAAGGCCTTAAACTATGACCCCAGGTGCCACGTTCACACGTTTCTTGAACAGCTCCAGGGATGAGGACCCCACCACCTCTCTGGGCAGCCTGTGCTACCCCTGACCACTCATGCAAAGAATTTATTTTCCTAATCTCCATCCTAACCCTACCCTGGCACAATTTCAGGCCTTTTCCCTCTCTATCACTTAAGACTAGAGAGAAGAGCCCAACCCCCACCTCACTGTATCCTCCTCCCAGGGAGCTGTAGAGGGCTATGAGGTTTTTCCTTCAGTCTCCTTCTCCACACTGAACACCCCCAGGTCCCTCAGCTGGTCTTCCCCAGCCCCTTCCTCAGACCTGCTCCAATCCTCAATGTCCTTCTGGGAATGAGGGTCCCAAAACTGAAGCCAGGAGTTGAGATGTGGCCTGACCAGTGCCTAGTACAGGGCACAACTCAGTGGTCCCCACTGACAGGGCAAGAGGTAAAGAGCATGAACTTGAACACAGGATGTTCCATGTAAACACGAGAAAGTACTTCTTTATTTTGAGGGTGGCAGAGCCCTGGAGCAGGCTGTGAAGTCTCCATCTCTGGAGACTTTCAGTGCCCACCTGGATGTGTTCCTGTGTGACCTGCTTTAGATGATCCTGCTCTGGGCATAGGGCTCCATCTCCAGAGCTCCCATCCAACCCCTACCAGTCTGTGATAACCTTCTGAATAGCTTCAACTTATTTTATTAGCTTTACTGTCTCTTACTGCCTGGTGACACCTTGTCAGGGCCAAATGAACTGCATTTTCCTACGGTAATTAAATATTAAGGGCTGATAGCTTTAGAGAAATTGATGTGTTTTAGAACAAAAAGGATGGCACTCTTTGTCCTGAGGATTAGAGTTATACTATTGAATTCACCCAGTGTCAAGAAGCCCTGGATGCTCAACACAATGTGTCCAGAGCAGGGCCACGAGGATGAGCAGAGGGCTGGAGCTGCTCTGCCATGAGGACAGACAGAGTTGGGGCTGTTCAGTCCAGAGAGGAGAAAGTTCTGAGGAGACCCTCTTGTGGTCTTCCAGTATCTGAAGGGGGCTACAAGAAAGCTGGGGAGGGACTTCTGAGGGTGTCAGGGAGGGATAGGACTAGGGGGAATGGAACAAAACTAGAAATGGGTAGAGTCAGATTGGATGTTAGGAAGAAGTTGTTCCCCATGAGAGTGGTGAGAGACTGGCACAGGTTGCCCAGGGAGGTGCTGGAAGCCTCATCCCTGGAGGATTTGAAGGTCAGGCTGGCTGTGGCTGTAAGCAACCTGCTGTAGTGTGAGGTGTCCCTGTCCATGGCAGGAGGTTAGAACTGGCTGATCCCTGTGATCCCTTCCAACCCTGACAATTCCCTAAATCCTTGCTGATGGAGTCCCACAACTTCTAATGGTAGGTGGTGGACAACCACAGAAACCAGGCTGATTTAAAACACAATACCTCTGATCTGCTGCAACTGGAGTGAGGTGGGGAGTGGGCTGTTTGCAGTGCCAAGTGATAGAAGAGGAAATGGCCTCAAGTCGCACCAGGAGAGGTTCAGATTGGAGATTAGAAGACAGCTCTGGATTGAAAGGTTCCTCAAAAACTGGAAGAGATTAATTCATCCCTGGAGGTGTTTCAAAGGGGCAGAGATGTGGTACTGAGGGACATGTGTTGGCACCAGCCTTGGTAGAGTGAGAGAATGGCTGGAGTGGATGAGTTTCAAGGACTTAGCCAAGCCAAACTGCTCCAAAATCCTACCAAAGGAATGGAACTGTGGAAGCTAGACCAGAAGCAATCCATTGAGCACACCTCAGTGCTACACTTCTCATGAAGTCCTCCAGCCACAGATGTGTCCCTCTCACTATGCAGCTGTTGTGGGCCAACCAGAATCTCCTTCAGAGTTGGAAGTTCAATCCCTTCTTTGGTGTGGTGTTCTCTGACCATGCTTCTGGTGTTTGGGGTTATCACATGAATACCCCCCCCCCCCCCCCCCAAGGGCACTTAGGATTCCTCTGGCTCTTCCTTGCAATGCAGCAAGCTCCAAAGGAGTGACAGGCACCTAATCAACACATCAGCTATTTATACCAAGGGGAAAACATCCAACTGAAACTATGAAGCCAATACAGATGTAAGTCCCTGCCCATTATTGGCAATTTTGTTCTCTTTCACTCAGCTGCAGATGATTTAATCAACCTGGCAGAATTCCCATGATCTCAGCAAAGGAATTCCCAAGAAGGAAAAAGATTTACCATTGCAGAGCCTGTGTCATCCTGCAGCTGAGGCAGGGGCAAAAATAAAACAGGGGAATGGGAGGTGGGGGGAAAGAGCCAGAGCAGGGAGGCTCAGATAGGATGCTAAGAAAGAATCACCTCACAGCAAGGGCTCTCAGGCATTGGGACAGGCTGCCCAGGGAGCTGTGGGCTGCAAGACGCTTGGGGACTGCTTTTATTTCCCAGAGGTGTAACCAGTGATCCAAGCAGCTGCCCTGGAATTCAATCCCCAAACAAAGAGTTAGAGACCTTAAGCTAGCAAACACCTATAGCCAATGCTGGAGTCCTTTCTTTGATGATTGATCAGAGCATCATTGTGGTTGGAAGAGATCTTAAGAGGTTATTTCCAACTTTAATGGTTCCATGGCGATGCCTCAGGGCTCAGGTTAGGTTCTTTCCCCCCTCCCAGCGTAAGACACTTGCCTTTTATAAGCAATCCACTTCAGTGAGCCCTCCCCAGGAGTCTAAACAGAGCCAATCTATTCTCTGCTCAAGTGGATTGATCTCTTTCTTATTTGGGAGATAATCTGACCAGCCCTCTTAATTAAAATAAGTGTTGGGCTCTTCCTCCCTCCCCTCCCCCTTAGAGATGTCTCTGTTCGATCAGATGCTAGCTTGTGGACCTGCCTGGCCAATTAACATCTGCTTACCATCAGAGGAAAGCTTATCTCCCTCCTTTTGATGAGTCAGGGTGCATCCCTGACTGAACCTGCTCCAAATCCTTCATTCTGCACATTAAAAACCACTTTATGATACAAATACCTCAGTAAAGCAAAGCCAAGCAGCTCAGACGTGGCAATCTGACAGTCTGAGGTGACAGGGGGTTGGGAGTGACTGATGGTCAGCATCTTCTGTTGGCACCCTATCAAGTCTCCTCCTAAACACCTCCAGTGCTGGTGAGGTGTTTAGGTTGCATGGTTTAGTTGATTAGGTGGTGTTGGGTGATGGGTTGGATGTAATGATCTTGAAGGCCCCTACCAACCTGGTTTATTCTATTCTATCTTGGCAAGCATCAATACAGGCTGGGCAGGGACTGGCTTGAGAGCAGTCCTGAAGAACAGGACTTGGGAATGCTGGTAAATGAGAAGCTCAACAGGAGCCAGCAGTGAGCAGATGCAGCCCACAAAGCCAACCAAAGCCTGGGCTGCAACAAGAGAAGCATAACCAACAGCTCCAGGGAGGTGATTCTCCCCCTCTACTCAGCTCTGGTGAGACCCCACCTGGAGCACTGTGTCCAGTTCTGGAGCCTCTATTACAGGAAGGATCTGGAGGTGCTGGAAGGTGCCCAGAGAAGGGCCACAAGGATGAGCAGAGGGCTGGAGCTGATCTGCTGTGAGGACAGACAGAGAGCTGGGGTTGTTCAGTCTGGAGAGAAGGTTTCAGATACTGGAAGGCCACAATTAGGTGTCCTTGAAGGGGGCTCCAAGAAAGCTGGGGAGGGACTTTTGAGGGTGTCAGGGAGTGATAGGACTAGGGGGAATGGAGCAAAACTAGAAGTAGGTAGATTCAGATTGGATGTGAGGAAGAAGTTCTTCCCCATGAGGGTGGTGAGAGACTGGCACAGGCTGCCCAGGGAGGTGGTGGAAGCCTCATCCCTGGAGGTTTTGAAGGCCAGGCTGGATGTGGCTGTGAGCAACCTGCTGTAGTGTGAGGTGTCCCTGCCCATGGCAGGCAGGGTGGAACTGGATGACCCTAGAGGTCCCTTCCAACCCTGACAATTCCGTGATTCTATGATCTCTTCAGTGAAAACCTTAACTGCAGATGGTAGAAGTGAGTTGTGTTTCCTTTACAGACAATATCCAGTTACAATATGAATCTTTATAACATCTACAAGAAAGTGGGGAGGGACTTTTGACAAGTACTGAGGAGGAGGGAATGGATTGAAGCTTGAGGAGGGGAGATTTAGACTGGAGATTAGGAAGAAATTCTTTCCAGTGAGGGTGGGGAGACACCACAACAGGTTGCCCAGGGAGCTTGTGGATGCCCCTCCCTGGGGATGCTCAAGGCCAGACTGAATGAGGCCTTAAGCCACTTGGGCTGGTGGGAGGTGTCCCTGCCCATGGCAGGCAGGGTGGAACTGGATGATCTTCAAGGTTGCTTCCACCACTGAAAGGTTTCTCTAAAACTGGCACAGGCTGCTCAGGGAGGTAGAGGAGTCCACCCTTGGAGGTGTTTCAAAGAGGCAGAGATGTGGTGGTTTAGCATCAGCCTTAGCAGAGTTAAGAGAGTGGTTGGACACCGTCTTAAAGGTCTTTTCCACCTGAAGCAATGGTATGGAATCACTGTGGGTTTTGCTGAGGGTACCCAGCAGAGAGGCTAGGAGGAGAGGGGCATCACACTACATTTGCAAGCATGGAAACAGACATTTCCATATTGTATCTGGAACATGATGGAGGAAGAATGAGAGTCTGCAGCATGCCATGCCCAGAGAGCGAGCTTAATCATAGCACGGCCTAGGCTGGAAGAGGCCTCGGACATCATCTAACCCATCCATTTCATGGGCCGAGTCAGTATTACAAGGACAAGGGCCAATGGCTTCAAACTGGAGCAGGGGAGGTTCAGGTTGGACATCAGGAGGAAGTTCTGCACAATGCCAGTGGTGAAATAATGGGACAGGTTGCCCAGAGATGTGGCTGAGGCTTCATCCCGGAGACATTCAAAATCAGCCTGGATGCATCCCTGGGCAGCCTGATCTAGCTGGAGGTGTCCCTGCTGCCTGCAGGAGGGTTGGACAAGGTGACCTCTGAGGGTCCCTTCCACCCCAATTCCATCTATGACATCCAAGGGACAGAGGTGGTGCTGGGGGACAGCGTGCCTGAGGTAAAGGCCAACGACAGTTGAACAGAAGAGAAAGATTTGCTGGGCTGCCCCTTTCCTGCCAGGAAGAAAGAACTCCTGATGCTCTGTAGGGACAGGGGCTTGCAATAACGGACTTGTCCTCTAGAGACAACAGTGGTGTGCTCTTCAGCCTTCAGGTATAGCACTACAGGAGTGAAAAAAGCACCAGCTCAAAAGAATCAATGTTAATACACTAATGGCCTGCACAGGTTAGATAGCACTTCCCAGCTGAAAGCCTTCACACAGAGATGGGAGGGGCAGCATCATCGAGCCATAGGACCATTTGGGTTGGAGAACACCACCTGTAAAGGTTATCAGATCCAGCCATTAGCTACCCATTATCTCAACAGAAGACACTGGAAAAACTGAGAGACATCTTGAGGACTCTAATCCCAAATGAAGTTGTGAAGGCAAATTACTCCTGGGCTTAAAGAAACATGCCAGCAACAGAGAGCTCGCTCTCTGGAGGGCTCATGCACCACTTCTGATGCTTCCAACAGCACACAGTGCACCCTCACAGCAGCTCTGCTGATGATACCAACCTGGAAGGACTGGCTGAGACACCAGAAGGCTGTGCAGCCATTCAGTGAGATGTGGACAGGCTGGAGAGCTGGGCAAAGGTGAACCTCCTCAGGTTCAACAAGTGTAGAGGCCTCTGTCTGGGCAGGAGCACCACCATGCACCAGTGCAGGTGAAGGGCTGACCTGCTGGAAAGAAGCTCCATGGAGTCCTGGTGGACAGAAAGGCATCCAGGGGACAGCAGTGTGCCCTTGGGGCCAAGGAGGCAAATGGTTTCCTGGGGTGCATTAAGAGGAGCAAAGCCAGCAGGTCGAGGGAGATTCTCCTCCCCAACTACTCTGCCCTGGTGAGGCCACATCTGGAAAGCTGTGTCCAGTTCAAGTGGGACAGGCACACTAGGGCATCCAACAGAGGCTATGAGGATGATGAAGGGCCTGAAACATCTGTGCGATGAGGAAAAGCTGAGAGCCCTGGGGATGGTTAGCCTGAAGAGGAGATCTGACCAACGTCTATCAAGATTTGAGGGGAGGGAAGGCAAGGCAGCAGGGGCCAGGCTCTGTTCAGTGGTGTCCTGTGATAAGACAGGGGGCAGTGGATACAAACTGGAACACAGGAGGTTCCACCTCATAAGGACAAGCTTATTTACTGGGAGGGTGCTGAGCCCTGGAACAGGCTGCCCAGAGAGGTTGTGGAGTCTCCTTCTCTGGGGACTTTCAAGACCCATCTGGATGTGTTGCTGTGGGACCTGCCCTGGATGATCCTGCTCTGGCAGGGAGGATGGACACAATCTTCCATCCTCTACCCTTCTGTGATTTTTATGACAGCTAGAAGATACAGAATCATTAATTAAGGTTGGAACACACTTGTTTTTAAAGAGGGCTGCTCAGGTTATCTCCCCAATAAGAAGGAAATGAATCTATTTGAGGAAAAACAAATCACATCTGTGTGGACTCCCAGGGAGGACTCACACCAGTGGATTGGTTATAAAAGCAAGTGTCTTACACAGGGAAAAAGACATAACTTGAGGCATAAGGTGTCAGCATGGAATAATTAAGGTGGGAAATAGCCTCTAAGATGATTAAACCAACAGTTAACCCAACACAGAAACACACAAATGTTCAGCTTGGAAGAGATCCTCAGGATCACCAAGTGCAACCCAGAACCCTACTCTGCAAGGGTCACTCCTAAACCATAGCCCCAAGCAACACATCTAAACCACCTTTAAACACATCCAGGCTTGGTGACTCCACCACCTCCCTGGGCAGCACATTCCAAATCCCTGACCACTCTTGCTGGGAATAAATTCTTTACTGTCCAGTCTAAACCTACCCAGTGGAAGCTAATTACCTGTGAGAAGAGACCAGCACTAGCCTCTCCACAACCTCCTTTCAGGGAGTTGTAGACAGCAATGAGGTCTACACTGCCATCATTGCTGTCTACATCTTCCTGAAGGGAGGTTGTAGCCAGGTGGGGGGGTTGGTATCTTCTCCCAGGCAAGCAGCACCAGAACAAGAGGACACAGCCTCAAGCCGTGCCAGGGGAAGTTTAGGCTGGAGGTGAGGAAGAAATTCTACACAGAGAGAGAGATTGGTGCTGCCCAGGGAGGTGGTGGAGTCCCCATCACTGGAGGTGTTCAGGAAGAGCCTGGCTGAGGCACTTGGTGCCATGGTTTAGTGGATGAGATGGTGTTGGGCGATAGGTTGGACTTGATGATCTCAAAGGTCTCTTCCAACCTGGTGAATTCTATTCTATCACCACTAAACCACATCCCCAGGTGCCCTCTCCACCTCCCTGGAGAGCCTGCTCCAATCCCTGCCCTTACCCAGGGATATTCCTCAGCTATCATTGCAGTCTTCCCAGGAGGACCTCAACTCCTACTGGCACAAGAGGCCTGTCACAAGCTGCCTGCAGAGTGTCACATGGATGTGGCCTTCTCCACTCCAAAGCTGAAACAGCTTCCCCTCCAGCCACAGTGCTGCAAGCAAAAGGAAAACCTTTCGCTGCTGCCGCATCTCCTCGCCCTTGGAAGCCATTTCCACGCTGTTACGTTCTGGTGCTACTTGATGCTTTAAAAGTGCAATAAATAACACCAGACAATTAATTTAGATTGCCCCACTCCATCTGAATTGAACACAGACTACTTAGCACCCAAAGCCTTATTAGGCAGAATGTATCTCCTGGAAATGACATAATGAGGGGCAATCACAATCATTGTCTGTGCACATCCAGCATTCAGGGGACGCCACGAAGCCACTCCACGTCGGTGCACGCCGACTATTGATATGCAGTGGAGTCTCCCCAGCATAACTCACAGCAGAACCTGGTGCTATATTTTGATCTCTCCAGACAGCTAAATGATATCCAAAAATTACCTAGAAGCAAACATCTCCTACTGAGTGTGCACTGGAGGGAACTTATGGCTGGGTTTTAATTCAGAGACGCTCGAGCACGTCGAGGGGGGTGATGTGTTCTTCGGTTAGATTAGTTCTTGGCAGAGGCTTGCAGACAGCAGCAAACCAGAAAATATGACTTATGTCACTTAGGAAGAAAAAAAGAAATCATCTGCAGTAAGCCCACATGGAAGGCAGCATGCAGCGCTCATGCCTGCCTAGCTCACAGCCAGGGGAGAAGGAAATCCTACAAAGGAAGAATCAGAAGCATTAAGGCTGGAAAAGACCTTCAATATCATCAAGTCCAACGATAATCCCAAGCATCAATACAGGCTGGGCAGGGAGTGGCTTGAGAGCGGCCCTGAAGAACAGGGCTTGGGGATGCTGGTGGATAAGAAGCTCAACAGGAGCCAGCAGTGAGCACTTGCAGCCCAGGCTATGGTTGGCTCTCTGAGCTGCATCAAGAGAAGCATAGCCAGCAGGTCGAGGGAGGTGATTCTCCCCCTCTACTTCCCTCTAGTGAGACCCCACCTGGAGCACTGTGTCCAGTGCTGCAGCCCCTAGTACAGAAAGGCTCTGGACACCTTCCAGCACGTCCTGATAAGGGCCACAAGGATGATCAGAGGGCTGGAGCTGCTCTGCTATGAGGACAAACTAAGGGAGTTGGGGCTGTTCAGTCTGGAGAAGAGAAGGCTCCGAGGAGACCCCCATGTGGCCTTCTAGGATCTGAAGGGGGCTACAAGAAAGCTGGGGAGGGATTTTCTAGGGTGTCAGGGGGAATGAAAACAAAACAAACCCTGGGAGTAGGTAGATTCAGATTGGATGTTAGGAAGAAGCTCTTCCCCATGAGGGTAATGAGACACTGGCACAGGCTGCCCAGGGAGCTGGTGGAGTCACCATCCCTGGAGATGTTCCAGAAGTGTGTGGTACTTGGGGCCATGGTGGTGTGAGGTTGATGATCAAGATGGTTGATGATCTTAGAAGACTTTTCTAACTAAAGAATTCTATGCTTCCACTATGATGACAAAAGACATCTTCCATAAGCTGAGTCACAGTATCACAGTATCATCAAGGTTGGAAGAGACCTCAAAGATCATCAAGTCCAACCTGTCACCACAGACCCCATGACTAGACCATGGCACCAAGTGCCACGTCCAATCCCTTCTTGAACACCTCCAGGGATGGGGACTCCACCACCTCCCTGGGCAGCACATTCCAATGGACAACAACTCTCTCTGGGAAGAACTTTCTCCTCACCTCCAGCCTAAACTTCCCCTGGTGCAGCTTGAGACTGTGTCCTCTTGTTCTGGTGCTGGTTGCTAGAGAGAAGAGACCAACTCCTTCCTGGCTACAACCACCTTTCAGGTAGTTGTAGAGAGCAAGAAGGTCTCCCTGAGCCTCCTCTTCTCCAGGCTAAGCAACCCCAGCTCCCTCAGCCTCTCCTCACAGGGCTGTGCTCAAGGCCTCTCCCCAGCCTTGTTGCCCTTCTCTGGACACGTTCAAGTGTCTCGATGTCCTTCCTAACCTGAGGGGCCCAGAACTGGACACAGGACTCAAGGTGTGGCCTGACCAGTGCTGAGCACAGGGCACAATGACTTCCCTGCTCCTGCTGCCCACACTGTTCCTGATCCAGGCCAGGATGCCATTGGCACTCTTGGCCACCTGGGCACACTGCTGGCTCAGGTTTAGGTGGCTGTCAATCAGCACCCCCAGGTCCCCCTCTGCCTGGCTGCTCTCCAGCCACTCTGCCCCCAGCCTGCAGCACTGCCTGGGGTTGCTGTGGCCAAAGTGCAGCACCTGGCACTTGGACTTGTTGAATGCCATCTTTTTGGACACCGCCCATCTGTCCAGTCCCTTCAGTCCAGGTTAGAGGTGCTGGAAGGGAGGTCTGATAAAGTTCTCTAAGAGTGCCATGGTGAAAGTGGACCATGAGTGAGTGATTGCTGTTCCTTGTCACAGAAGATCTAAGGGTATTAAATCATTAGGCTTTGTGTTCCAAACAAACAATGGGAGGCATTTTATCCTCCCAGGGCGTAGCGAGTGTGGAAATCATTGCCACGGGAGGTTATAAACGACAGAGGATTATGTGACTTGAAAGAGTCATTAGACAAATTCACAGCCAAAGAGTAAAAGAAGATAGAAAGGAGGTCTTTAAAAAGCACACCAAGACAAAAATCATCAGGCTGTGCATCACAAACCTGCTGGGATTTGGAGAGCATGCCAGGGGAACAGTGACTACAGAAGCATCTTGGTCTCCAGCAACCCCCTGGACGTTTGTTAACAGCCGCCTTGGCCAGCAGCACACTGGGGCTAGACTCATCTCTCCCCTGTCCAGCCCAGCTTCTGTTTTATTCCTGGATTGAAAGATTTACTCTCAAGTGAACCCCACACAGTTTGCTGGCTGTCCCACAGCTCATGTGTGAGGGCAAGACCTCCTCTCACACCAGCACTGAGCACACCTATGGGAGGGGACCCCAGGCAGAAGAGTTCCTCCACTTCAAGTCCTCCTTACAGCTCCAGGAGGTGGTGAGCAGGTCAAGGAGTATCAGGGAGTGTGAGAGGCTACTGGAAATGCATCCTGGCTTCCCTGGGACAGGCCCAAGAGGCAGACAGGGTTAGGAAAGAGATTGTTCCCCTGCACTCATCACCAGTTAAGGCCACATCTCAAATACCGTGGTCAGGTTTGGATCCCTCACTACAAGAAAGACTTTGAGCTGCTGGAGCATCCAGAGAAACTAAGCTGGTGAGGGGGCTAAAAAAGAGGAGCAGCTGAGGGCACTGACATTCAGATTGGAGAAAAGGAGGCTGAGGAGAGACCTTCTCACTTTCTACAGTTCCCTGAAAGGAGGTTGGAAGCAGGTGGGTCTTGCTCTCAGACTACAGAATAAACCAGATTGGAAGAGACCTTGGAGATCATCCAGTCCAACCTACGACCCACCACCATCTGATCAACTAAACCACAGCACCAAGTGCCTCACATCCAGCCTCTTTTTAAACACTTCCAGGGATGGTGACTCCACCACCTCCCTGGGCAGCTGAAATAAGAACTGATAGGACCCAAAATAAGAAGTGATAGGACAAGAGGAAATGGCCTCAAGTTGCATAAAGGGAGATTTAGACATTAGGAATGAAATGGTTCACCAAACGGGTTATCAAACACTGGGACAGGCTCCCAAGGGATGTGGTTGAGTCCTGCTCCCTGGAGACATTTGGGAAGTGTACACATGGTGCTGAGGGACATGGTTTAGTGGTGCACCTAGCAGGGCTAGGTTAACAGTTGGACTCAATGCCTCCCAGGTTTTTCCTTTCCCCAGCCTAAGCTGTTCTCTAGGCAGATGAAATTTACAACACTGCTGAGGCAGCAGCAAGCTGAGCCTCAACAGAGCAGAGGCCCTGCAACCCCCTGAATTTACAGATTGAATTTCTTGGCACCACAAGTGGACACTGCACAGAATTAAGGTCTTTATGGCTTTGCATTTAATGTCTCAACTCATGAGTAAATTTCTTAGCCCCTTAATTTTATGGTCTGGAATTGGGATTTTACAAGCCTGCTCACACCCTGCTGAAGGATTTCATAGTGTTCCAGCAAGATAAATACAACCTCTCTGTGTGTGTGTGGATACAGGGGACAGGTGATAGGTGCTGCAGGGGGGCATTTAGTTGATCTCCTCTAATTAGATCCTCTGAAGTAGACCAAAAATCAAAGATGGACCCTAATGACTTCACCATTTCACAGAATTGTTTGGCTGGGAAAAGGCCTCCAAGAGAGTCCAACCTTCAACCCAACACCACCATGGCCATTGCACCCACATCCTCAACTGGATGCACACACATTGGTTTGCTCGGAGAAGGCCTCTAGGAGTCCAGCCTTTAGCCCAACACCACCATAGCCAAACCCATGTCTTCAAGTGGATGTCCACACATGGTTTTGCTAGGAAAAGGCCTCCAAGTGTCCAGCCTTCAGCCCAACACCACCATGGCCATTAAACCCAGGTGCTCAAGTGGATGTACACACATAGGTTGGCTTGGAAAAGGCCTCTAGGACTCCAACCTTCAACCCAGCACCACCATGGCCTTTAAACCCATGTCCTCAAGTGGATATCCACACATTGGTTCGCTTGGAAAAGGCCTCTTGGAGTCCAACCTGCAACCCAACACCACCATGGCCATTAAACCCAGGTGCTCAAGTGGATGTACACACATGGATTTGCTTGGAAAAGGCCTCCAAGAGAGTCCAACCTTCAACCCAACACCACCATGGTCATTACACCCACATCCTCAACTGGATGTCCACACATTGGTTTGCTTGGAAAAGGCCTCTAGGAGTCCAACCTTCAGCCCAACACCACCATGGCCATTAAACTCAGGTGCTCAAGTGGATGTACACACATGGATTTGCTTGGAAAAGGCCTCCAAGAGAGTCAAACCTTCAGCCCAACACCACCATGGCCATTAAACCCAGGTGCTCAAGTGGATGTACACACATGGATTTGCTTGGAAAAGGCCTCTGGGAGTCCAACCTTCAACCCAACACCACGATGGCCACTAAAGCACAGCCCCAGGTGGTGCCATGACTGCACATTTCTTGAACACCTCCAGGGATGGGGACTCCACCACCTCCCCGGGCAGCCTGTGCCAATCCCTGACCACTCTTGCAGCAAAGATTTCTTCCTGATCTCCAACCTAAACCTCCCCTGGTGCCACTCCAGGCCATTTCCTCTCCTTCCATCCCCTGGAATCAGGGAGAACATTCTGTGCACGATCCCAACTATTAAACACCCACCAAAAGATTTGCTGCTTCGCTTCAGTTTTTGCCTTTCTCCACACAAAAATTACAACTCCTGACCCTTAGAATGGTCAAGTTTGAATCCCAAGCCACTAACCTCTATTTTGCTATTTAAAAATGTCACTGCTTTTAAGTCCAACACCTCATAGCCCTGAAAGGGCTCAGAGGCATCAGCTTGTAAAAGGGAAATATCCTCAGCTTTCCTATTGGACACACAGCCCTTGCTTCTAACCCCAGAGGGCTCTCAGACATCAAACCTGAAGCCATGACATTTGAAAGCAAGCCTACAGAGGAGTTACAGGAACAGGAAAAAAAAAAACAACATTTCCCCCCCTCCACTTGCTTTCAAGAAGTTTTTTTATTGCTCCTTTTTTGCCCTCTGCTTCCAGGGAGTAAAATAGCTGGGTTCTAAAAGGTGGCTGTGTATGAAGATAGGACCATTAAAGGTTTTAAAAGAGCCTCTCTCTAAAGGTTAGATGGTAAAAATTAATGCAAAGATGTTAACATTGGGGGGGGGGGGGGAAGGAGGAATGGAATACTCAAGGTCAGGAATATGGAAACAAGGGCCTCAGACTGCAGCTCCTGCTATGGTTGTGTTTTAGTGCTTGGTGTCACTTCATGTTCCAGGCTATCTCACATTCAAATTAATTAAAATGACTGCAGCACCAGTTGAATTCAGCCATCCTTCATTTTTAATATGTTAATTAATTCCAGGATGGGGTATAAGCAGACAGTCAGAGACCTGTCAGGGTTGGAAGGGACCTCAAGGATCAGCCAGTTCCAAGCCCCCTGCCATGGGCAGGGACACCTCACACTACAGCAGGTTGCTCACAGCCACATCCAGCCTGGCCTGAAAAACCTCCAGGGATGAGGCTTCCACCACCTCCCTGGGCAACCTGTGCCAGTGTCTCACCGCCCTCACTGTAAAGAATTTGTTCCTCACCTCCACTCTCCATCTCTCCTCTTGAAGCTTCATCCGTTTCCTCTCATCCTATCACACTTAGACCTTGTAAAAAGTGCCTTTCAAGCTTTTTGGTAGCTCTGTTCAGGTTTTGGAAGGCAGCTCTAAGGTCTCCCCAGAGCCTTCTCTTCTCCAGACGGAACAGCCCCAACTCTGTCAGCCTGTCCCCACAGGGGAGGTTCTTCAGCCTTCTTCACCATCTTCCTCTGGACCCACAACAGCAGTTCCCCATCCCTCCTATGCTGGGGGCACCAGAACTGGGCACACTCCAGGTGTGGCCTCACAAGAGCAGAGAGGCAGAATCACTTCCTTGCTCCTGCTGCTCTCCCTGATTTGAATGCAGCCCAGCACAGAGCTGCCTGCAGGGCTTCAAGAGCACATTACAGAACCACCAAAGTTGGAAGAGACCTCAAAGATCATCAAGCCCAACCTGTCACCACAGACCTCATGACTAAACCAAGGCACCAAGTGCCACATTGCTGGTTCCTCTTGAGTTTTTGCACCAACCAACACCCCCCAAGTCTTTCTCCCCTAGACTGCTCTGCAGCCACTCTTCACCTAGCCAATATTTGTGCATGGGATTGCCCTGACCTGGGTGCTGGACCTTGCACTTGGCTTTGCTGAGGCTGGCTGGGGTACACCTCTCCAGCTTGTCCAAGTCCCCCTGAAAGGATCCCTTCCCTCCCTGATCTCAAAGGTTGTCTCTGAGCACAACAGTTCTACAACACTATGATTCAAGCCAAGCTTTTCATGGTTCAGCATATGTGAAGCTTGAGGTGTGGAGCACAGCCCTGTGAGGAGAGGCTGAGGGAGCTGGGGTTGATTAGCCTGGAGGAGAGGAGGCTCAGGGGAGACCTTCTTGCTCTCTACAACTCCCTGAAGGGAGGTTGTAGCCAGGCAGAGGTTGGTCTCTTCTCCCAGGCACCCAGCACCAGAACAAGAGGACACAGTCAAAAAAAGATTGGATGTGGCACTGGGAGCCATGGTTTAGTTGTCAGGAGCTGTTAAGTATTAAGTAATAGGTTGGACTTGATGATCTGAGGTCTTTTCCAACCTGGTTGATTGATTCCATGCCTCTAAATATCTAGAATTCCACAGGGCAGTGTTTTCAGCAGATTACCTCCTACAGGATAACCATACACCCAGCTTCCTTCTGAAGTCACAGCCATTCCCATCTCAGAACCACAAAACATCAATGATTTCAGCTTCCAAAGAGGCCTTTGAAGCAAGGATGCTTGGTCACATATTCCAGATGGGGAAATTCTGTGCTGCTGTCTTGGCCGGTATCAGGAACATTGTGGCCAGCAGGAGCAGGAAAGTCATTGTGCCCTGTGCTCAGCATTGCTTAGGCCACACCTTGAGTCCTGTGTCCAGTTCTGGGCCCCTCAGGTTAGGAAAGATGTTGAGTTGCTGGAAGGTGTCCAGAGAAGGGCAAGAAAGCTGGGGAGGGGTCTGGAGCACAGCCCTGTGAGGAGAGGCTGAGGGAGCTGGTGTTGCTTAGCCTGCAGAAGAAGAGGCTCAGGGGAGACCTCCTTGTTCTCTCCAACTCCCTGAAGGGAGGCTGTAGCCAGGTGGGGCTTGGTCTCTTCTCCCAGACACCCAGCACCAGAACAAGAGGACACAGCCTCAAGCTGTGCCAGGGGAGGTTTAGGCTGGAGGTGAGGAAGAAATTCTTCATAGAGAGAGAGATTGCCCACTGGAATGTGCTGCCCAGGGAGGTGGTGGAGTCCCCATCCCTGGAGGTGTTTAGGAAGAGCCTGGCTGAGGCACTTGGTGCCATGGTTTAGTTGATGGGATGGTGTTGGGTGACAGGTTGGACTTGATGACCCCTAAGGTCTCTTCTAACCTGGTTAATTCTACTCTACCCAGAGCAGATCCTCTAAATCACTACACATGTTTCAAATAATTAAGAGACCTAGCACACTGCATTGCAATTAGGCTGTGGGAGACCTTCCTTATGAATTGGTTACTCATTCAAATCGTTGATTATTGGATCAGTGTAATTGGTATTAATATAAATTATTCATTAATGAAGTTGTGCTACATCCAATACACTGTAAACACATTTATGTTAATTTAAGGTCTTCTTTTCTTGCAATCAGTCCCAACTCCCAAGCAAATCATCAACATCATCACAGAAATATCCTCTATCAAAACATGCCTTAAAAAGCCTCTCTCAACCTGCCATGGAATTCCTTTTCTGCCCCTCCCTTCAAACTTGTAGATGAAAAGTGACTGGCAACAGCTCTTTCATTTCCATGATCCACAACTGCTTCATTGAGGGCTCCTCAAATGCTGCAGCTCCTGAGAGAATCACAGAGTTAGGGTTGGGAGGGACCTCAAGGCTCAGCCAGTTCCAAGCCCCCTGCCATGGGCAGGGACACCTCACACTACAGCAGGTTGCTCACAGCCACAGCCAGCCTGGCTGCAAAAACCTCCAGGGATGAGGCTTCCACCACCTCCCTGGGCAACCTGTGCCAGTCTCTCACCACCCTCCTGGGGGAAGAACTTCTTCCTAACATCCAATCTTAATCTACCCATTTCTATTTGCTCCATTCCCCCAGTCTTATCACTCCCTGACACCCTCAAAAGTCCCTCCCCAGCTTTCTTGTAGCTCCCTTCACATACTGGAAGGCCACAAGATCTCCTGGGAGCCTTCTCTTCTCCAGACTGAACAGTTCCTGAATGACACAATCATGGAATGGTTTGGGTTGGAAGGTCATCCAGTCCAACCCTCCTGCACTCAGCAGGGACATCCTCCACTAGATCAGGTTGCCCAGAGCCCTCTCCAGCCTCACCTTGACTATCTCCAGAGATGGAGCCCCAACCACTGCCCCATACAAAGGGAAATCACTTGAAGTCCAGAGCATCTCTACGAGGTCATGAATATGACTTGTGTTGAGTGTCCAGGCAAAGATTCCTCTTCAATTTGTTGACAACATCAACAGGCAATTAAATAAAAATTTGCTAGTAGTTGTACAACAAAAAAAAAGCCTCTTTGTTAAGGAAAGGTAATCATTAGTAGTATCATAGTATCAGTCAGGGTTGGAAGGGACCACAAGGATCAGCTAGTTCCAACCCCCCTGCCATGGGCAGGGACACCCCACACTAGATCAGGCTGGCCAGAGCCTCATCCAGCCTGGGCTTAAACACCTCCAGGGACAGGGCCTCAACCACCTCCCTGGACAACCCATTCCAGTATCTGAAGGGGGCTACAGGAAAGCTGGGGAGGGACTTTTGAGGGTGTCAGGGAGGGATAGGACTGGAGGAAGTGGATCCAAGCTGGGGGGGGGGGGGGATTTGAATTAGATGTCAGGAAGAATTTTTCCCCATGGGGGTGGTGAGAGACTGGCACAGGTTGCCCAGGGAGGTGGTGGAAGCCTCATGCCTGGAGGTTGTGAAGGCCAGGCTGGAGGAGGCTGTGAGCAACCTGCTGTAGTGTGAGGTGTCCCTGCCCATGGCAGGGGGTTGGAACTGACTGATCCTTGAGGTCTCTTCCAACCCTGACAATCCTATGAGTCTGTCAAACAAAACCCTTTCCTGTCTGCCCCAGGCAGATGGCATTTTTAATTAACTCTCCCAAAACATCTCTGTCATTGCTGTGTTCTGCACCTGCAGGTGCCTCCCCCAGCAAAATGGCAGATTCCAGTATTTTACTCTCATTTAACAATGATCACCAAGAGCTCCTGTTCAGAAAAGGTGATCCCAGCACCACCTGGGAGAGTCTAGCTGGAGGCCCCTAGTGGAATCCCTCAGGGGTCACTAGAGGGACCAGGACCAATTCAGCTATTCATCAAGAACCTGGGTGAGGGCACAGAGGGCACTGGCAGCAGGTTTGCTGATGACACCAGGCTGGGGGCAGTGGCTGACACCCCTCAGGCTGTGCTGCCATTCAGTGAGACCTGGAAAAGCTGGAGAGCTGGGCAGGGACAAATGGAATGAAATCCATCAAGGGCAAAAGCAGAGTCTGGCATCTGGGAAAGAGCAACCCCGTGGACCAGTCCAGGCTGGGGACTGAGCTGCTAGAGAGCAGCACAGGGAAGAGGGACTTGGGGGTCCTGGTGGCCAACATGATGCCCAAGAGCCAGCAATGTGTCCTTGTGGGCAAGAAGGCCAAGGGCAGCCTGGGGTGGATTAGAAGGGCTGTGGTTAGTAGATCAAGAGAGGTTCTCCTGCCTCTTTACTCTGCCCTGGTGAAGTCACAGCTGGAATATTGTGCCTGGTTCTGGGCTCCTCAGTTCAAGCAGGACCTCAGGGAACTGCTGGAGAGAGTCCAGCACAGAGCCACAGAGCTGCTGCAGGCAGTGGAACATCTCCCTGTGAGGCCAGGCTGAGGGAGCTGGGAGCAGAGGAGCCTGAGGGCTGCTCTCATTCCTGGGATAAAGATGTGCAGGGCTGGAGCCAGGCTCTGCTCAGGGATGTCCAAGCACAGCACAAGGGGCTGCAAGCTGGAGCAGAGGAGGTGCCAGGGGAACAGAAGGGAAATCTTTGTCCCTGTGAGGGTGCTGAGCCTTGGAGCAGGCTGCCCAGAGAGGTTGTGGCTTGTCCTTCTCTGGAGACATTCAAAACCCAGCTGGATGTGTTCCTGTGTGACCTGCCCTGGGTGATGCTCTGGCAGGGGGTGGGGTTGGAAAGGGTGATCTCTGAAGGACCCTTCCAGCCCCTAACATGCTGCGATATTCACCTCCAGCCTTTAGTGACTCTTACACAGCCAATGTGATGTTAAAACTGAGGAATGAAATAAGAACATGAGTGGAAATGGGTTGGGACACAAAGAACAAATATTTAGGGCTTTGTGATAAAGAGGATTCCTCCCAGTTTGGGCTTTAAGTGCATTGAAAGCTTGTGCACCAGGAAACCATTGATTTATCTACTACATTAAGAAACAGTTTCCAGCGAGCTGTGGATGCCCCTGGCTTTAGGATTTTCAATCCTGAATGCAACATCTTAGCATAATTGATTCCCTCCCTCTTAAAACAATTTTTCAAAGCATCAGGTCTGCTGGGGGAAAAAAGGGTTCATAGGGGGCAAAAAGAATAGAATAAACCAGGTTGGAAGAGACTTTCAAGATCACCGAGTCCAACCTATCACCCAACACCATCTCATCAACTAAACCATGGCACCAAGTACCCCATCAAGTCTCCTCCTGAACACCTCCAATGATGCTGACTCCACCACCTCCCCAGGCAGCACATTCCAATGGCCAATCTCTCATTCTATGAAGAACTTCTTCCTCACCTCCAGCCTAAACCTCCCCTGGTGCAGCTTGAGACTGTGTCCTCTTGTTCTGGTGCTGGCTGCCTGGGAGAAGAGACCAACCTCTGCCTGGCTACAACCTCCCTTCAGGGAGTTGGAGAGAGCAAGAAGGTCTCCCCTGAGCCTCCTCTTCTCCAGGCTAAGCAACCCCAGCTCCCTCAGCCTCTCCTCACAGGGCTGTGCTCCAGACCCCTCCCCAGCTTTCTTGCCCTTCTCTGGACACCTTCCAGCAACTCAACATCTTTCCTAACCTGAGGGGCCCAGAACTGGACACAGGACTCAAGGTGTGGCCTGACCAGTGCTGAGCACAGGGCACAATGACCTCCCTGCTCCTGCTGGCCACGCTGTTCCTGATGCAGGCCAGGATGCCATTGGCCTTCTTGGCCACCTGGGCACACTGCAGGCTCATGTTCAGCCTACTGTCAAGCAGTGCCCTCAGAGGTCCCTCTCTGCCTGGCTGCTCTCCAGCCACTCTGCCCCCAGCCTGTAGCACTGCCTGGGGTTGCTGTGGCCAATGTGCAGAACCTGCATCAAACCTTTCTTCACAAGGTAAAATACTCTTTGGAGCGAGTTGCAGAGATGTGCCCCTCTCTTGCCTGAGGCCAAAGTATTTTACAGCAGCAATCTTCCAGGTGAAAAAGCCCCACACAAACATTAAACATGAGCTTTTAAAATCTAAATGGAACAGGAAAAACGGCAAAGTTATGTGACCTGGAATTGATCTCCAATTAGAGAAGGCAGGTGTGCTCCCAAGCCCATCATCTGCCTTCCAAACACTTCATAGTCCTGATTTAAACACCACTTGAGGTAGACTCAGAGCTGCCTGCCAGGACCTGAAGGGGTCCTGCAGGGAGGCTGCAGAGAGACTTTTCCTGAGGGTGTCTGAAGACAGGACAAAGGGGAATGGTTTGGATCTGAGGCATTGCAGGGTCAGACTGGAGCTGAGGAAGTTGTCCTTCAGTAGGAGGGTGGTGAGAGTCTAGCACAGGCTTCCCAGGGAGGCTGTGGATGTCTCCTGCCTGGAGGTGTTCAATGCCAGGCTGGATGAGCCCTTAAGCAGCCTAGTTGAGAGGTATCCCTGTCCATGGCAGAAGAATTGGAGTAAATGGGCTCTGAGGTCCCTTCCAACCAAAGCCTTTCTATGACTTTGGTGCATAAACAAAGGGGCTGGACTAGATCACCTCCAGAAGCCCCTTCCTACTATTCTGTGGTTCTATGAGCTTTGGAGAAATCACTCTGAAGAGCACAGAGACTCCAGAAAGAACTGCCAGCATTAACAGCAGACTACTTTTTGAAGGCTAAGTCTTGTGCTTTCCTCTTAAAATTCCATTTACAGAGGACTTCTGCTCCCTCAACCTCAATGCAGAAGACATCACTGTCCATACAGCTGAGACTGAGCACTCCCAGCTGTGGATGCAGCGCTGTAGAGGTGCAGCCCCATCTTTGCCTATGCCACTCCAGCAAGGGTCTGGGTCTAATGCTGCTGTGTGTATAAAACCATGGCTTTGACAGGTCAACTGCAAGCCAGGAAACCACCCAGGCACAGGCTACACCTCCACTGCAAGCCAGGAAACCACCCCACTGCAGGCCACACAGAATCACCAAGGCTGGAAGAGACCTCAGAGATCATCAAGTCCAACCTGTCACCACAGACCTCATGACTAAACCATGGCTTCAAGTGCCACGTCCAATCCCCTCTAGAACACCTCCAGGGATGGTGGCTCCATCACCTCCCTGGGCAGCACATTCCAATAGCAAACAACTCTCTCAGTGAAGAACTTTCTCCTCACTGCCAGCCTAAACCTCCCCTGGCACAGCTTGAGACGATGTCACAGTATCACCGAGGTTGGAAGAGACCTCAGAGATCATCAAATCCTCCTGTTCTGGTGCTGGTTGCCTGGGAGAAGAGACGAACCCCCCTCCTGGCTACAACCACCCTTCAGGTAGTTGTAGACAGCCTCCACTGCAAGCCAGGAAACCACCCAGTCACAGCCTCCAGCTCCATTGCAAGCAAGGAAACCACTCAGCTGCAGGCTCCACCGCCACTGCAAGCCAGGAAGCCACCCAGGTGCAGGCTGCTGCTCCTGGGAGCAGCATCACAGAACGTGTCAGCCAATATTGGGATTAAATTCGTACCTGCAGACAGCACCCAGGTCTGCTTCTTGATCTCTGCTCCTGCAGAGCTCTTGTGCACTCGCTGCCAGAGACTACAAAGGTGACATTAAACCGCTGGGAAGGGCTCTCCAGCTACGTTGCTTCTGTGCCCACCAGGCAAGGTACCAAACACTGCCACAAATGCCTGCACTGTAGGCACTGCTTTCCATGACAAGTCACTCATCACACTAACAAAGAGAAGATGCCTCCAGCTAGTCTGTGACTCCTAGACTCCACCCCCCTCCGTTTGCAAGCTTTGGGTCCTTTCCTGAATCCCTGCCACGACTAGAATCATTGTTTTTCAACTTCTCCTCCCTTTTTTTAACTCCCTCTTTTGGGGTACGTGAAAGGAGGTTGTTGCATAGAAAAGAAGAGCCAGAACGCAAAGAATTACCAAAGCTTTCTTCTGGAAAAGCAAATTCCTCCCTCCCTCCCTCCCAAGGGAATTCTCTGAGAAGCTCATGCAAACAGAATGGGTAGATTTTTTTACAGCTCCAGCGACGAAGTTTCAGCCCCAGCCAGCATTTCATTGTGTATTCGCTCTCAACCACAATTGCTCCCCTTCCCGGCTAATCTTTCATCGCTGCAGCTCCTCTATGGAATCTCATTAGAGTAATAGGCCACTAAAACACTGTTAGATCGTATTTCTCAACCACCTTCCTCAGCTTGTGAGTCAACCCTGCAACACAAGAGAGCAAGACCGTTCCTGCACTCACTTCCCCTGAACAGAGCCTCAGTATTTAATGCTAAAGGAAAAGATCTATTCCTTCCCATCCTCTCTTCTGTGTCACAGGGTAGTAGGGATTTTAATTAAAGGCAAATACGAGAAATGGCAAATTACATCGAGTTCAAACCCATCCAACCGACAGCTGTGCAAAGGCAAACACCCAGCAGGCAGCAGGCAAAAGAAGTTAACTCTTTTTCTGCCTTTAGCCAGAGCCTGGAGCTAAACTGCAGCAGCTCCTCTATCACCTGATGGCTGACAGTTGTGCAAAGGCAAACACCCCAACGGACAAAATAGTTGGAGGAGAGGGAAAAGAAGCAAGCAAATCGTATCTTGGGCTGCAGCAAGAGAAGTGTGGCCAGCAGTGCCAGGGAGGTGATTCTCCCCTCTGCTGAGGCCACACCTGGAGCTCTGTGTCCAGGTCTGCAGCCCCTAGTACAGGAAGGATCTGGAGGTGCTGGAAGGTGTCCAGAGAAGGGCCATGAGGATGAGCAGAGGACTGGAGCTGCTCTGCTATGGAGACAGACTGAGGGAGTTGGGGTTGGTCAGTCTGGAGAAGAGAAGGCTCCCAGGAGACCTTCTTGGGACCTTCCAGTGTCTGAAAAGGGCTACAAGAAAGCTGGGGAGGGACTTCTGAGGGTGTCAGGGAGGGATAGGACTGGGGGAAATGGAACAAAACTAGAAACGGGTAGGTTCAGATTGGATGTTAGAAGAAGTTGCTCTCCATGAGGGTGGTGAGACACTGGCACAGGTTGCCCAGGGAGGTGGTGGAAGCCTCATCCCTGGAGGTTTTGAAGGCCAGGCTGGCTGTGGCTGTGAGCAACCTGCTGTAGTGTGAGGTGTCCCTGCCCATGGCAGGGGGTTGGAACTGGGTAATCCTCAAAGTTCCTTTCAGCCCTTACAATTCTATGATTTTGCAATTCTTTGTCTACATTTATTCAGCATCTGGAGCTAAACTCTAGCAGCTGCTCTATCACCTGATGACTGACAACTGGGCAAACTCAAACACCCAGCAGAAAAAACGGTTGGAGAACATGCAACAGAATTTATTCTTCGTCTACATTTAGCCAGCATCTGGAAGTAAACTCTAGTAGCTGCTCTACCCCCTGATGACCCCTCCCCAACAGGAAAGGGAGAGCAGAAAAAGTAGAGGAGACCAACAGGCTGAAATGAAAGCATTCAGGAAAAGGAGGGAAGACCTCAGAGGCTGAAATGCAAACAGAACTCATGGCACAGTCCATACCAACACCAACCCAAGACACAGAAAATTCTACGCAGCCCAACAAAGGCTCAGCACTTACAACATCCAGGAAGGCAGACCTCAGGAGCAGGAGGAGAAGCAGGAGGAGGACAAAAGCAGGCAGTAAATGTTCCCTCGCCTCAAGCCTCCCCTTTTATAGTGTTTGTGATGCTAATGAGCTGGGACACACCTGTGGCCAACTCAAGTCACCTGTGCTGGCTGACTCCACTGCTAATGGCCTGCAGCTGGGATTCTCTCCTAGCAGCACCAGGCCACTCTCGAAGGACAGCCAAGGGTAGCCTGAACTGAGTTACTGGGCTTTTATGGTGCCAGAACAGACCTGATTGCCTATTATGGGCAAACTCTGATGTTTACACTTAGTCTCTTCTGTTCTGCTTGGGATCTAATGCTTACACTTAGTGTCTATTGTTCTGCTTGAGATCTGATGTCTACACTTAGTATCTTCTTTTCTGCTTGAGATCTGATGTCTGCACTTAGTGTCTACTGTTCTGCTTGAGATCTGATGTCTGCACTTAGTGTCTACTGTTCTGCTTGAGATCTGATGTCTACACTTAGTATCTTCTTTTCTACTTGAGATCTGATGTCTGCACTTAGTCTCTTCTGTTCTGCTTGGGATCTGATGTTCACACTTAGTCTCTTCTGTTCTGCTTGGGATATGATGTCTACACTTAATATCTTCTGTTCTGCTTAGTGTCCTAAGAAATAGAAGGCATTAAATATTCTCCTTCCTGAGCAAGTCAAATGAAAAGAGAAGAAATATATCTGTGTTCAAAATGTGTTTTGGTAGTTGAACCCTGCCCCTCCACTGAAACCAGGCATGAGGGTAATGTCCCAATTGAACTCAACGATGTCTGATGAAGAAAAACAGTCAGAGAAGGCACAGAAGAGGATAAAAGAGACAGAAAATGGAATTGTAAGAACAGGCAGATTGAATCGAGGGAAAAGAAAACCTGGGAGGAAACAGGACAACAGATTCCAGAGGGAGAGGGAGAGGGAGAGGGAGAGGGAGAGGGAGAGGGAGAGGGAGAGGGAGAGGGAGAGGGAGAGGGAGAGGGAGAGGGAGAGGGAGAGGGAGAGGGAGAGGGAGAGGGAGAGGGAGAGGGAGAGGGAGAGGAGAGGGAGGGGAGGGGAGGGGAGGGGAGGGGAGGGGAGGAGTAGGATAAACCAAGTTGGGAGAGACCTTCAAGATCATTGCATCCAACCTATCATCCAACACCATCTAATCAACTAAACCATGCAACCAAGCACCCTATCAAGTCACCTCCTAAACACCTCCAAGGCTGCCAGGAAGACAAAGCTCTTTTCCTGCTCTTTTCCACCAGAGCCAGGAAAATGAAGAATAGAAAAATAGAATAGAATAGAATAGAATAGAATAGAATAGAATAGAATAGAATAGAATAGAATAGAATAGAATAGAATAGACCAGGTTGGAAAAGACCTTTGAGATCGTTGAGTCCAACCTATCACCCAGCACCATCTCATCAACTAAACCATGCAACCAAGCACCCCATCAAGTCTCCTCTTGAACACCTCCAGTGATGGTGACTCCACCACCTCCCTGGGCAGCACATTCCAATGGCCAATCTCTCTTTCTATGGAGAACTTCTTCCTAACATCCAGTCTAAACCTCCCCTGATGCAGCTTGGGACTGTGTCCTCTTGTTCTGGTGCTCTTCATCTCCAGTCTCAATCTGCCCTCCTCAAGCTTCAATCCATTCCCTCTCATCCTATCACTACAACCCCTTGTAAAAAGTCCCTCCCCAGCTTTCTCTTAGGTCCCCTTCAGATACTGGAAGCGGAGAGACTTCGTCTCTGTGCTTGCATAAAACACATCTCCTCCTCTTGAACACATACTTTACAATCACACTGCACATGTTTCTTAAGCACTTGGCTTATCTTAAGTGCCTGTGGAGTGCCTCACCAGGAACATAACACCGAACATAAACCAGGGCATCGTGACTCAACCCAACCGAAAAAAAACCCCTAAGAAAGACAGACAAGAAAAAGAAAGATGTAAAGCTACAACATCTGAAAGGTCATCATTCATTTTTAGATGATGCTGAAACTATTTCAGATGTTCATAACAAGTCAGTTGGAAGCAGCTGAGTTTTCCTCAGCAGTTTGTGAGGCTAATTAGTTGACACCCTGAGAAACCCAGGCCGTAAAGCAGGCCGCAGTCAGATCAATGACAATGAGAAGCAGGCTTGGGAGGGTCTGGGTGGTTGGTTTGGTTTAGTGCAGTGTTTGATTGTTTCACAGGGGGACACAATAATACTGCAGAAGATTGATTTTTCTGGGGAGAAGTTTCCCCTCTGAAGCTGTGTGTTCATCATATTGGGAACTCTGCTCTGGTGAGGCTACACCTGGAGTGTTTTGTCCAGCTCTGGGGGAAGTTTCCCTCTGAAGCTGTGTGTTCATCATATTGGGAACTCTATACCTGGAGTATTTTGTCCAGCTCTGGGGGAAGTTTCCCTCTGAAGCTGTGTGTTCATCATATTGGGAACTCTATACCTGGAGTATTTTGTCCAGCTCTGGGGGAAGCTTCCCTCTGAAGCTGTGTGTTCATCATATTGGGAACTCTATACCTGGAGTAATCTGTCCAGCTCTGGGACAAGTTTCCCTCTGAAGCTTTGTTTTCATCATATTGGGAACTCTATACCTGGAGTATTTTGTCCAGCTCTGGGGGAAGTTTCCCTCTGAAGCTGTGTGTTCATCATATTGGGAACTCTATACCTGGAGTATTTTGTCCAGCTCTGGGGGAAGTTTCCCTCTGAAGCTGTGTGTTCATCATATTGGGAACTCTAGTTTCCCTCAGCTGTGTGATTGGGAACTCTACACCTATTTTGTCCACTTCTGAGACAAGTTTCCCTCTAGTGAGCCCCAGAGGAAGCCTCCTACAGAGTGGATGGTAAGATTGAAGAGAAGCTTGCAGATGCATTCTGGAATAGATCCTAATTCTGCCGCTGGAGTGATACTTCTCAGGACGCAGTCCTGAGTCTCCGGGCAGCCTGCTCCAGGGCTCAGCACCCTCACAGCAAAGAAGTTTCCACCTTCTGTTGAGGTGGAACCTCCTGGGTTCCAGCTTGTACCCACTGTTCCTTGTCCTATCATTTGGCACCACCAAACAGAGCCTGGCACCTTCATCCTGACCCTCCAACCCTCGGATATTGATAGACATTGATCAGATCCCCTCTCAGCCTCCTCTTCTCCAGACCAAACAGCCCCAGGGCTCTCAGCCTTTCTTCATAGCAGAGAGATTCAAGCCCCACAAATCATCCTCATCTGGTGAAGAAGATCTCAAGCTTGCACTGAAGTCTCTACTAGCAGCTGGAGAATGAAAAATGGCCTGCTGGCAGATTGTGACAAGGGTTTTCCTTCCCTTCCTCTGTAGGTTTACTGCAACATTTCATATCACAAACCATGAAATCTTTCCTATTATAACGTGGGGGGTTTTGTGCTCCTGGAACATGCCTGGGAATTCCCTGGATTACCCTTGAATGCTTCTAATAGATTTAACATCCTGCAGACTTGAGGCATCCCCTGGGCTCAATCATCAGCCCTTTATTATCTCTGATCAATGTGCTAACCCCTGGTTATTTATCAGTCATTATTCTAATTACAGCAGGGGAAAACGCTTTGCACTTTGGGGCTTACACTTCCACAGATTGATTGATTCCTCTGCCGCTGCTGTTGCTGCTGCTGTACAAACTTCAAAGTAACCTGGGAGTGTTTCCTGGCAGCTGTGACAAGTCTCTGGGATTCCTTCACTGTCAAAGCAGCATTTCAACTGATACCCCTGATTTGCAGGTTCTTTAATTGGATAGGATTCGGTTCTTTCCTGTTCCAAAGAGCAGCTGCTGCTGTCTCCACTACTCCTCACATAGAATCATTGAATCAATAAGGTTGGAAGAGACCTCCAAAGATCATCAAGTCCAACCTGTCACCCAACACTTCATGACTACCAAACCATGGCACCAAGTGCCATGTCCAATCGCCTCTTGAACACCTCCAGGGATGGTGACTCCACCACCTCCCTGGGCAGCACATTCCAATGGCCAACAACTCTCTCTGGGAAGAGCTTTCTCCTCACCTCCAGCTTAAACCTCCCCTGGCACAGCTTGAGACTGTGTCCTCTTGTTCTGGTGCTGGGTGCCTGGGAGAAGAGACCAACCCCCATCTGTCTACAACCAGCCCCTCAGGTAGTTGTAAAGAGCAAGAAGGTCTCCCCTGAGCCTCCTCTTCTCCAGGCTAATCAACCCCAGCTCCCTCAGCCTCTCCTCACAGGGCTTGTGCTGTTTTTCCTGTCTCTTATACTAAACCTTAGGCTGACAGCTAAATTCAAGAAGGTTTGGCAGTGTTTGTGGCGTATTTTTAGCACCTGGTGATAGAGTGGAAGAATCATAGGAAGGCTCAGCTTGGAAGGGACCTTCAAGGTCATCCATTTCCAACCCCCCTGCCATGGGCAGGGACACCTCCCACCAGCCCAGGTTGCTCAAGGCCAACTTGGCCTTGAACACCTCCAGGGAGGGGGCAGCCACAGCCTCCCTGGGAACCTGTTCCAGGGTCTCCCCACCCTCACTGGAGAGAATTTCTTCCTCATCTCCAGCCTAAATCTGCCATCTTCCACCTTCAATCCATTCCCTCTCATCCTATCACCATGAGTCCTTGTCAAAAGTTCTTCCCAGCTCTCCTGTAGCCCCCTTCAGGTACTGGAAGGCTGCTCTAAGGTCTCCCTGGAGCCTCCTCTTTTACAGGCTGAGCAACCCCAACTCTCCCAGCCTGTCCCCACAGGGGAGGTTCTCCAGCCCTCTGATCATCTTGGTGGCCTCCTCTGGACCTGCTGCAGCAATTCAATATCCCTCTTACGCTGGGGGCACCAGAGTTGGACACAGCACTCCAGGTGAGATCTCAGCAGAGCGGCAGAATCACTTCACCCCTTTTTGGTCACTTATTGAAAGGCTGAACTGTGATTTTAGCAACTTTTCAGGTGTCTGCTAGAACACTTTTTAAAAGCTAATGAAAAATATCTATTCATGCACAAGAAGCTTTAACAGAAGAACAAACCATTTGTTTTGTTCCAAGTATTTCTCATCCAAAAAGAAGGACAGGGAAATCCAATTTTTAAGAGGGTCAAATAAAATTCAGAGCCAGGATGCCTGCAGAACTCTTCATTTTTCATTCTATTTGCTTGGCTGCTAAACCTAATGCTCAGTAATTGCATTCTCAGCATTGAGGAGACCTCGTTGTGGCCTTCCAGGATCTGAAGGGGGCTCCAAGAAAGCTGGGGAGGGACTTTTGAGGGTGTCAGGGAGGGATAGGACTGGGGGGAAAGGAGCAAAACTAGAACATCAGATTGGATGTTGGGGAGTTCTTCCCCATAAAGGTGGTGAGAGACTGGTACAGGTTGCCCAGGGAGGTGGTGGAAGCCTCATGCCTGGAGGTTTTTGCAGCCAGGCTGGAGGTGGCTGTGAGCAACCTGCTGCAGTGTGAGGTGTCCCTGGCCATGGCAGGGAGAGTGGAACTGGCTGATCCTTGAGGTCCCTTCCAGCCCTGACAGGTCTATGATTCTACATTGAGCCAGGTTCACTGGCAGGCTTGGCTTAGCTAGTTTGGACCTTTTCAGTAATGCACAGCAGGCATGAACCAGGTTTAAGCAGCTGATGAAGATGATTGGCACCAGGGCAGAAGTCTCAGACAGAATCTACCAGCAAATGTGGCCCTTCCTTACAAAAAATCAAGGTCAAGGGATGAGCTTCTCCTCCAATTCTTTAGTAGGAGAAGGAAAAAGATGTTGTTGTTAATAGCAGATATAAAGAAGCTCACAGAGCTGTTGTGGTTTGTTGTTTGTTGGGTTTTCTTTTTCCCCTGTGAATATGGGAATCTGTTTGATATCTGAAGGTAATTTGGGGCTACTTGACAGGTTTATGTCATTAACAAAACTATTTTTGTGTGTATATATTAAGGACAGATACCAGGACAAGAAGGATACCGAGTTGCTGAAGTGTGTTCAGAGAAGGGCAATGAAGCTGGGGAAGGGGCTGGAGAACAGGGCTGGGGAGGAGCAGCTGAGGGAGCTGAGGGTTTTTAGTCTGGAGGAGAGGATGCTGAGGGGAGACCTCATTGCTCTCTACACTACCCTAAAAAGAGGCTGCAGTGAGGTGGGACTTGGTCTTTTCTCCTAGGAAGAAGTGCTAGGATGAAATCTGCCCTCTCCCAGCTCTAAGCCGTTCCCCCTCCTCTTACTCCAAGCCCCTGTAAAAATCCCTTTCCCAGCCTTCTCCCAGCCTTCTTGTGGGCCCTCTCCAAGTACTGGAAGGTCTCTCTTCTCCAGCCCTACCTCTCCCAGCCTGTCCCCACAGGGGTGGTTCTCCATCCCTCTGCTCATCTTCATGGCCTCCTCTGGGCCTGCTCATTTATCATGATTTATAGTATATTTGTGTCTAATTTTACCTGCACTGATATACAGACAGAGGAGAGGAGAGGAGAGGAGAGGAGAGGAGAGGAGAGGAGAGGAGAGGAGAGGAGAGGAGAGGAGAGGAGAGGAGAGGAGAGGGAGAGGAGAGGGAGAGGAGAGGAGAGGAGAGGAGAGGAGAGGAGAGGAGAGGAGAGGAGAGGAGAGGAGAGGAGAGGAGAGGAGAGGAGAGGAGAGAGAGGAGAGGAGAGGAGAGGAGAGGAGAGGAGAGGAGGAGAGGAGAGGAGAGGAGAGGAGAGGAGAGGAGAGGAGAGGAGAGGTGGGAGAGGAGAGGAGAGGGAGAGGAGAGGAGAGGAGAGGAGAGGAGAGGAGAGAGAGGAGAGGTTCGGAGAGGAGAGGAGAGGTTCGGAGAGGAGAGGGAGAGGAGAGGAGAGGAGAGGAGAGGAGGGGAGAGGAGGGGAGGGGAGGGGAGGGGAGGGGAGAGGAGAGGAGGGGAGGGGAGGGGAGAGGGAGGGGAGAGGGAGGGAGGGGAGAGGAGAGGAGGGGGAGGGGGAGGGGGAGGGGGAGGGGGGGAGGGGAGGGGGAGGGGAGAGGGGAAGGGGGAGGGGAGAGGGGAAGGGGGAGGGGAGGAGGGGAGGGGGAGGGGGAGGGGGGGAGGGGAGGGGGGGGGGGAGAGGGGAAGGGGGAGGGGAGAGGGGAAGGGGGAGGGGAGGGGGGAGGGGAGAGGGGAAGGGGGAGGGGAGGGGGAGGGGGAGAGGGAGGGGGAGGGCAGGGGGAGGGGAGGGGGGAGCGGAGGGGGGAGGGGAGGGGGGAGGGGGGGGGGGGAGGGGGAGGGGAGGGGGAGGGGAGGGGAGGAGAAGGGAGGAGGGGAGGGGAGGGGGGAGGGGGGGGGGGGAGGGGGAGGGGAGGGGAGGAGAAGGGAGGAGGGGAGGGGAAAGGAGGGGAGAGAAGGAGGGGAGGGGAGAAGAGGAAAGAGAAGGGGAGGGGAGAGAAGGGGAGAGGAGGGGAGAACTCTTGGAGAGAAACAAAGTGGAGTGGTCCTCATCCTCACTGCTAACTGAAGAAAGAAGTCAATCTGTGTCTGATTGACACCAAGTCACCGAAGTGAGCACAGATCAAAGAGAGCTTGGAGTGGAAAGAGGAAGATAAAGCAGTCCCAGCACTGCAGTCTAGGATTCGATTTAGCTTCAGCGGCTACGTGACAGCTCTGTTCTGTCTCTCTGATCCCGCCCTGAGCCTGCTGGCCTGGGGCTGGCTCTGTTTACAAAGCAGCAGCTCTCAATCAGCACATTTTCTATTCTGTAGGTTATTAACTTGCCATATTCAGTACACAATTCGTTATTAATTAACTAATCCTTTCATTTCCACTTGACCTTTCCCTCTCTATACAGGCTTGCCTCTATTTCTCTAGTTCTGGAAACCAAACAGCTTTGGCCTCCTAATCTCCAAGTTGTTTGGGTTTTCTGTTGGGTTTGATTTTACTAATGACCTTAGCTTCCCTCTCTCCTGACTGACTGGATGCAAACTCCAGCACAGGAGGTTCCACCTCAACATGAAGAGGAACTTCTTCACTGTGAGGGTCACAGAGCCCTGGAGCAGGCTGCCCAGAGAGGTTGTGGAGTCTCCTTCTCTGGAGACTTTCCAGCCCTGTCTGGATGTGTTCCTGTGTGACCTGCCCTGGGTGACCCTGCTCTGGCAGGGGGTTTGGACTGGATGTTCTCTGGAGGTCCCTTCCAACCCTTAAAACTGTGTGCTTCTGCTGATTCTGTGTCAACTATAGATACTCAGCTCAGAGAGATGTTTCCTCAACAGTGTGAGAGATGTTGAAATTCTGGGCCCCTCAGTTTAGGAAAGATGTTGAGTGGCTGGAAGGTGACCAGAGAAGGGCAAGAAAGCTGGGGAGGGGTCTGGAGCACAGCCCTGTGAGGAGAGGCTGAGGGAGCTGGGGTTGCTTAGCCTGGAGAAGAGGAGACTCAGGGGAGACCTTCTTGCCTTCTACAACTCCCTGAAGGGAGGTTGTAGCCAGGTGGGGGTTGGTCTATTCCCCCAGGCAGCCAGCACCAGAACAAGAGGACACAGTCTCAAGCTGCACCAAGGGAGGTTTAGGCTGGAGGTTAGGAAGAAATTCTTCCCAGCAAGAGAGATTGGCCATTGGAATGTGCTGCCCAGGGAGGTGGTGGAGTCACCATCACTGCTGGAGGTGTTTAGGAGGAGACTGGATGGGGTGCTTGGTGCCATGGTTTAGTTGATGAGATGGTGTTGGGTGATAGGTTGGACTTGATGATCTCAAAGGTCTCTTCCAACCTGGTTAATTGAATCCATTCCTATTCTATTCTATTCTATTCTATTCTATTCTATTCTATTCTATTCTATTCTATTCTATTCTATTCCATTTCTATTCCATTTCTATTCCATTCTATTCTATTCTATTCTATTCTATTCTATTCTATTCTATTCTATTCTATTCTATTCTATTCTATTCCATTCCATTTCTATTCCATTTCTATTCTATTCTATTCTATTCTATTCTATTCTATTCTATTCTATTCTATTCTATTCTATTCTATTCCTTTCCTATTCTATTCTATTCTATTCTATTCTATTCTATTCTATTCTATTCTATTCTATTCTATTCTATTCTATTCTATTCTATTCTATTCTATTCTAGCTTAGTCTAGTCTAGTCTAGTCTAGTCTGTTTTCTATTCTATATTGCAATGAAAGGGAAAAACACCCCAAACCCAAAGCAAGAATTGGATTCCTCCATGCTGCAATGGACATGAACTCCAGCACAGGAGGTTCTACCTCAAGATGAGGAGGAACTTCTTCACTGTGAGGGTTGCAGAGCCCTGGAGCAGGCTGCCCAGAGAGGCTGCAGAGTCCTCTGGAGACTTTCCAGCCCTGTCTGGATGTGTTCCTGTTCTATCTGCACTGGATTCTACGGTCCTGCTCTGGCAGAGGGGTTGGACTCAAAGATTCCTGAGGTCCCTTTCAGCCCCTAACACCCTCTGAGCCTGTGATGAGTTTTAAGCCTCACTTTCAGTCCTCACTTTGCTCTGAACCTTTCTTTTACAGATTCTTTATGATCTACCACATGACTCTGACTATAGTTTTCTGTGGGGTTTTCTTTTTATCCCTCCACTGTATAGCTCTCAATATTATTGATCCTCCTTGAGACACTCAAGTAGGATCATTATCCACAGCCTTTTCAGCTCCTTCTAGCCCTATCTAACTCCTTTTTTTCTCCACAGCAGTTTCTTTGGAGTTCCTGTTTTGTTTGTCCCATTGATTATGAACATTTTCAAAGCTCTCCTCTTTTGTGTTGCACCAAGATGCACAGCTCTGAGAATCACATTCATTCAGGTCACAGACTAACTCCAGTTTCAACTCAGTTGGGGTTTTTTTCCCCTCCCCTTACAGATGGGGAGATAAAGAGATGGGAAAAGTAGCAAAGACAAAGCAGGCAACTTGATGAAATTGATCCCTGGGTGGAGTTTCACAGCTACACAGCTTCACACAGTCCCTTGGGTTGGAAGAGACTCTCAAAGGTCATCTTTGTCCAACCCCTGCAGGCAGCAGGGTACACCTCTGACTAGAGCAGGCTGCCCAAGGCCACATGGGGTCTGATCTTGAATGTCTCCAGGGATGGGACCTCAACCACATCCCTGGGCTACCTGCTCCAGTATTTCACCACTCTCGTTGTGCAGAACTTCTGCTCCAAGCTCCAGCTCCCTCAGCCTGTCCTCGCTCCCTGTGCTGGACCCTCTCAAGCAGTTCCCTGAGGTCCTTCTTGAACTGAGGGGCCCAGAACTGGACACAATATTCCATATGTGGCCTCACCAGGGCAGAGTAGAGGGGCAGGAGAACCTCTCTTGACCATCCCCTTCTTATCCACCCCAGGGTGCCTTTGTCTTTCTTTATCCATAAGTGCACATTGCTGGCTCATGGTCATCCTCTTGTCCACCAGGACCCTCAGGTCCCTTTCCCCTGTGCTGCCCTCCAACATCTCAGGCCCCAACCTATTTACATCCTTTACTTGTGGAAGTAGTTTGCTACCATTTTGTTGTTGAAGAAAATATTCATTTTTTAGTATATAAATACTAACAAAGAATAGAATAGAATAGAATAGAATAGAATAGAATAGAATAGAATAGAATAGAATAGAATAGAATAGAAAAGGATAGGATAGGATAGGATAGGATAGGATAGGATAGGATAGGATAGATAGGATAGGATAGGATAGGATAGGAGGATAGGATAGGATAGGATAGGATGGGATGGGATGGGATGGGATAGGATGGGATGGGATGGGATGGGATAGGATGGGATAGGGTAGGATGGGATAGGATAGGATAGGATAGGATAGGATAGGATAGGATAGGATAGGATAGGATAGGATAGGATAGGATAGGATTGAACTGAACAGAAGTGAACTGAACTGAACTGAACTGAACAGAACTGAACAGAACTGAACTGAACTAAACTGAACCAAACTGAACTAAACTGAACTAAACTGAACTAAACTAAACTGAACTGAACTAAATTAAACTGAACTAAACTAAACTGAACTAAACTGAACTAAACTGAACTGAACTAAACTGAACTAAACTGAACTAAACTGAACTAAACTGAACTAAACTAAACTGAACAGAACTAAACTGAACTAAACTAAACTGAACTGAACTGAACTAAACTGAACTAAACTAAACTGAACTAAACTAAACTGAACTGAACTGAACTAAAGTGAACTAAACTGAGCTGAACTAAATTAAACTGAACTAAACTAAACTGAACTGAACTAAACTGAACTAAACTGAACTAAACTAAAGTGAACTAAACTAAACTAAACTGAACTAAATTAAACTAAACTAAACTAAACTAAACTAAATTAAACTGAATTGAATTGAATTGTATTGAATTGAATTGAATTGAATTGAATTGAATTGAATTGAATTGAATTGAATTGAATTGAATTGAATTGAATTGAATTGAATTGACCAGGTTGGAAAAGACCTTGGAGATCATCAAGTCCAACCTCTCACCCAACACCATCTAATCAATTAAACCATGGCACCAAGCACCCCATCCAGTCTCTTCCTAAACACCTCCCAGGGATGGGGACTCCACCACCCCAGGTCTTCAAAAACTACCTTGCCTCTTGACTGGGGAAAATGTCTGGTCTGACAGCAGACATTTGGTGCTAGAGGAGCAGATAATGAATCTTTCAGCCCTATCTTTGGAGCACTGCAGGTAACTGGGAGGAGGTTGAATCAGCTGTCAGACAGATCAATAGCTTAGAGGTGATGGGGTCCTTGGACAAGCTCAGCACCAGCAGAAGAGAGATGGTCACAGGAAATGGAATGGTGGTGGGGAAAAAACTAAGTGATGCCAAAGAAATGGAATAAAGGCAAATCCAAGCTCTCACTGAAGATACCTTCTGGACAGTTGTTATGCACAGTCTCTCTCCAATGGATACTAAAGAAGCAAGGCTGTGACTTAGCAACAGAAATCACAGAACCATAGAACTGTTTGGGTTGGAAAAGCTCTCTAAGGTCATCAGATCTCAACCATCAACCCAACACCACCCTGGCTATTAAACCATGTCCCAGAGTGCTGTGTCCATGCATTTCTTGAACACCTCCAGGGATGGTGACTCCACCACCTCTCTGGGCAGCCTGTGCCAAACCCTGACCACTCTTTCCATAGGGAAATTTTTCCTTATCTCCAACCTAAACCTCCCCTGGCACAATTTCATTCTATCATCTGATATCAGGGAGAAGAGGCTGGCCCCTCCTCGCTCCAACCTCCCTTCAGGGAGCTGTAGAGAGCAATGAGGTCTCCCCTCAGCCTCTTCTCCACACTGAGCACCCCCAGCTCCCTCAGCTGCTCCTCCCCAGCCCTCTTCTCCAGACCCTTCCCCAGCTTTGTTGCCCTTTGCTGGAGACAATTCAACACCTCAATGTCCTTCTTGGAGTGAGGACCCCAAAAGTGAACCCTATATTCAAGGTGTGACCTTACCAGTGCTGAGCACAGGGGCACAATCCCTTCCCTACTCCTGCTGGCCAGAACCAGCAGGTTTAAATGGACACTTAGGGAACCTGCAGTGTTTGGAAAGCATTAAACAAATGTTTCTTCACCTTTTCCTTGTCACTCCCTCTATCTTTGTATTAACTGTGTTGAGGTTTGCTGGATCATCTCCAGCCTGGGCAGGACTTTCCCATTAGTGAGCAGTCCAAAAAAGAACAACCACCAACCCTGCACCTAATAAAGGCAAAGCCTTCAAACACCCAAAGCTCTCCAAGCACTTAATTAACTTCAAGTAGACTTCTCTCATGTGGCCAACGGCTGCACGGCTTCAGCACACGAGCTGAGAGGTGGGGAGAGATTAATGAGGCTTGGAGATATGCATTTAGATTAGTGTGAACAGTAGTGTTTTTCTTCCAGTTGGCCCTTTCATTTCATGCTCTGGGAAGTCAGGGAAAATATCCTGAAGCTGTTTGCAAAGCCAGGTTGAATGTTCTGAGTGGATCTGTCTGGGGGAGGGGGGGAAAGAGAGGACACAGTCTCGAGCTGCACCAGGGGAGGTTTGGGTTGGATGTTAGGAAGAAGTTCTTCCCAGCAAGAGAGACTGGCCATTGGAATGTGCTGCCCAGGGAGGTGGTGGAGTCCCCATCCCTGGAGGTGTTTAGGAAGAGCCTGGATGAGGCACTTGGTGCCATGGTTTAGTTGATTAGATGGTGTTGGGTGATAAGTTGGACTTGATGATCTCGAATATCCCTTCCAACCTGGTCTATTCTATTCTATTCTATTCTATTCTATTCTATTCTATTCTATTCTATTCTATTCTATCCTATACCCTATCCTACCCTGTCCCATCCCATCCCATCCCATCCCATCCCTATCCCATATCCCATCCCATCCCATCCCATCCCATCCCATCCTATCCCATCCTATCCTATCCTATATCCCATCCTATATCCTATCCTATCCTATCCTATCCTATCTATATCCTATCCTATCCTATCCCATCCCATCCCATCCCTATCCTATCCTATCCCATCCCATCCCATCCCATCCCATCCCATCCCATCCTATCCTATCCTATCCTATCCTATCCTACCCTATCCTATCCCTATCCTATCCTATCCTACCCTACCCTACCCTACCCTACTATCCTACCCTATCCTATCCTATCCTATCCTATCTATATCCTATCCTATATCCTATCCTATCCTATCCTATCCTATCCCTATCCTACCCTATCCTATCCTATCCTATCCTATCCTATCCTATCCTATCCTATCCTATCCTATCCTATCCTATCCTATCCTACTCTATTCTATTCTAAAAAATAACCAAGAGTATTTGGGGGTTGAAATGCACAACAATGGAAGTCAAAGAGCTGGTCTCAGTTTGTAATCTCCTGCCATAGGATGCAGAAGGCCTTGGGTCCTGCTGCTCCATATTTCTGGAGGAACGTGAATTCGAATGCCTTGCTCCCCAGCAGAGTGCCTCACTCTTCTGACATGGAGTCAGGGGAGAAACCTCCTGAGCTTGAAGGAAAATCATAGTATCATTGAATCAATCAGGTTGGAACAGACCTCAGAGAGCATCAAGTCCAAGCTATTGCCTACTACCTAACACCTCCTGACAACTAAACCATGGCTCCAAGTGCCACATCCAAGTCTTTTTTGAACACCTCCAGGGATGGGGACTCCACCACCTCCCTGGGCAGCACATTCCAATGGCCAATAATGCTCTCTGGGAAGAACTGTCTCCTCACCTCCAGCCTAAAGTTCTCCTGGCACAGCTTGAGACTGTGTCCTCTTGTTCTGGTGCTGGTTGCCTGGGAGAAGAGACCAACCCTCACCTGGCTACAACCTCCCCTCAGGTAGTTGTAGAGAGCAAGAAGGTCTCCCCTGAGCCTCCTCTTCTGCAGGCTAAGCAACCCCAGCTCCCTCAGCCTCTCCTCACAGGGCTGTGCTCCAGACCTCTCAAGTCTTAAATATGCTGAACCAATGGCCAATTACTCTTTCTGGGAAGAACTTTCTCCTCATCTCCATCCTAAATTTCCCTGGCATCAGCAGGAACATTTCACAGGCCCTTTCACCTAGGAGTTAGGAGGGAGGTGACTTTCTAAGTTAAGAAGGAAGGCTTAGAGTCTATCCTCAGGTGAATCTTTAGTCATAGCTATGAAAGAGAGCTCTGCCAATATTGACACTGAGATTGTGTCCAGAGAAGGGTAACAAAGCTGGTGAAAGGTCTGGAGAACAGGGCTGGTGAGGAGCAGCTGAGGGAGCTGGGGGTGTTCAGTGTGGAGAAGAGGAGGCTGAGGGGAGACCTCATTGCTCTCTACAGCTCCCTGAGAGGAGACTGAAGCCAGATGGGTGTTGGTCTCTTCTCCCTAGTAACTGGTGACAGGACAGGAGGAAATGGCTTCAAGTTACACCAGGGGAGGTTTAGGTTGGAGGTCAGGAAAAATTTCTTTGCTACAATAGTGGTCAGGGACTGGCAGAGGCTGCCCAGGGTGGTGGTAGAGTGCCCATCCCTGGAGGTGTTCCAGAAACGTGTGGCCATGGCACCTGGGGCCATGGTTTGGTTGGGTTGATGGTTGGACAAAACGATCTTAGATCTGACCTTAATGATTCTGTGATTTTATCACCATCTTGTCACTTCCATTCCATCAATTCAGTTCATTGAGAGCTGTTCAGACTTTCAAACACACCTCTTGCTGCCCTTTCCATTTACTTAACTCAGCTCCTCCTTTCTCCTTCCTCCAAATGCATTCATCTTACCAACTGGATTCACCACCCTGGAGCTGAGAGACAGAGCTTCTAGGAAGCAGATTGGTGGCTTTTAAGGCCATAACTGTGGTTGTTTTACAAAGCCACAGGTTGGAAGACACTCTCAAAGGTCATCCTGTCCAACCCCTTGCAGGCAGCAGGGATAACTCCAACTAGAGCAGGCTGCCCCGAGTCTCATCTTGAATGTCTCCAGGGATGGGGTCTCAACCACATCCCTGGGCAACCTGTTCCAGTGTTTCACCACTCTCACTGTGCAGAACTTCCTCCTGATATCCAACCTAAATGTGCCCTGCTCCAGTTTCAAACCACTGCCCCTCATTTTAGAGACAAAGGTGCTTGTCCCTCGGCAGCAGCCAGCGTTTCTTCATGGCACTCCATGCTGGTGTCACTTGAAGACTTTGCTCTTTTGTTCCTTTCTTCTTTAGTTGTTAAATGTTTGGAGATTTGTGAAGCCTCTCCCTCCTCCATGAGAAAGCTTGGATGAGACAGAGTGAAAGAGAGCAGCCATGGAATGCTGCCCTGACATTGGAGTTGAACCCTTCTGAGTGACACAGCCCTGATCCGTGGCAGCTCTGCAATATTTCTGCCCAACATTATGACTTATTTATCAGCAAGCTGTCACTGGAGATCACTCCACTGAGACCAGCTGCAATTCCATCTGCTGATTAAGTGGCTCTTCAGCCCTGGGAAGATGCAGAATTCAGAGTCAAGTGTAGCAGAATCCAACTTTTGGACAGCAGAAGGAGACAAAAGGTTTGCTTCACACAAAAGCAAGAAAGAGAAAAGATCAAACTGTTCCATTTTATGTCCAGTGGGAAATAGCACAGACTAAAGAGACTTACATCTGAAGAGACTGAGAGCTAAAGAGACTAGAGAGCTAAAGAGACTCAGCTAAAGAGACAAATCACAGCTTCACACGAGCTCCATTTCATCCCCACTCCAAAATTTCCCTCATCTCAGTCAAAGCAACAAATGAATCCTGAAGGTGCTTGTGTGTTCTCCCATCTCCTTCAAAGGATTTGCAGAACAACAGCTCAGAAATAAGCTCAAAGTGGGTTTGAGATAAGGAAGAAACAGAATCATCGTTTTGGGGGGGTTTCCTCCTGATTTCAGCAGCTTTGGATGGATGATTCTCTCTTGAAATGGGAGAGAAAAAATGATTCTGGGTTTTCCTTTGACAGATACAATAGTAGCAGGACCATTCAAGCTATTCATCAAGGACCTGGGTGAGGGCACAGAGGGCACTGGCAGCAGGTTTGCTGATGACACCAGGCGGGGAGCAGTGCCTGACACCCCTCAGGCTGTGCTGCCATTCAGTGAGACCTGGAAAAGCTGGAGAGCTGGGCAGGGACAAATGGAATGAAATCCATTCAAGGACAAAAGCAGAGTCTGGCATCTGGGAAAGAGCAACCCCGTGGACCAGTCCAGGCTGGGGACTGAGCTGCTAGAGAGCAGCACAGGGAAGAGGGACTTGGGGGTCCTGGTGGCCAACAGGATGCCCATGAGCGAACAATGTGCCCTTGTGGGCAAGAAGGGCTCTGGGTGGTAGACCCAGGGAGGCTCTCCAGCCCCTCTGCTCTGCCCTGATGAAGCCACATCTGGAATACTGTGCCCAGTTCTGGGCCCCTCAGTTCAAGGAAAACCTCAGAAAACTGCTTGAGAGCAGCCCTTGCCCCTTGTCCTGTCCTTGGACATCCCTGAGCAGAGCCTGGCTCCATCCCTGCACATCTTTATCCCCAGCAATGAGGACAGCCCTCAGGCTCCTCAGCTCCCAGCTCCCTAAGCCTGGCCTCAGAAGAATGTTCTATCAGCTTGTCATTTTAAGACTTCCTAGTGAACCACCTGAGCTCTGTCCCCTTCTAGTCAGTGTTTGCACACCATTGATCTTAGCCTCCTTCTTTACCCTTTCCTCTGGATCCATCTAGGTTTGCAATATTCCTTCCAGGCTAGGTCCATCACTGCAACTGAAACTTGTTTTCATGCAGACATGGGGGAAATGCTGTGACTGTCCTGGAGAATCACTTTGCAATGTACCAGTGGTAATTCAGCTGTGGCTGTCCTGGAGAGTCACTTTACAGTGTACCAATGGTAATTCAGCTGTGACTGTCCTGGAGAGTCACTTTACAGTGTACCAATGGTAATTCAGCTGTGACTGTCCTGGAGAGTCACTTTACAGTGTACCAATGGTAATTCAGCTGTGACTGTCCTGGAGAGTCACTTTACAGTGTACCAATGGTAATTCAGCATGGAATCTTCTGAATGTGCCTTGGTCTCTATGACCTGCTAACACCAAGATCTTCATAGCATCATAGAATGGCTTAGGCTGGAAGAGACCTTAAAAACCATCCTCTCCAACCTCCCTACCATAGGCAGGGACACCTCTCAACTAGACTCAGGGATTCATAGAATGGTTTAGGTTGGAAGGGGATTTAGAGGCCATCCAGTTCCACCCCCTCGCCATAGGCAGGGACACTTCCCGCTGGACCAGGCTGATAGAGGCCACATCCAACCTGGCCTTGGACACCCTCAGGGAGGAAGCATCCACAACATCCCTGGGCAGCCTGTTCCAGGGTCTCACCACCCTCATACTAAAGAATTTCTTCCTAAAATCCCATCTTAATCTACTCTGCCTCAGCTTCAAACCATTCCCCCTTGTCCTATCACTAGACACCCTTATGAAAAGTCCCTCTCCAGCCTTCCAGCAGAGCAGTGCTTCAGATGGTGTCCTCAGAGTGAAGAGGCTTTCCCATTTCAAGAGGAACAACAGCTGTCAGATTTTCCCATGCCTGTAATCTCTCCAGTTCCACTTTTCTCTTTTCCTTTAATGATCTGCACAGCCTTTAACCCTATCTTCAGGTTTCATTAGCACACTCCCCACTTTTTCTTTCAGCTGAGAAAGACATTAAGCAACCCTAATCCTTTGCCAACAAATGTCAGCTTGTTGAGATTCCTCCTCTGCATCGGCTCACAGGATGTTAGGGGTTGGAAGGGGTCTTTGGAGATCATCAAGTCCAAACCCTCTGCCAGAGCAGAACC
Source organism: Picus viridis (assembly GCA_033816785.1). Lineage (NCBI taxonomy): Eukaryota > Metazoa > Chordata > Aves > Piciformes > Picidae > Picus > Picus viridis. Next base: position 11,638,253 of record CM066577.1, read on the forward strand.
ATAGAATCCAGCACAGGTCACACAGGAACACATCCAGATGGGGCTGGAAAGGCTCCAGAGACTGTTTAACTGTTTTTTCCTGTGGTTGTGGGGTTTGGTTTGGTCTGGTGTGGTGTGGTTTGGTGTGGTGTGGTTTGGGTTGTGACTGTGGTTCGGTTTGGTGAGGTTTAGTGAGGTTTGGTGTGGTTTGCAGTGGTGTGGTTTGGGTTGTGACTGTGGTTTGGTTTGGTGAGGTTTAGTGAGGTTTGGTGTGGTTCGGGTTGTAACTGTGGTTTGGTTTGGTGAGGTTTAGTGAGGTTTGGTGTGGTTCGGGTTGTAACTGTGGTTTGGTTTGGTGAGGTTTAGTGAGGTTTGGTGTGGTTCGGGTTGTAACTGTGGTTTGGTTTGGTGAGGTTTAGTGAGGTTTGGTGTGGTTCGGGTTGTAACTGTGGTTTGGTTTGGTGAGGTTTAGTGAGGTTTGGTGTGGTTTGGGGTGGTTTAGTAAGGTTTGGTGTGGTTTGGCGAGGTTTGGTGTGATATGGTTTGGGGTGGTTTAATGAAGTTTGGTGTGGGTTGGTGTGGTTTAGTGAGGTTTGGTGTGGGTTGGTGAGGTTTGGGGTGGTTTGGGGTGGTTTAATGAGGTTTGGTGTGGGTTGGTGTGGTTTAGTAAGGTCTGGTGTGGTTTAGTGAGGTTTGGAGTAGTGTGGTTTGGGTTGGGTTGGTGTGGTTGGGTTTGGTTTGGTGTGGTTTAGTGAGGTTTGGTGTGATATGGTTTGGGTTGGTGTGGTTTAGTAAGGTTTGGTGAGGTTTGGTGTGGTTTGGTGTGGTTTAGTGAGGTTTGGTGTGGTGTGGTTTGGTTTAGTGAGGTTTGGTGTGGTGTGGTTTGGTTTAGTGAGGTTTGGTGTGGTTTAGTAAGGTTTGGTGTGGCTTGGTGTGGTTTAGTGAGGTTTGGTGTGGTTTAGTAAGGTTTGGTGTGGCTTGGTGTGGTTTAGTGAGGTTTGGTGTGGTTTAGTGAGGTTTGGTGTGGTTTAGTAAGGTTTGGTGTGGCTTGGTGTGGTTTAAGGTTTGGTGTGGTTTAGTGAGGTTTGGTGTGGCTTGGTGTGGTTTAGTGAGGTTTGGTGTGGTTTAGTGAGGTTTGGTGTGGCTTGGTGTGGTTTAGTAAGGTTTGGTGTGGCTTGGTGTGGTTTAGTAAGGTTTGGTGTGGTTTAGTGAGGTTTGGTGTGGCTTGGTGTGGTTTAGTAAGGTTTGGTGTGGTTTAGTGAGGTTTGGTGTGGCTTGGTGTGGTTTAGTGAGGTTTGGTGTGGTTTAGTGAGGTTTGGTGTGGCTTGGTGTGGTTTAGTAAGGTTTGGTGTGGCTTGGTGTGGTTTAGTAAGGTTTGGTGTGGTTTGGTGTGGTTTAGTGAGGTTTGGTGTGGTTTAGAAAGGTTTGGTGTGGTGTGGTTTGGTTTGGTGTGGTGTGGTTTGGTTTAGTGAGGTTTGGTGTGATATGGTTTGGGTTGGTGTAGTTTAGTAAGGTTTGGTGAGGTTTGGTGTGGTTTGGTGTGGTTTAGTGAGGTTTGGTGTGGTGTGGTTTGGTTTAGTGAGGTCTGGTGTGGTGTGGTTTGGATTGGGTTGGTTTGGGTTGGTGTGGTGTGGTTTGGTTTAGTGAGGTTTGGTGTGGTTTAGTGAGGTTTGGTGTGGCTTGGTGTGGTTTAGTGAGGTTTGGTGTAGTTTAGTAAGGTTTGGTGTGGCTTGGTGTGGTTTAGTGAGGTTTGGTGTGGTTTAGTGAGGTTTGGTGTGGTTTAGTAAGGTCTGGTGTGGCTTGGTGTGGTTTAGTGAGGTTTGGTGTGGCTTGGTGTGGTTTAGTGAGGTTTGGTGCGGTTTAGTAAGGTTTGGTGTGGCTTGGTGTGGTTTAGTAAGGTTTGGTGTGGTTTATTGAGGTTTGGTGTAGCTTGGTGTGGTTTAGTGAGGTTTGGTGTGCTTTAGTGAGGTTTGGTGTGGCTTGGTGTGGTTTAGTAAGGTTTGGTGTGGCTTGGTGTGGTTTAGTAAGGTTTGGTGTGGTTTGGTGTGGTTTAGTGAGGTTTGGTGTGGTTTAGAAAGGTTTGGTGTGGTGTGGTTTGGGTTGGTGTGGTGTGGTTTGGTTTAGTGAGGTTTGGTGTGATATGGTTTGGGTTGGTGTAGTTTAGTAAGGTTTGGTGAGATTTGGTGTGGTTTGGTGTGGTTTAGTGAGGTTTGGTGTGGTGTGGTTTGGTTTAGTGAGGTCTGGTGTGGTGTGGTTTGGATTGGGTTGGTTTGGGTTGGTGTGGTGTGGTTTGGTTTAGTGAGGTTTGGTGTGGCTTGGTGTGGTTTAGTAAGGTTTGGTGTGGTTTAGTAAGGTTTGGTGTGGTTTAGTGAGGTTTGGTGTGGCTTGGTGTGGTTTAGTGAGGTTTGGTGTGGCTTGGTATGGTTTAGTGAGGTTTGGTGTGGTTTAGTGAGGTTTGGTGTGGTTTAGTGAGGTTTGGTGTGGCTTGGTGTGGTTTAGTGAGGTTTGGTGTGGCTTGGTGTGGTTTAGTAAGGTTTGGTGTGGTTTAGTAAGGTTTGGTGTGGTTTAGTGAGGTTTGGTGTGGCTTGGTGTGGTTTAGTGAGGTTTGGTGTAGTTTAGTAAGGTTTGGTGTGGCTTGGTGTGGTTTAGTGAGGTTTGGTGTGGTTTAGTGAGGTTTGGTGTGGTTTAGTAAGGTCTGGTGTGGCTTGGTGTGGTTTAGTGAGGTTTGGTGTGGCTTGGTGTGGTTTAGTGAGGTTTGGTGCGGTTTAGTAAGGTTTGGTGTGGCTTGGTGTGGTTTAGTAAGGTTTGGTGTGGTTTAGTGAGGTTTGGTGTAGCTTGGTGTGGTTTAGTGAGGTTTGGTGTGGTTTAGTGAGGTTTGGTGTGGCTTGGTGTGGTTTAGTAAGGTTTGGTGTGGCTTGGTGTGGTTTAGTAAGGTTTGGTGTGGTTTGGTGTGGTTTAGTGAGGTTTGGTGTGGTTTAGAAAGGTTTGGTGTGGTGTGGTTTGGGTTGGTGTGGTGTGGTTTGGTTTAGTGAGGTTTGGTGTGATATGGTTTGGGTTGGTGTAGTTTAGTAAGGTTTGGTGAGATTTGGTGTGGTTTGGTGTGGTTTAGTGAGGTTTGGTGTGGTGTGGTTTGGTTTAGTGAGGTCTGGTGTGGTGTGGTTTGGATTGGGTTGGTTTGGGTTGGTGTGGTGTGGTTTGGTTTAGTGAGGTTTGGTGTGGCTTGGTGTGGTTTAGTAAGGTTTGGTGTGGTTTAGTAAGGTTTGGTGTGGTTTAGTGAGGTTTGGTGTGGCTTGGTGTGGTTTAGTGAGGTTTGGTGTGGCTTAGAATCATAGAATCATAGAATCAGTCAGGGTTGGAAGGGACCACAAGGATCATCTAGTTCCAACCCCTGCCATGGGCAGGGACACCCTACACTAGATCACGCTGGCCAGAGCCTCGTCCAGCCTGGTCTTAAACACCTCCAGGGACTGGGCCTCAACCACCTCCCTGGACAACCCATTCCAGGGCTTCACCACTCTCATGGGGAAGAACTTCTTCCTCACATCCAGCCTGAATCTCCCCATTTCCAGCTTCATTCCATTCCCCCTAGTCCTATCACTACCTGAGATCCTGAGCAGTCCCTCCCCAGCCTTCTTGGAGCCCCCTTCAGATACTGGAAGGCCACAATGAGGTCACCTGGGAGCCTTCTCTTCTCCAGACTGAACAGCCCCAACTCCTTCAGTCTGTCCTCACAGGAGAGGTGCTCCAGCCCTCTGCTCATCCTCGTGGCCCTTCTCTGGACACGCTCCAGCACGTCCACATCCCTCCTGTAATAGGGGCTCCAGAACTGGACGCAGTACTCCAGGTGGGGTCTCACCAGAGCTGAGTAGAGGGGGAGAAGCACCTCCCTTGACCTGCTGGTCACACTTCTCCTGATGCAGCCCAGGATCTGATTGGCTTTCCGGGCTGCAAGCGCACATTGAGAGCTCATGTCGAGCTTCTCGTCCACCAGCACCCCCAAGTCTCTCTCCTCGGGGCTGCTCTCCAGCCAGTCACTGCCCGGTGGCTTGGTGTGGTTTAGTGAGGTTTGGTGTGGTTTAGTGAGGTTTGGTGTGGCTTGGTGTGGTTTAGTAAGGTTTGGTGTGGTTTAGTGAGGTTTGGTGTGGCTTGGTGTGGTTTAGTGAGGTTTGGTGTGGTTTAGTGAGGTTTGGTGTGGTTTGGTGTGGTTTAGTAAGGTTTGGTGTGGTTTAGTGAGGTTTGGTGTGGCTTGGTGTGGTTTAGTGAGGTTTGGTGTGGTTTAGTGAGGTTTGGTGTGGTTTAGTGAGGTTTGGTGTGCTTTAGTGAGGTTTGGTGTGGCTTGGTATGGTTTAGTGAGGTTTGGTGTGGTTTAGTGAGGTTTGGTGTGGCTTGGTGTGGTTTAGTAAGGTTTGGTGTGGTTTAGTGAGGTTTGGTTTGGTGTGGTGGGTTTAGTGAGGTTTGGTGTGGTTTGGTTTGATGTGGTTAAGTGAGATTTGGTTGGGCTGGGCTTGGCTGGGTCGTTTGTGTGCTCCTTTCAGGCAGCTTACACCCTGCCCGGTCCCGATCTCTTTAGAAGGCAGCACTGAATCAACGTCCACAGCAGAAAACTCCTAAGGTGCCACATCAACTGCTTCACTAGAATCCAAATATACCTCATCAGCTCCATTCCCATTGCCCATTAATTTTGTAATTGCATCAAAACAAGCAATGAAGGTTGACTGATGAGCTGCAGCTCCCCTGCAGCCTCGCTGCCTCCTGTTGGCGGCTCTCTCCTCGCCGCCATTAACGATGCAGTATTTATTTCATCGCTCTACAAGGCATTCAAACAATATTGATGGCATCATACTTGTCAGCATCAATCTTTTCCTCTCTGGAATCCTGCAGCACATTTCTCTTTCTCTCTCCATCTCCTACATTCTGCTTCATCTCTCAAGTTTCTTTAGAAAGGAGCTTCTGGGGGCTCACTGAAGTCAGTAATTCTTTGGATCTGGCAGCTCTTGCCTGTCACTCTTGCCCGGCTTGGGAATGTTTCATTAACATCTTCATGAACACAGCCTTTAGAGGGCCTTTCTTCCACAGAGATACAGGAGGCAGGGCCAGGTGGCATAGTCTGAACGCTAATCCCTGCCTAGAATCGTAGGATCCTTTTGCTTGGAAGACCTTTAAGATCACCAAGCCAACTGTTAGCCTAACACTGCCAAGTCCACCACTGAACCGTGTCCCTCAGCACCACCTTTACAGGACTTTTAAATGCCTGTGGGGATGGTTTCTCCAACACTTCCCTGGGCAGCCTGTTCCAGGGCTTGAGAGCCCTTTCTGTGACTAGATTCCTCCTAATGTCACACAGACTCACAGGGCTGGCACGGAGCCCAAGATCACCGAGACCAACCATGACCAAGCATCTCCCTGTACACAACTCTTAGACCACAGAATCCCAGAATCCATGGGCATGAAGCCATCTGCACAGCTCACAATCACAAAATCATAGCCTGACAAAGAAGAGGATGAGAGGAGACCTTCTTGCTCTCTACAGCTACCTGAAAGGAGGTTGGAGTGAAGCTGGTGTTGGTATCTTCTCTCAAGTAGCTAATCATAGAATAGAATCATAGAATAGTCTGGGTTGGAAGGGAACTCCAAAGTCATCAAGTCCAACTCCTCTGCATTCAGCAGGGACATCCTCCACTAGATCAGGTTGCCCAGAGCCTTGTCCAGCCTCACCTTGAGTTTCAAGAATATCTTGAGTATTAAGAATAGTGTGGCCAGCAGGAGCAGGGAAGTCATTCTGCCCCTGTACTCTGCATTGGTTAGGCTGCACCTTGAGTCCTGTGTCCAGTTCTGGGCCCCTCAGTTTAAGAAGGACATTGAGATACTTGAACGTGTCCAGAGAAGGGCAACAAGGCTGGGAAGAGGCCTTGAGCACAGCCCTGTGAGGAGAGGCTGAGGGAGCTGGGGTTGCTTAGCCTGCAGAAGAGGAGGCTCAGGGGAGACCTTATTGCTCTCTACAACTCCCTGAAGGGAGGTTGTAGCCAGGAGGGAGTTGGTCTCTTCTCCCAGACAACCAGCACCAGAACAAGAGGACACAGTCTCAAGTTGTGCCAGGGGAGGTTTAGGCTGGAGGTGAGGAGAAATTTCTTCCCAGAGAGAGTTGTTGGCCATTGGAATGTGCTGCCCAGGGAGGTGGTGGAGTCCCCATCCCTGGAGGTGTTCAAGAGGGGATTGGACATGGCACTTGGTGCAATGGTCTAGTAGGCATGAGGTCTGTGGTGACAGGTTGGGCTTGATTCCAACCTTGATTCTATGATCTCCAGGGATGGGGCCACAACCACATCCCTGGGCAACCTTTTCCAATGTTCCAGCAGCCTCCTGGTGTAGAACCTGTTCTTAACATCCAATCTAAATCTGCCCTTCCCTAGTTATCAACACCCTCTTGAGACTAAGTATGCTAACTGCCAGTCTTAATTGCCACACACTCACTCACATTTGATGGCTGTGACCAAGCACTGGACCAGATGCCAACACAGGCTGTAGTTTCCAACCTTGGAGCTATTCCAAAACAGACTGAACCTGTGCATGGATTGCCTGGCCCATAGTTTCAAAGAAGTTTCTGCAATGTCACAGAATCACAGGAACATTCAGGCTGGAAAAGACCCTCAGGATCACCAAGTCCAACCTATGACAAGCTTCACCCCTAAACCGTATTCCCAAGCACCACATCCAAATGACTCTTACACACATCCGAGGTTGGTGATTCCACCACCTCCCTGGGCAGAGCATTCCAATGCCTGACCACTTTTGCTGGGAAAAAACTCTTCCTAATGTCCAGTCTAAACCTACCCAGTCACAGCTTGAGGCCATTGCCTCTACTTCTATCAATAATTACCCTTGAGAAGAGACCAGCACCAGCCCATCCCGTGCATGCAGGAGACTTGCAGGGGGTTGCACAAGCAACCCAGCCTTGGCTTACCTTTAGGCCTTATCTATGCAGAGAAAACACATGGGGAGCAGTGTAGATAGAATCTTTTGCTTGGTAAAGCTCTCTAAGATCATCCAGTCCAGCCATCACCCCCCACTACCCTAGCCATTAAGCCATGTGCCCAAGGGCCACGTCCACACATTTCCTGACCACCTCTAGGAGTGGTGACTCCACCACCCCCCCGGGCAGCCTGTTCCAATCCCTGACCACTCTTTCCATAAAGCAACTTTGCCTAATATGCAACTTAAACCTCTTGGTAGAGCCAGAGAGATCGTTTCAGCCTGGCTGCATGTATTTGATTCTGGGATAAGAGGTATCGGAAAAGCTCTTTGCTGCTGCAGGTGGTTCAGACCTCATTAATTTTATCTCTTGTGCTAAAGCCTTTTCTCCTCATTTTTTTTTTCTTTTCTTTCTCTTTAAAAAAAAAAAAACACACCCCACTCCTTTGCTAATCACTTCCAATCACTGACAACTGGCTTAGAACAAAGAATAGGCAGATAAAAAAGAATAATAGACAGATAAAAGGAACACAACACGAGCCCAAAGCTACATCATCCTAATATGGTCAATTGAAACTCGCTGGTATTTTAGATTCCCCTCTAATTTTGTGCACCATTATGTCATCTAATGTCTGCCTGAATTAAGATTTGAAGATGTCAATTGTTTCCACAGGATATACTTAACTCTATTGTACAGCTGGGGAGCATGACTTTGAGTCAATACCTGGCTCACTTCGCTCCTTTCTTCAGGCTGTGAGGAGACCCAGATTCGGGGCACACTGCGTCACGCTCCCAAATGGATTCCTGTCTGCTGAGCAAGCAGCATTTGATTGACAAATCAATATGATGAGCTAGAAGAACATCCTTCAGAAACTTGCCCTGGTAAGGAGTATGGAATCTTGTCCTGAACTCTGGAGGAGAAGGCCTTGGGGGTGTCAACTGCTGACGAACTCCCCAGGAGCCAGCAATGGTCGCTGGCAGCCCAGCAGGCAGCTGTGCGCTGAGCTGCAGCCAGAGCAGGGAGAGCAGCAGCACAAGGAGTGGACTCTGCCCCTCTGCTCTGCTCAGACCCCACCTGCAGCACTGCCTCCAGTTCTGGTGCCACAAAACAAGGACATAGAAGTGCTGGAGTGGGTCCAGAGGAAGCCAAAAAGATGATCATTTGGGACAGGCTGAGAGAGTTGGAGTTGTTCATCCTGGAGAAGGGAAGGCTCCAGGGAGACCTTAGAGAAGCCTTCCAATACCTGAAGGAGGTCTACAAGAGAGCCACAAAAGGGTAGATTGAAGACCAATGGATTGAAGTTTAGAAGAGGGCAGATTGAGACTGGACATGAGGAAAGAAGGACATGGAACGGCTGGAGCAGGTCTCAACTGCTTGTCTTCTCTTTCCTGTTCTTCTTGCCTCCCTTTGGATATCCAGTCTCCTCTTTCCTCCTCTTCTGGCTGCACACATCATCTTCCACTGTTTGCTAACCTACTCAGGGATAATTTCCCAATCCCTCAGAACACAAGAAAGATCCTTCTGCAGTAACCAGTCAGTTTCATGCACCAATCTGGTTGCTTCACAACTGCAATAGGAGCTCTTGTTTCCTTTTTCAAGGCTTGATCTCTCTGCATCATATTTACTAAAGTTAGGTCCTACTTCTCCCAGTTTTCCTTCCCATTTCCCCTCCTCTAATTTTCCTCCTCATTTGATGTCTGTTATTTGAATTTTTCTTTCCCAGTGTTATTTGATAACCTTCTTCATTGTCCTCTTATCCTATTTGTGCCCTTCCTTCCTGTTACTTCTTCAACACCTTGAGTCCTGGGTTCACTTTTGGGGGCATCACTACAAGAAATATATTGAGGTGCTGAAATGGATCCAGAGAAGGGCAACCATGCTGGGGAAGGGTCTGGAGAACAGGGCTGGGGAGGAGCAGCTGAGGGAGCTGGGGGTGTTCAGTGAGGAGAAGAGGAGGCTGAGGGGAGACCTCATTGCTCCCTGCTACTCCCTGAAGGGAGGTTGGAGTGAGGAGGGAGTTGGTCTCTTCTCCCTAGTAACAATGACACGTGAGAGGAAGTGGCTTCAAGTTGCACCAGGGAAGGTTTGGGCTGGACATTAGAAGAAACTTATTCACTGAAAGGGTTCTCAAAGACTGGAATAGTTTGTGCAGGGAGGTGGTTGAGTCAGCTCCTTTCAGCACGTTCCCCAGCTTCACTGCCCTTCTCTGGACCACCTCCAGCTCCTCAATGCCCTTCTTACAGTGAGGAGATGAAAAATGAACTCAGGACTCAAGGTGAAACAGGCTGCCTGGCTGCCCAGGGAGGTGGTTGAATCCCCATCCCCGGAGGTGTTTCACAGAGGCAGAGATGTGGTGCTGAGGGCCATGGCTCAGCCCCAGCCTTCACAGAGTCAGAGAATGGTTGGACTGGATGATCCTAAAGGTCTTTTCCAACCATAATAACTTTGATTCTGTGATTCCCTCCCCTCTCTCTCTCTATTCTCCTGGCTGTCAGGTGCTGTGATCCACCTCCCTCACTCCAGGGAACACCCCAGCAAACCACACCACTCCAAGGGCCTCGAGGGCTCACCCAAATGCCTCAGGAAGGTTTGCCTGGCTGCATAGATGGGCAGAGTCTAACAGAATGAGGTTTAACATGTCTAAGTGCTGGGCTCTACACACTGGCCACAACAACCCCATGCAGCACTACAGGCTGGGGGTGTTTAGCTTGGAGAAGAGGAGGCTCAGGGGAGACCTTCTTGCTCTCTACAACTACCTGAAGGGAGGCTGTAGCCAGGTGAGGTTTGGTCTCTTCTCCCAGGCACCCAGCAACAGAGCAAGAGGACACAGTCTCAAGCTGTGCAGGGGGAAGTTTAGGTTTGATCTTGGAAAGAAGTTCTTCACAGACAGAGAGATTGGCCATTGGGATGTGCTGCCCAGGGAGGTGGTGGAGTCCCCATCCCTGGAGGTGTTGGTTGGACTCGATGATCTTCGAGGTCTCTTCCAACCTTGGTAATACTGTGATACTGTGATACTGTGTGTTTCAGAAGAGACTGGATGAGGCACTTGGTGCCATGATCTGGTTGATTAGGTAGGGTTGGGTGATAGGTTGGACTTGATGATCTTGGAGGCCTCTTCCAACCTGGTTGGTTCTGTGATTCTGTGAACACCTCAGGTCTTGCCACTAAAGCCAAAGCACGGGGAGAGGAGAAAGAGGGAAGGCAAACTGTTGCCGAGCTGCAATGACTTTAAGCCTTCTCCTGCTGTGGTGGGATGATGTCTGTCTGAATCAGAGCTCAGGTGTGGAAAGCCTCCTCTGCTGAGGAGCTAAGATGCTTTATGTCCTTTACAAAGGCTCTTGAGCTGTGCCATGGTTTGAACACCACTTAGGTTTCCCTGGTGAAAAATGGTGTGGTGGCAGCAGCAGCAGCAGCAGCAGCAGCACTGCTGCCACATTTGCATTTTTATAGTATAGCTTGCTCTGAAAAAGTGTTAGAGGAGATTGCCTGGCTTAAAGCCTGGCTCAATGATTCCTGGAGGATATTTCTTTCCCCCCTCCCTGCAGTATCCAACACACCATATGGAGTGCCAAGTAGCATAAAAGAGATTTCAGAAGCCATTCCGTGATTACAGCTCCCATACATTAAAAGCAGGGAAGAACCATTGTAAATTATCTGCATGGGGCTTGCATCCTGAATCACTCTGCTCAGATCACAGGTGACAGGCTTCCATTACAGATCATTTTCTTTAAATGCATGGCAATCCTTTTTAAACAAATGGCTCCCCAGCAGCACAAGTTCTGCGATTCCAACACTGGCTCCTTCCAGCACTGCCTCCTGAGTGACCTTGAGCGAGGAGTTCTCCACCCCACCAGCCTGGCTGTCTCCCCTTCTGAGCTCTGCCTGCCTGAGGTGTTTAGGCACTGACAGTGACAGAATCACAGAATGGGTTGGGTTGGAAGGGACAATACAATACAATACACCAGGCTGGAAGAGACCGTCAAGCTCATCGCGTCCAACCCATCAACCAATCCAACCCACCTAAACAACTAACCCATGGCACCAAGCACCCCATCAAGTCTCCTCCTGAACACCTCCAATGATGCTGACTCCACCACCTCCCCAGGCAACACATTCCAATGGCCAATCGCTCTCTCTGTATAGAACTTCTTCCTAACATCCAGCCTAAACCTCCCCTGGTGCAGCCTGAGACTGTGTCCTCTTGTTCTGGTGCTGGCTGCCTGGGAGAAGAGACCAACCTCTGCCTGGCTACAACCTCCCTTCAGGTAGTTGTAGAGAACAAGAAAGTCTTCCCTGAGCCTCCTCCTCTCCAGGCTAAGCAATCCCAGCTCCCTCAGCCTCTCCTCACAGGGCTTGTGTTCCAAACCCCTCCCCAGCTTTCTTGCCCTTCTCTGGACACCTTCCAGCAACTCAACATCCTTCCTAAACTGAGGGGCCCAGAACTGGACACAGGACTCAAGGTGTGGCCTAACCAGTGCAGTGTGCAGGGGCAGAATGACCTCCCTGCTCCTGCTGGCCACACTCTTCCTGATGCAGGCCAGGATGCCATTGGCCCTCTTGGCTGCCTGGGCACACTGCTGGCTCATGTTCAGCCTACCATCAACCAATACCCCCAGGTCCTCTCTGCCTGGCTGCTCTCAGCCACTCTGACCCCAGCCTGTAGCACTGCATGGGGTTGCTGTGGCCAATGTGCAGAACCCGGCACTTGGATGTGTTCAGTCTCCTGCCCTTGGACTCTGCCCATCTGTCCAGCCTGTCGAGGTCCCTCTGCAAAGCCTCTCTGCCCTCCAGCAGATCAACTCCTGCCCCCAGCTTGGTGTCATCCACAAATTTACTGATGATGGAACCTTCAAGATCAGCCAGTTCCAACCCCCTGCTGCCATAAGCAGGGACACCTCCCATCAGTCCAGGTTGCTCAAGGATTCCTCCAACCTGTCCAGGGAGGAGGCATCCACAGCATCCCTGGGCAACCTGTTCCAGTGTCTCCCCACCCTTACTGGAAAGAATTTCTTCCTAATCTCCAGTCTAAATCTGCCCTCCTCAAGCTTCAATCCATCTCCTCTTGCCCTAAGACTACTGTAAAAAGACCCTCCCCAGCCCTCCTGTAGCCACCTTCAGGTACTGAAGGACTGTTATAAGGTCCCCCTGGAGCCTTCCCTTCTGCAGGCTGAACAGTCCTAATTCCCTCAGGCTGGTCTCATAGCTGAGGTGCTCCAGCCCTCTGATCATCCTCGTGGCCTCCTCTGGACCCATTCCAGCCACCTCTCTTCAGAGCAGAGAGATCATTTTATCACTTCTTACATTCCCAATGCAAGGCAGCCTGGATCAGTCCCCAAGAAACGTTGTAATAAATGCTTATTAATAATAACACCAACGATTAATCACACTAATGGGGTGAGTTTTGGACCACAGGACTTCCAAGCAGAAGTGAGAGTCGATTATTTGGAAGACTTGGCCTCCAGGCCGAGCTGCAGCCAGCGATGCTGGAGGACCACACAGCACCTGGGAAGCCTTTGATTGAAATGACTCAGCACAGGGAGGACAGAAGGAGGAGAAGAATCCAGCTCTCCATAGCAACCCTCAGCTCCCTCCGAGCTGGAGCTATTCTTTCCTCTGCTGAAACCATGTGATGTTTTCTAGGGTCACATCCATGTCCACTGGAACTATTTCAGTCCACAGCCACCACCTAGCTCCTGGGCAGCTCTCGCCGCTCCTCTTGGCAATCAGCTTCACTGAGCCCTTTGCATTATTGTTCTCCTTCTTTGCCACTTTTGGGACCATTTCATTAATTGGACTCCTGAAGCCTATGAGTAGGATCTCAGTTCTTTCCCAGGAAAGCCCCAGCAGATCTACACCCCCAGTTCCTGGAAGAAGGGATGTGATGTTCTAAACCCCTTGACTGACTGGCAGAGGAAATGTTTTCCCTGCACTGAGGCAAGTAGGTGTCTTGCAGCAAACCACAAGGCCAGCATTGGGGGGAGCTTAAAACCTCAGAGATGTTCCCATGAGCAACATGCCTGAACCAAGGCCACAGAGACAACTGCAGCCTTGGCATTTTCCAGCTTTCTGGAACTCAAGGGTGCAAATGAATAGCACTGAAGAGTGGTTGCAGCCAGGAAGGGCTTGGTCTCTTCTCTCTAGCAACCAGCACCAGAACAAGGGGACACATTCTCAAGCTGTGCCAGGGGAAGTTTAGGCTGGAGGTGAGGAGAAAGTTCTTCACTGAGAGAGTTGTTAGCCATTGGAATGTGCTGCCCAGGGAGGTGGTGGAGTCCCCATCCCTGGAGGTGTTCAAGAGGAGACTGGATGTGGCACTTGGTGCCATGGTCCAGTCATGAGGTCTGTGGTGACAGGTTGGACTCCATAATCTTCGAGGTCTCTTCCAACTTTAGTGATACTGTGATAACTTTCAGGTAGTTGTAGAGAGCAATGAGGTCACCCCTGAGCCTCCTCTTCTCCAGGCTAAGCAACCCCAGCTCCCTCAGCCTCTCCTCACAGGGCTGTGCTCAAGGCCTCTCCGCAGCCTTGTTGCCCTTCTCTGGACACGTTCAAGTGTCTCAATGTCCTTCTTAAACTGAGGGGCCCAGAATTGGACACAGGACTCAAGGTGTGGCCTAACCAGTGCTGAGCACAGGGGCACAATGACCTCCCTGCTCCTGCTGGCCACACTGTTCCTGATGCAGGCCAATAATAAGTTTGCAAGGCTCTGGTGATAAAAGGCTAAGATTAGAAGCTGCTAAGTGCAAGAAGCCATTGGCAAGCTTCTTACAGACAGTTACCATCACATCCCTGAGCACTATGCTTATTTTCCTGTTGCTGACATATATAGAACCTAATAAATAAGGAGAAGGTCAATGCAATGCATCATTTCTGCTGTTTTTCATATCTGGATCTCAGAGGGACACAGAAAAAAACAGATGGAAAGGAGTTTTAAAGCACTCTAAGTGTGTAAAATCCACCCAGACATTCACACCCAACACAAACACCCTGCTGACCTCATTCCAGCCTGACTTCTGGAGTGATTTGATTTAATGTGGAATGGGAAGGTTCTTTTTGGTGATTTCTCTGGCATTCATAGTATCATAGTATCAGTCAGGGTTGGAAGGGACCACAAGGATCAGCTAGTTCCAACCCCCTGCCATGGGCAGGGACACCCCACACTAGATCAGGCTGGCCAGAGCCTCATCCAGCCTGGGCTTAAACACCTCCAGGGATGAGGCCTCAACCACCTCCCTGGACAACCCATTCCAGGGCTTCACCACTCTCATGGGGAAGAACTTCCTCCTCACCTCCAGCCTGAATCTCCCCACCTCCAGCTTCATTCCATTCCCCCTAGTCCTATCACTCCCTGAGATCCTGAGAAGTCCCTCCCCAGCCTTCCTGTAGCCCCCTTCAGATACTGGAAGGCCACAATGAGGTCACTTGGGAGCCTTCTCTTCTCCAGACTGAACAGCCCCAACTCCTTCAGTCTGTCCTCACAGGAGAGGTGCTCCAGCCCTCTGCTCACCCTCGTGGCCCTTCTCTGGACACCTTCCAGCACGTCCACATCCTTCTTGTGATAGGGGCTCCAGAACTGGAGGCAGTACTCCAGGTATCACTGAATGATAGAATGGGTTGGGTTGGAAGGAACCTCCAAAATAGAATCACTCAATCATAGAACCATAGAATCACAGAATGGTTTGGGTTGGAAGGGACCTCCAAAGCTCATCCAGTCCAACCCCCCTGCAGTCAGCAGGGATATCCTCCACTGGATCAGGTTGCTCACAACCTTGTCCAGCCTCACCTTGAATATCTCCAGGGATGGAGCCTCAACCACCTTCCTGGGCAACCTGTTGCAGTGTTCCACTACCCTTGTGGTGCAGAACTTGGTCCTCACATCCAATCTAAATCTGCTCTGCTCTAGTTTGAAGCCATTGCCCCTGGTCCTGTCCCTGCAGGCCTTTGGGAACAGTCCCTCTGCAGCCTTCTTGTAGCCTCTCCAGATACTGGCAGGCTGCTATTAGGTCCCCTGGAGGCTTCTCTTCTCCAGGCTGAACACCCCCAGCTCCCTCAGCCTGTCCTCATAGCAGAGGTGCTCCAGCCCCCTGATCATCTTTGTAGCCCCCTGATCATCTTTGTGGCCCTCTGATTTAACTCTTTTTCCTTCTAGACAGTTAGAAGCATCTTCTAAGTGGCAACACAGAGTATTTATTGCTTTCTGGACAAGGGAGGGCAATGATGCTGCAGGGCTCTCTCAGGAGGGCAGCTGCCTACAGGCTGTTGAATATGCAGTAAATTATTCCCTGAAAAGTCCTGATAGCTGATCAGAAACTCAAATCAAATATCAGCTATCAAGACTTCATGCTTAACACAAGAAACCCAACTGAGCTGACTGCAGCCTGAATCCCTGCAAAGAGTGTGTGTGGACTCCTTGTGGCAAGGAAGATGGATCCTGCACCTCCCTATCTGCAGCAGCTCACACAGTTATTATGAGAGAGGGAGAGAACAGAGAAAGGGAGAGGGAAGAGCAGGAATTAAACAAACCCCCAATTTTATTCAGCTTTCCTGGTTCTGTTGGCTCAGTTCTGAGTGGTGTAAGGAACTGGGGCAAAGCTGTGAATTGCATTTGCAGGCAGAGAGGATCTCAAATCTGTAGTGAGCATTTCTCAGAGAAGGCCCAAATTAGAACCACAGCTTGAAATATTATTTCCAAATGAGCTTTTGGAACAGCAGAACATCTCTGCTTTGCCACTATGCAACAGCAGCACATGGCAGTCATCTTCATCTAACACAGGGATATAACACAACTGCCAGTGTGGTCACCACAGATGCTCAGAGCAGCTCACACTGATGCCAGTGTGGTCACCACAGATGCTCAGAGCAGCTCACACTGATGCCAGTGTGGTGACCACAGATGCTTAGAGCAGCTCACACTGATGCCAGTGTGGTGACCACAGCTACTCAGAGCAGCTCACACTGATGCCAGTGTGGTCACCACAGCTGCTCAGAGCAGCTCACACTGATGCCACTGTGGTCACCCCAGCTGGTCAGAGCAGCTCACACTGATGCCACTGTGGTCACCACAGCTGCTCAGAGCAGCTCACACTGATGCCACTGTGGTCACCCCAGCTGGTCAGAGCAGCTCACACTGATGCCAGTGTGGTCACCACAGCTGCTCAGAGCAGCTCACACTGATGCCAGTGTGGTCACCCCAGCTGCTCAGAGCAGCTCACACTGATGCCAGTGTGGTGACCACAGATGCTTAGAGCAGCTCACACTGATGCCAGTGTGGTGACCACAGCTGCTCAGAGCAGCTCACACTGATGCCACTCCTGATTGCAGTGCAGAGATGCCCTTAATGAAATGGGATTGACAGGAAGAACAGAAATGCCACTTCCCCTTTGGAGATATTAAGAGTGGAGAAGAGGACTTTAAAACTCCCTAGGACTGATCACTGCTGACACTTCTGAGCTAATGATGAAGGAGATAGAATTAAACCTGCAGTAACTCAGATAGCTTAGACCTGACCTGACAGCTGAGAACCTTTAGGACCATGTAGACAAATGTACTGCACAGTTGGGAGCTGAAGAAGGAGGGAGCAAGGGCATGATCTCAACACACTGCCCAGTGGGAAAGGACCTGGGGGGTGGCAGCTGACTGAGTCTGATCCTGTGTGTGCCCAGATGGCCAAGAAGGCCACCAGCATCCTGGCTTGGATCAGGAGTAGGGAAAGGATTGTCCTCCTGTGTTCAGCACTGGTGAGGTCACACCTCAAATCCTGGGTTCACTTTTAGGCCCCTTGCTCCAAGAAAGACATTGAGGTGCTGGAACAGGTCCAGAGAAGAGCAACAAAGGTGGGGAAGGGTCTGGAGAAGAGGGCTGGGGAGGAGCAGCTGAGGGAGCTGGGGGTGTTCAGTGTGGAGAAGAGGAGGCTGAGGGGAGACCTCATGGCTCTCTGCAGCTCCCTGAGAGGAGGCTGGAGTGAGGTAAGGGTTGGTCTCTTCTCTCTAGGTACAAGTAATAGGATGAGAGAAGATGGCCTCAAGGTTTAGTAGCAGAGGTTTAGGTTGGAGATTAGGAAAAGATTCTTTATGGGAAGAGTGCTCAGGGACTGGCAGAGGCTGCCCAGGGAGGCGGTGAAGTCCCCATCCCTGGAGGCGTTCCAGAAACCTGCGGCCATGGCACCTGGGGACGTGCTTTAATGGCCAGGGTGGGGTTGGGCTGAAGCTTGGACTCAGTGATCCTAGAGACCTTTTCCTAACCAAACCAACTCTCTGATTCTATAACACTCCTGATTTCAGGAAAAAAAAAGAATTAAAAATACAACCCCCCCCCCCCCCCCCCCCCCCCCAACTTCAAGACTTTTTCCTTCTACTCCCACTCTTATTCTCCACCTCCCACTCCTGACATATTATGAGAAGCATCTCAGACACATGATGGAATGGTGGATATATATTTTTTTTTTTTCTCCTATGACCCACTCAATCAGAAATTGAAGCACCACTGGCAAAGCAGCACAGCACAGAAGGCAGCAGAAATAGCCTGGGAGCTATTGAGAGAGAGAGGGAGAGAGAGAGAGAGATCCAGAAATGGGTCTGCACAACTCTCCTTGTAGCTGTCTACAGCATATCCTGCACCACAGATTTATCTCCTCAGGTTTGGTGGGAAGCAAATCCTCCCTCCTCACAACAAAACCCCAGCAAAACCAGCCAGGAGAAATGGCTAACAAGTGGATTGCAGTGCCATGAAAAACAGGGGCATGCCAGAAGATGCCTCACCTAAAGAAGACAAAGAGAAGTCGTCGTGTTGTCTGTCCCTTCCTCACACAAACTATGCAACAGGATAAGAATAAAATAGTAAAGGATCATAAAAACCTCTCTTGCAGGCAGCTATGCAGCAATGAGACCCTGGTTGCCCAGGGAGGTTGTGGAAGCCACATCCCTGGAGATTTTGAAGGCCAGGCTGGCTGTGGCTGTGAGCAACCTGCTGTAGTGTGAGGTGTCCCTGGCCATGGCAGGGATGATCAAAGAGGAGGCTCAGGGGAGACCTTATTGCTGTCTACAGCTACCTGAAGGGAGGTTGTAGCCAGGTGGGGGTTGGTCTCTTCTCCCAGGCAACCAGCACCAGAACAAGAGGACACAGTCTCAAGCTGTGCCAGGGGAGGTTTAGGCTGGAGGTGAGGAGAAAGTTCTTCCCAGAGAGATTGGCCATTGGGATGTGCTGCCCAGGGAGGTGGTGGAGTCACCATCCCTGGATCCCTGGAGGTGTTCAAAAAAGGCTTGGATGTGGCACTTGGAGCCATAGTTTAGTTGTCAGGAGGTGTCAGGTATTAGGTAATAGGTTGGACTTGGTGATCTCTGAGGTCTTTTCCAATCTGATTGATTCTATGATTCTATGATCCTTGAGGTCTCTTCCAGCCCTGACAATTCACTCCCCGGGTGAAGGACTCCCCACTTGCCCTCACTGAACCTCACTTTGCTGGCAGGTTCCCATTCAGCCTCCACTGCATCTATTCATCAATGGACATGTCTAAGGTTAAAATGGTCACCAAGGGAGGCCAAACAGCTTTAGTACAGCCTGAAGTGTCCTCATCTCATTCCCTAGCTCCGTGCCTCCACAGCAGACCTGATGGATCTCACCCTGGTGCCACGAAAAACAGGGGCATGCCAGAAGATGCCTCACCTAAAGAAGACAAAGAGAAGTCGTCATGTTGTCTGTCCCTTCCTCACACAAACTATGCAACAGGATAAGAATAAAAGAGTAAAGGATCATAAAAACCTCTCTTGTAGGCAGCTATGCAGCAATGAGACCCTGGTTGCCCAGAGAAGTGGTGGAAGCCACATCCCTGGAGGTTTTGAAGGCCAGGCTGGCTGTGGCTGTGAGCAACCTGCTGTAGTGTGAGGTAACTCTGCCTAAGGCAGGGGGGTTGGAACTGGCTGATCCTTGAGGTCCCTTCCAGCCCTGACAATTCTATGAATCCTAAATAATTCATTAGATTCCTCCTGCAGACTGTGGAGCAAATCTCTTGGCCTTTCTTTGGATGGGACCACAACTAGAATAGGGAAAAGAATAATAAATCAAGATACAGCTGAGTTTGGATGTGAGGAACAAGTTCTGCACCACCAAGCCGATGGAAGACTGCAACAGGCTGCCCAGGGAGTTAGGTGAGGTCCCATCCCTGGAGATATTCAAGGTAAGGCTGGACAAGGCTGTGAGCAACCTGATCTAGTGGAGAATCACAGAATCAACCAGGTTGGAACAGACCTCAGAGATCAAGTCCAGCCTATTACCTAATACCTAACACCTCATGACAACTAAACCATGGCTCCAAGTGCCACATCCAATCCCCTCTTGAACACCCCCAGGGATGGGGACTCTATCACCTCCCTGGGCAGCACATTCCAATGGCAAATTACTCTCTGGGAAGAACTTTCTCCTCACCTCCAGCCTAAACTTCTCCTGACACAGCTTGAGACTGTGTCCTCTTGTTCTGGTGCTGGGTGCCTGGGAGAAGAGACCAACCCCCACCTGGCTACAACCTCCCTTCAGGTAGTTGTAGAGAGCAATGAGGTCTCCCCTGAGCCTCCTCTTCTGCAGGCTAAGTAACCCCAGCTCCCTCAGCCTCTCCTCACAGGGCCTCTCCCTGCTGACTGCAGAGGGGTTGGACTGGATGAGCTTTGGAGGTCCCTTCCAACCCAAACCATTCGCTGATTCAATGATTCTATGATTCAATGATTCCCTGTCACAGTTAACCCTCTAAAATGAGTCTCCATTCTCCTGCAATGTGTTTAACATTGCATTTCTCCCCTCTTTACTCAGGCAGAAAACAAACCCCATTGCATTTTACCATCACACTTGGTTGTTGTTGCTGTTGCATGCACACTGAGGGCTTAGCAGGACATGGGTTCAAGAGAAAGGAGTGCTAGAAAGTGTGACATTATTTTCAGGAGGAGCTGCTGGTGGTGGGTACTGAGGAGAGGAGGCAACCACTGCTTCATGAAGGCATTCTGAAGTATCAATTCCTGCTGTTTGAATCCCAAGCTGTCTGCCTTGCTGGCCTGTTTCTCTGTCAGCAACACATCTTGGCTGTTTGGCCAAGAGCTCTTTAAAGCAGAGACGTTCCTAATTGTGGCACGCTGCCTGGCTGGTTTTCACAGGTCCTACCAAAAAGCCTTCTCAATCCCTTCAGTTCCACCTAGAGGCAAAAGTGTACAACCGCAGCAGGAAGACCCAAAGCGCGCATCGGGAGCGTGAGGGAGATGTCACAGGAGCAGAGTGCTTTGGGTTGGAAAAAGACCTTTAGGATCATCCAACCCAACCGTACTCTAACTCCACCAAGGCTGGGGCTGAACCAGCTTCCTCAGCATCACATCTCTGCCCCTTGGCAACACTTCCAGGGATGGGGATGCAGCCACCTCCCTGGGCAGCCTGTGCCAGGCCTTGAGAACCCTTTGAGTCAAGAAGTTTCTTCTAATCTCCAACCTAAACCTCCCCTGCTGCAACTTGAGGCCATTCCCTCTCATCCTCTCACTTGTTACTAGGGAGAAGAGACCAACTCCCACCTCACTCCAACCTCCTTTCAGCTGTGGTGCTGCTCAGGGAAAAGCAAAATAGGAATCACAGAATCGTTAAGGTTGGAAGATCAAGGATCATCCAGTTCCAAGCCCCCTGAATGAAAAGTGTGGAACTACAGAAGTATGAATGTTATGGATCTGTGTGCTGGTGACTGATTCTCAGACCCAGCTGAAGCTTTGCCTTGTGTTACAGCCATTTAAAGCTGTTCCCAGGATGGCCAACCTGGACTAGTGTGAGGTGTCCCTGCCCCCACGGCAGGGGGGATGGAACTGGACTTTCTTTCAGGTCCCTTCCAATCCAAACCATTCCATGAATCCATGATCACCAAACCAGAGGCTATTTCATGCAAGTAGCTCTTTTGCAGTCCCTGTGTTTATTGCTTACCACACCCAACCCTTGCAATGCTGCTTGGTTAATGGACATAAACATTTCTACCAGCTCTTCAGAGGGACCTCGACTGACTGGACAGATGGGCAGAATCCAACAGGATGGCATTCAACAAATCCAAGTGCCAGGTGCTGCACTTTGGCCACAGCAACCCCATGCAGAGCTACAGGCTGGGGTCAAAGTGGCTGGAGAGCTGCCAAACAGAGAGGGACCTGGGGGTGCTGATTGACAGCTGCCTAAACATGAGCCAGCAGTGTGCCCAGGTGGCCAAGAAGGCCAAGGGCATCCTGGCCTGCATTAGGAATAGTGTGGCCAGCAGGAGCAGGGAGGTCATTGTGCCCTGTACTCTGCACTGCTTAGGATACACCATGAGTCCTGTGTCCAGTTCTGGGCCCCTCAGTTTAAGAAGGACATCAAGACACTTGAATGTGTCCAGAGAAGGGCAACAAGGCTGGGGAGAGGAGTTGAGCCCTGTGAAGAGAGGCTGAGGGAGCTGGGGTTGCTTAGCCTGCAGAAGAGGAGGCTCAGGGGAAACCTTATTGCTCTCTACAACTCCCTGCAGGGAGGTTGTAGCCAGGAGGGAGTTGGTCTCTTCTCTCAAGCAACCAGCACCAGAACAAGAGGACACAGTCTCAAGCTGTGCCAAGGGAAGTTTAGGCTGGAGGTGAGGCGGAAGTTCTTCCCAGAGAGAGTTGTTGGCCACTGGAATGTGCTGCCCAGGGAGGTGGTGGAGTCCCCATCCCTGGAGGTGTTCAAGAGGAGATTGGACGTGGCACTTGGTGCCATGGTTTAGTCATGGGGTCTGTGGTGACAGGTTGGACTTGATCTCTGACGTCTCTTCCAACCTTGGAGATTCTGTGGCAATAATGAGCTCCTACCCCCTCATGCAGCAGTTTGAAGTCATATTTATCTCCCTTGGAACTTTAAAACAGCCTGGTGGAAGGTCAGCCCTGACATTTGTGTTTAAGAAGGATCTCTCATTCTCTTTCATTAGGAGCTGCTTTCCCATTTCTCCCCAAATCAATTTTGACTCAGAGAGATTACCACTTACTCCTTTGTCCTCTTCCACAGCATTAATGTGCAATATTACATCTATGTGCCCTACTTTTGTCACTCATGCTCAAGGATGAGGAACTCAGACTGAAAGGAGTGCAAAGTAAAAAAAGTTATCAGGTTACCAAATGTTCTGTGCCCTGATGAATCACTCTGAAAGAGAGGCCTGGGAGTTGTGAGACCTGGCAACACCAAAGAGTGAGAGAGATCTGAGAACAGTGGTGACACCCACCAGGAAAAGGAGGAGAGAAAAGACAAATTCAACCTGGCCAAAGGATGAGGGAAAAAGAGTAACTCAAGTTGGACAAAGGATGAGGGAAAAGAGAACTCCACCTGGACAAAGGATGAGGGAAAGAGTAACTCAACCTGGACAAAGGGTGAGGGAAAAGAGAACTCAAGCTGGACAAAGGATGAGGGAAAAGAGTAAATCAACCTGGGCAAAGGGTGAGGGGAAAGGAGTAACTCAACCTGGGCAAAAGATGAGGGAAAAGAGTAACTCAACCTGGACAAAGGATGAGGGAAAAGAGTAACTCAATCTGGACAAAGGATGAGGGAAAAGAGTAACTCAACCTGGACAAAAGGTGAGAGAAAAGAGTAATTCAACCTGGGCAAAGGATGAGGGAAAAGAGTAACTCAACCTGGGCAAAGGGTGAGGGAAAAGAGTAACTCAACCTGGACAAAGGGTGAGGGAAAAGAGTAACTCAACCTGGACAAAGGGTGAGGGAAAAGAGTAACTCAACCTGGACAAAGGGTGAGGGAAAAGAGTAACTCAACCTGGACAAAGGGTGAGGGAAAAGAGTAACTCAACCTGGACAAAGGGTGAGGGAAAAGAGTAAATCAACCTGGACAAAGGGTGAGGGAAAAGAGTAACTCAACCTGGACAAAGCTGGACAAAGCTCAAGCTGGACAAAGGGTGAGGGAAAAGAGTAACTCAACCTGGACAAAGGGTGAGGGAAAAGAGTAACTCAACCTGGACAAAGGGTGAGGGAAAAGAGAACTCAAGCTGGACAAAGGGTGAGGGAAAAGAGTAATTCAACCTGGGCAAAGGATGAGAGAAAAGAGTAACTCAACCTGGACAACACTGGCTCATGGACAAGTCACAGTCCAAGAGGTGGTTGGGGCCCCGTCCCTGGAGGTGTTTAAGCCCAGGCTGGATGAGGCTCTGGCCAGCCTGATGTAGTGTGAGGTGTCCCTGCCCATGGCAGGGGGGTTGGAACTAGCTGATCCTTGTGGTCCCTTCCAACCCTGACTGATACTATGAATATTCCTACATCTCAACTCTGCTTAGCTGAGAGTTCAGCATTAGGGGAGCGTGGCTGATTTGGAAGACAGGATATTGGGAGGAAAAGCAGTGCCAGGGCTCCAAAGCTGTCTACTTTAATCTCTTTCCCCCACATTTCTACATGTTGAATCTTGCCTGACTCAAATAGATATCCCCTGAGTGCCTTATATAGTCCATCATTTATAGAAAGAGTTATATTTGCTTGGCTTCATCCTGCTCAGCTAGGGAATTCTGCACTTGCTGGTTCAGTGTTATAGATCTGCTGAAGATCTTGGAAGTGACATTGCTGCAGCTGGATCTCTTCCTGCATTCCCAGAAAAAAGACAAGCATCAAAGATAAATTCAAAAAGATAGATAGATACATAAAAGAAGAATTCATCTGCTGGGGAAGGAATAGAAGGAAGATGTAACTAGCTGTGAAAAAAAAAAAAACAACAACAAACAACCAAAGACCACAGAAAAGATGGGAAAATGAGAAATTGAAGCTTTTCTCACAGCAAGCAAATGATATGGAGTTACCCAACAGGAGCCAGCAATGGTCGCTGGCAGCCCAGCAGGCAGCTGTGTGCTGAGCTGCAGCCAGAGCAGGGAGAGCAGCAGCACAGGGAGGGGATTCTGCCCCTCTGCTCAGACCCCACCTGCAGCACTGCCTCCAGCTCTGGGGCCCCCAGCACAAGAGGGACATGGAGCTACTGGAGCAGGTCCAGAGGAAGCATACAAAGATGCTCAGAGGATTGGAGAACTTCCCTTATGGGGACAGGCTGTGAGACCTGGGGCTGTTCAGCCTGAGGAAGGGAAGGCTCTGGGGAGACCTTAGAGCAGCCTTCCAATACCTGGAGAGGGCCTGCAAGAAAGCTGGAAAGAGACTTGATAGGAGGGCTTGTAGTGCCAGGAGGAGTGGCAATGGCTCTGAGCTGGAAGAGGGCAGATTGAGACTGGAGATTAGGAAGGAGTTCCTGACAGTGAGGGTGGGGAGGCACTGGAACAGGAAACTTCTTCCTTTTCTTTAATGCTGAAGGTGAAAGGCAATCTTAGGAGCACTTGAGGAGTCCAGTTCTCCCTTCCTGGCTGGCATGAAGAGCTACTTGCTTCAAGAGTTTGTGAGAGGTTGGCTGTGTAACTGCCCAAGAACAGGAACAGGTTTCTTCAGCTGCCACAGCTCAGGTGCCCAAGATGTAGTGAGCTCCCAGATGATCAGAGGGCTGGAGCACCTCTCCTGTGGGCACAGGCTGAGAGAGTTGGGGTGGTTCAGCCTGCAGAAGAGAAGGTTCCAAGGAGACCTTAGAGATGCAGTTCAGTATCTACAGGGGACCTACAGGAAGGCTGGGGAGGGACTGTTCAGAAGGGCCTGTGGGGATAGGATGAGGGGCAGTGGTTTGAAACTGGAGCAGGGAGCATTTAGGCTGGACAACAGCAGGAAGTTCTTTACAACAAGAATGGTGAAGTACTGGAACAGGTTGCCCAGGGATGTACTTGAGGCCCTGTCCCTGGAGACATTCAAGCTCAGACTCAATGTGTCCCTGAGCCGTCTGCTCCAATTGGAGCTGTCCCTGCTGAGTGCAGGGGGTTTGGACAAGATGACTTTTGAGTGTCCCTTCCAACCTGATGCAGTCTGTGAATCCTGCTACTGCAGGCAGGCAAATTCATTGTCCACAAGCAGCATCTTCAGTCAGATTCTTCCTTTACTGTTTCCCACTTCTGCAGCGGAGCCCACAAAGCAAGGATTCAGACAGCAGATGCCTAACAGAAGGGTGAAGTGTGTGCTCATGTCTAAAACCAGTAAATTATTTGACCAGTACTCAGCAAGGACAAAGCTGTTAGCATTTTAGTCTTTAATAGGGAATAAACTGAACTGATCTGTAGAGACATTTCAGCCACCTCAGTCAGATAGTCCTAGAATTGTTTGTTGGTTGTAAAAACCTCTTCAAGATGATCAAATCCAACCAGTCTCCAACTCTGCCAAGGCTGGGGCTAAACCAAGGCCCTCAGCACCACATCTCTGACTCTTGGAAACACCTCCAGGGATGGGGACTCCCACCCTGGGCAGCCTTTCAGAACCATTAATGTTCTGTGCCATAAGCAGGTGTAGAGGACACAGTCTCAAGCTGCATCAGGGGAAGTTTAGGCTGGAGGTGAGGAGCAAGTTCTTCCCAGAGAGAGTTGTTGGCCACTGGAATGTGCTGCCCAGGGAGGTGGTGGAGTCCCCATCCCTGGAGGTGTTCAAGAGGGGATTGGATGTGGCACTTGGTGCCATGGTTTAGTCATGAGGTCTGTGGTGACAGGTTGGACTTGATGATCTTTGAGGTCTTTTCCAACCTTGGTGATTCTGTGATTCTGTAGATAAGAAATTACTCTAAACCCCCACCAAAAAACCCCAACCCGTGGATTTTAATCTGAGAAAGACTCTCCCTTTGCCATGATCTAGCAGTGACTTGAATCAGTCCCTGAAATGCTTTGTTCTCAGTCCCTAAAATAATTTGGTGCAGTCTACAGAATCACATCCAAGTAATCTGCCTGTGCTGGGCTGTTTCTACCACAGCTAAGCTGCTCCCAGTATCCAAAGCAGGTAGCTGAGACATTGTTTTCCTGGTTATTACTGGTTTACAAGAGAGGTGTTCTCTCCAGAGGATACCTGGGGAAATTAATTACTGAAAAGATTTTGGTACTTTTACAATCACAGAATTGTCAGGGCTGGAAGGGACCTCAAGGCTCAGCCAGTTCCAACCCCCTCCCATGGGCAGGGAAACCTCACACTACAGCAAGTTGCTCACAGCCACAGCCAGCCTGGCTGCAAAAACCTCCAGGGATGAGGCTTCCACCACCTCCCTGGGCAACCTGTGCCAGTCTCTCACCACCCTCATGGGGAAGAACTTCTTCCTGACATGCAATCTGAATCTACCCACTTCTACTTTTGCTCCATCCCTCCAGTCCTATCCCTCCCTGAAACCCTCAAAAGTCCCTCCCCAGCTTTCTTGCAGCCCCCTTCAGATCCTGGAAGGCCACAATTAGGTCTCCCCAGAGCCTTCTCTTCTCCAGACTGAACAACCCCAACACTCTCAGCCTGTCCTCATAGCAGAGCAGCTCCAGCCCTCTGTTCACCCTCATGGCCGATCAGCTCCAGCCCTCTGTTCACCCTCATGGCCCTTCTCTGGACACCTTCCAGCATGTTCCACATGCTGCTCTTGCAGGGCTTGCTGCTAGGATATTTCTAGCCTTACATTTTCTATCTCAGTCCACCTCTAGTCTAGTGTCAGTATAGAACAGGGACCATGAACTTGTGCTCACACAAGTGGACTAGATGGGCTGGAAAATAAATGCTTTGTAAACCAGTATCCAATCAGGTAGCTGAAGGCAGTGGTAGACACTTTGGCTCCACAGCTCACAGCCAAGGTGTGGAAACAGTTGGGGGAAGCTATTTTCCCCTTCACTTCCAGCTGTCTTTGGAGATACCTGCAGTGATACTTGAAATATTGTGATCAACAGAGCAGTGGAGAGGAAAACCAAGGGGCCTAGAAATAGCAGGGTGTGGGCTGCTCCGTGGTAGGTGCTAGTTTGCAGATCATCACAAGTACAACACTGAAATGCTGCCATTAGTCACACGCAGACTTGTTGCTGTTTTTATGCACGCGAGGAAGACGCAGAAGCGAGGAGAAAGTCATCTCCCAAGCGAAGCATCATCTGGGTATTAGCATTTCCCCCTCTCAGAGGAAGGGTTTTCCTCCTTCCTTTCAAAACCACACAGAAAGGGAAGCAACAGAGCAGACAGCAGAAGAGATGGAAAGAGAATCTGCATCTCTCCCCCTGCTCGTGGCAGGATCTGAGGGGTCTGGAGCGCAGCCCTGTGAGGAGAGGCTGAGGGAGCTGGGGTTGCTTAGCCTGGAGAAGAGGAGGCTCAGGGGAGACCTTCTTGCTGTCTACAGGTTCTAGCCAGGTGGGGGTTGGTCTCTTCTCCCAGGCAACCAGCACCAGAACAAGAGGACACAGTCTCAAGCCTTGCAAGGAGAGGTTTTGGCTAGATCTTATTCTTCACAGACAGAGAGGCTGCCCATTGGAATGGGCTGCCCAGGGAGGTGGTGGGGTCACCATCACTGGAGGTGTTTAAGAAAAGCCTGGATGAGGCACTTAGTGCCATGGTCTGGTTGATTAGTTAGGGTTGGGTGATAGGTTGGACTTGATGATCTTGGAGGTGCCTTCTGTGTTTCTGTGGTTTGAGGATCACAGAATCATAGAACTGTTTCAGTTGGAGAAGACCTCTAATATCATTCAGTCCAACCATCAAGCCAACACCACCATGGCCATTAAACCATGTCCCCAGGTGCCATGGCCACACATTTTTTGAACACCTCCAGGGATGGGGACTCCACCACCTCCTTGGGCCGCCATTCTCTAACTCTACCAGGGCCAAACCACATCCCTCAGCACCACTTCTCTGTCTCTCTGAAACACCTCCAGGGATGGGGATTCAACCACCTCCCTGGGCAGCCTGGGCCAGGCTTGGAGAACCTTTTCAGTCAAGAGGCTTCCTTTAAAATCCAACCTAAACCTCTCCTGGTGCCACTTGAGGCTGTTTCCCCTTGTTCTGTCACTTGTTATGGGGGAAAAGAGACCAAACCCCAAGAGATCTCAGCTGTAACAATAACCAAAACTAAATCATTTGTTCAGAGCCCTAAATGGAAGTGCTCCTGTTTGTTTAGGTTCCCAAGCTTTTGCCCAGCATCATTGTTCTGTATCCTTGAGATGTGCTTTTCAAGGCAGGAGAGCTCCTGCTGTTCAGTAAATCCAGGTATTCTTTTCTATGCCAGCTGCAGCTACATCCTGACCTTCTTCAACACCTACTGAAGCTTGAAGGTAGAGAACAAGAATTTCAGCAAAGCAAGAGCTTAAATTTAGGGAGACAAACAGTGTCAATGATCACAGAATCATAGAATGGCTCAGGTTGGAAGGGACCTCACACCTCATCTCCATCAACCTCCACACCATGGGCAGGGGCACCTCTCAGCTAGATTCGGCTGCTCAAGGCCTCATTCAGCCAGACCTTGAACACCCCCAGGGAGCTGGCATCCACAGCCTCCCTGGGCAACCTCTTTCAGAGTCTCACCACCTTCATACTGAAGAACTTCTTCCTCAGCTCCAGCCTAACCATGCTCTGCCTCAGCTTCAAACCATTCCCCCTTGGCCTGTCGACAGACACCCTCAGGAAAAGTCTCTCTGCAGCCTTCCTGCAGGATCCCTTCAGGTCCCAGCAGGCAGCTCTAAAGTCCCCCTGGAGTCTTCTTTTCTCCAGGCTGAACACCCCCAGCTCCCTCAGCCTGGCCTCACAGCAGAGCTGCTCCAGCCCTAGGATCATCTTTGTGGCCTCCTCTAGACTCACTCCACATCTCTGTGTCCTTTCCTGCTGGGGACACCAGAGCTGGAGGCAGGATTGGAGGCGAGGTCTCAGCAGAGCAGAGCCCAGGGACAGAATCCCCTCTCCTGCCCTGCTGCCCACACTGCTCTGGCTGCAGCCCAGCACGCAGCTGCCTGCTGGGCTGCAGGAGGGCACTGCTGGCTCCTGGGGAGCTGCTCAGCACCCAGCACCCCCAAGCCTCTTTCTCCAGGGCTGCTCTCAACCCACTCTGTTCTCAGCCTGGCTTTGTGCCTGGGGTTGCCCGACCCAGACTCAGGACCCTGCACTTTGACCTGTTGAACCTGAGGCAGTTTGCAATGCACAGTTTGACAGCCACTGCTCATTCAGCGTGCAGACACCAAACTAAACTCACATGGATTGAAGATATAAACACTTCCAACCCAAGTTGCATGCCTCATACAGAGCATTTTGTTATATTATGCTTTGGGGTTCTATTTCCCCACTAAAACCTTGCAGTCATTGCTAATCCATACCTCCCAGAGGTGATAAAAGCACAACTCTCAGTGTCACTGCCATCATGATTTGAAGCATCTTAGCATTTTCAGCCAGATGGAGAGCAAGCTTGAAACACAGGGTACATTAACTTGGATATTAAAGCATTAATTCACTCATAAATAACCCAAAAGATTGTGAATGAAAAGCACACAGCCTGAAACAGCCCTGGTGGTGGTGGTGGTGGAGGTGTCCTAGTTTGCTGCGGGGGGGGGTTGGACAAGATGACCTTTGAAGGCCCTTTCCAAGCCAAGGAAATCTGTGCAGCTGTGTGAGTCTGTGAGGTAAAATTACTTTAGATGGGCTTTCAGTGATAGGGCAGGAGGGAATGGATTGAAGGAGGGGCAGATTGAGACTGGAGATGAGGAAGAAATTCTTTCCAGTGAGGGTGGGGTGATGGTGGGACAGGTTGCCCTGGGAGGTTGTGGATGTGCCCTCCCTGGAGGTGCTCAAGGCCAGGTTGGCTGAGGCCTTGAGCAACATGGGCTGGTGGAGAGTGTCTCTGCTTGGAACTAGATAATCTTGGAATGGAATGGAATGGAATGGAATGGAATGGAATGGAATGGAATGGAATGGAATGGAATAGAATAGAATAGAATAGAATAGAATAGAATAGAATAGAATAGAATAGAATAGAATAGACCAGACCAGGCTGGAAGAGACCTTCAAGACCATCAAGTCCAACCTATCAACTAATTACACATTCATGGTGATGAAGATGTGCAGGGTGAGTGCCCAGAGGCTGGAGCCAGGCTCTGCTGGGTGATGCCCAATGATAGCACCAGGGGCAGTGGTGGAAGTTAAAGCAGAGGAAATTCCATGGAAACAGGAGGAAAGATTTTTGTTCCCTGTGAGGGTGAGCCCTGGCACAGGCTGCCCAAGGGGTTTCTGGAGTGTCTCTCTCTCTGGAAATATTCAAACCCCACCTGGATATGTTCCTGTGTGAGCTGCCCTGGGTGATCCTGCTCTGGCAGGGGGTTGGACTGGATGAGCTTTTGAGGTCCCTTCCAGCCCCTAATATTCTGTGATCTTTAAGGTGGCTTCCAACCCAAACCAGTCCATGAAAATATGGTTATGTCTACGTTAAATAATAGTGTGCACAAGAGCAAAACATGCAAATACTGAATTATGTGGAGCAAGTCCAGAGGAGGCTATGAAGATGATCTGAGAGCTAGAGCTCCTCTTCCATGAAGAGAGGCTGAGATCTGGGGGCTGTTCAGCCTGGAGAAGAGAAGGCTCTGGGGAAACCAGAGAGCAGCTTTCCAGTCTTTGAGCTGGAGATGGACTATTCTAGGGTCATGTAGTGATAGGACAAAAGGCTTTAGATTGAAAGAGTTGGGTGATAGGTTGGACTTGATGATCTCAAAGGTCTTTTCCAACCTGGCCGATGTGATTTGATTTGATTCGATTCGATTCAATTCAATTCAATTCAATTCAGTTCAGTTCAGTTCAGTTCAGTTCAATTCAATTCAATTCAATTCAATTCAATTCAAATCAATTCAATTCAATTCAATTCAGTTCAGTTCAATTCAGTTCAGTTCATTCAATTCAATTCAGTTCAATTCAATTCAATTCAGTTCAGTTCAGTTCAATTCAATTCAATTCAGTTCAATTCAATTCAATTCAATTCAATTCAATTCAGTTCAGTTCAGTTCAATTCAATTCAGTTCAATTCAATTCAATTCAATTCAATTCAATTCAATTCAATTCAATTCAATTCAATTCAATTCAGCCCTATTCAACTCTACTCTTATTATCCTATCCTATCCTACCCTATCCTACCCTATCCTATCCTATCCTATCCTATCCTATCCTATCCTATCCTATCCTATCCTATCCTATCCTATCCTATCCTATCCTATCCTATCCTATTCCATTCTAATTAATTCCATTCATTTCCATTCCATTCTATTATATTATATTCTAATTAATTCCATTCCATTCCATTTCCATTCCATTCCATTCCATTCCATTCCATTCCATTCCATTCCATTCCTTTATTCTATTCTATTCTATTCTATTCTATTCTATTCTATTCTATTCTATTCTATTCTATTCTATTCTATTCTATGCTATGCTATGCTATTCTATGCTATTCTATTCTATTCTATTCTATGTAGATGTAGATGTAGATGTAGATGTAGATGTAGATGTAGATGAGATGTGAGGATGAAGTTCATAACTGCAAGAGTGCTGAGGCACTGGAGAAGGATGCCCAGAGAGACTGCTGGTGCCCCATCAAGGAAGTGTTCCATGCCAGGCTGGATGGAGCAGGTCTAATTGCAGCTGGCAGAGGGGGTTAGAATTTGATGATCTTTAGGGTCTCATAGGAAACACTTTAGAAATGCTTCAGTGTTGGCTTTTCTTCTGGAAATAAAGAGGATCCTGATGTTATTCATTGCTGCCTGCCCTTTGTGTTTACAACTCCAGCAAGTGCATGGGAGTTTCCCCATGTGTCACTGATTACACTGTTGTAAAGGGCAACACCTCCCTCCATCTAAAATGTCATTATTATTCCTTTTTTTACACATCCTCCTGGCAAGACACTGAAGAAAATGTAATAAACAACAAAAAAAGAGATGCTCAGAATTGATCTCCTGCACAGCAGGCTGGAGAAGCAGCTAAAAAAACCCTGAGGTTTGAGGCAGAAGGGAGAGTAAGCTGAAACCCAGAGGTGAGAGCACATGGAGGCATTCAGTGCACAGCACAGAAGAGCAGGCTTTAAATACTTATAAGGCAGAGTTGGGGAAAGTCTTCTTAGAATGCTTCTGATGGTGTCTTACTGTTAATTAGCTTTCTTGCTGTGCAATGCTGTCTGCTGACACAGGTAATTCCTGGAACCTAAATGGGTTCTGCTTTGGATGTGTGAGTTGCTGGCTGTCCTGTCAAATTCTTTTCAAGGCATGAGAAAATAAAAGGGAGAGATCTGTGGGTAAGGGAAAGGGGACTGTGAGCCAGCCATGGGCACTGGCAGCACAGAAAGCCAGTGGCAGCCTGGGCTGCATCCGAAGCAGCCTGCCCAGAGATGGAGAGAAGGGATCCTGGCCCTCTGCTCTGCTGTGGGAGACCTCATCTGCAGGGTTGTGCCCAGCTCTGGAGCCCTCAACACAGGAAGGAGGTGGACCTGATGGAGCAGGTTCAGAGGAGGGCCACAAAAATGATCAGGGGGTTGGAGCAGCTCTGCTACAAGGCCAGGCTGAGGGAGCTGGGGGTGTTCAGCCTGGAGAAGAGAAGGCTCCAGGGAGACCTTAGAGAAGCCTTCCAGTACCTGAAGGGGGCTACAAGAGGGCTGCAGAGGAACTGTTTGCAAACGTCTGCAGTGATAGGACAATGAGCAAAGGCTTCAAACTAGAGCAGTTTGAAATCTGCACCATGAGGCTGCTGGAACAGTGGAACAGGTTGCCCAAGGAGGTGGTTGGGGCTCCATCCCTGGAGATACTCAAGGTAAGGCTAGACAGGGCTCTGGGCAACCTGATCTAGTTGGGGATGTCCCTGCTGACTGCAGGGGAGTTGGCCTCAAATTACACTAGAGGAGGTCTATCTAAGTTGTATATAAGAAGAACCTTCTTCCCTGAAAGGGTTCTCAAGGCCTGGCACAGGCTGCCCAGGGAGGTGGTTGAATCCCCATCCCTGGAGGTGCTTCCAAGAGGCAGTGATGTGGTGCTGAGGGCCATGGCTTAGCCCCAGCCTTGGTAGAGTTAGAGACTGGTTGGACTGGCTGAGCTTAAAGGTCTTTTCCAACCCAAACAACTCTGTGATTCAGTTTGGTTCACAGAAAAAGGGTCAGTGTCTTGTTTAGCTGGTCTGGGTCACTTCTGGGAGTTCTTACCTCTGATTTGGCTGTCTAAGACTCTTTTACATCAAGTTTAAGGCAAATAAATCACCCTGCTCCCTTCAATGGCCTGTGTCTGAGCCTTGTGCACTCAGACTAGAGATTAACCTGGCTAAAAAGTGCTTTAATTTTCCTCCTGTTAACGAGCTCTCCTTCTCACATTTCTATCAGCTTGCATTTGTGAGATGCCTCCTCTTAAACATAGCCCAAAAGAATAACCCAGAAGGGGAAGTGTTAAAAACAACAGCTGCAAAGCTGGCTGCTGCTGCTGCTGCTGATTTACACTTCTAGTGTCAGAAGCTTATTCCCACCCCCAAGGCCCCAGGGTGTTTCTTTGGGTCTGGTGCTGCATGTTTTCTCAGAAACAGTTGCATTGATGAAAACAAAGGGAGAACATAAAGGTCCAGGGCAAAGCAAAAAGGAAAAGGAAAGAGTTGTATGGGTTATAAAATGACATTTAGGCAACAGGCTGAGCTGGCAGCGGCACAGAGAGCTTGGAGAAGAGGAGCAACCTCTAAAATAGCCTTCCCAGTATATATAGAAACTCTACACAGAGCAGAAGGTGTTGGAAAATACCTTCTCACCTCACTCCCAGTCCTCCCTGCTTCCTCTGTCTGCACAAACAGCTGCTTTGTTCTCCTCAGCCTCAGATGCTTTTTTGTCTGGCTTCTCAGCTTATGTCATCACTCCTAGACTGTGGTGCACCTACACAGGAGGCTCCTGGAGCTCCTTCAAGTGCCACTCAAGAGAGATTGCTGGGTTTTTTGCAGCAAGGTGAGAGTCAGGCCAGGACCACCTGGCTTCTTTTGCAAGTGCTGGATGTTTCATAGAAGCACAAAATTGTCAGGGTTGGAAGGGATCTCAAGGATCATCCAGTTCCAACCCCCCTGCCATGGGCAGGGATACACAGAATCACCGAATCACCAAGGTTGGAAGAGAGCTCAAAGATCATCAAGTCCAACCTGTCACCATAGACCCCATGACTAAACCATGGCACCAAGTGCCACATCCAATCCCCTCTTGAACACCTCCAGGGATGGGGACTCCACCACCTCCCTGGGCAGTACTTCTTTATAGCAGAGATGTTCAAGTCCCTTAATTGTCCTCATAGACTCCATTGGACTCCCTCCAGCAGATTCCTCTCTCTCTTGAACTGGAGAGCCAAGAACAGGGCACAATGCTCCAGCTGTGGTCTCACCAGGGCAGAGTAGAGGATAACATAGTGGGAGGAAAGCATAGTAGAAGAACCTCCTTAGACCTGTTAATCACACTTTTCTTGATGACAATGGCCTCTAGAAGTCAAGCATGGAGTCATATATTATCTGCTTTTTTGTCTTGGCTTGGTTTGTTTGGGTTGGGTTGGATTGGGTTGGGTTGGGTTGGACTTGGTTTGGTTGGGTTGGATCAGGTTGGGGTGGGGTGGGTTGTTTTGGTTTGGTTTGGATTGGGTTGGGCTGAGTTGGGTTGGACTTGGTTTGGTTGGGTTGGATCAGGTTTGGGGTGGGTTGTTTTGGTTTGGTTTGGACTGGATTGGGTTGGTTTGGGGTGTTTTGGGTTGGATTGGATTGGATTGGGTTGGATTAGGTAGGGTTGGATTGGGTTGGATTGAGCTGGGTTGGGTTGGATTTGGTTGGGTTGGGTTGAATCAGGTTGGGGTGGGATGGGTTGTTTTGGTTTGGTTTAGACTGCATTGGATTGGGTTGGGTTGTTTTGGTTTGAGTTGGGTTGGACTGGATTGGATTGGGTTGGATTCGATTGGACTGGGTTGGATTGAGTTGGGTTGGGTTGGATTTGGTTTGGTTGGGATCAGATTGAGTTGGGGTGGGTTGAATTGGTTTTGTTTGGGCTAGATTGGATTGGGTTGGCTTGTTTGGAGTTGAATTGGGTTGGGTTGGGTTGGATTGGATTGGGTTGGGTTGGGTTGGGTTGGATTGGATTGGGTTGGGTTGGGTTGGGTTGGGTTGGGTTGGGTTGGGTTGGGTTGGATTGGATTGGGTTGGGTTGGGTTGGGTTGGGTTGGGTTGGGTTGGGTTGGGTTGGGTTGGGTTGGGTTGGGTTTTTTTGGTTTAAATTTTATTTTGAAGGCTGACTTTCCACCAAAGAGTCTCTTTGTCAAAACTGGAGGCTGACTATGGGAGCAATGTTGTCAGTAGGACAGAGCCACTGACTGACACCATGGGTGGGCACGTGATGGTCTTTGCTTCCCTCTAGTGACTGCTGCAGGAAGAGATTCCACTCAATCTGCTGCTTAACCATGGCACAGAGGCTCAGCCAAAGGTTAATCCCCTGCACAGATACCTCTGAGGGTAATGAGATGTGATGGGGCAGCTGATAGAATATGGCAGATTTAAACTGGAGGTGGATTGGACCAAGTTTGATGGAGCTTTGCAGCTTTATCAGGCAGAGAGAAGAGTTCAGTGTTGGCAATTCAATACCAGCTGGGGGATTACCTTGAAGACATTCCAAAACACTGCTCCAAATGCTTCCTTTGAGGTCATTTTACAATGTTCTTGTAGAAAGAAAATGAATTAGATGATGTTTGATTCGTCAGGGAGAATAGTTGCTAATTCAATCACACTTAGGCTTCAATCAGATTTAGATCCACTTATCCAGAAGTACTTCCACTATCTGAAAGGGGCTACAAGAAGGCTGCAGAGGGACTGTTTGCAGAGGCCTGCAATGACAGGACAAGGGGCAATAGCTTCAAACTAGAGAAGAGCAGATTGAGGATTGGATGTGAGGAACCAGTTCTGCGCCAGGAGGCTGCTGGAACACTGCAGCAGGTTGCCCAGGGAGGTGGTTGAGGTCCCATCCCTGGAGATACTCAAGGTGAGGCTGGACAGGGCTCTGGGGAGCCTGATCTAGTGGAGGATGTCCCTGCTGACTGGAGCAGGGCTGGACTGGATGATATTTGGAGGTTCCTTCCAACCCAGGCCATTATTAGTGAGTTATTAGTAGGAAAATCAATGCCATATTTTATGTGACTTGGTCACATTCAGAAATATTTCTGGTGTCATAGACACAAAACCAAACCATCATCAGTTTAGGGTTTTTTTTGTTATAAAGTTTGTTTATAGAATCACAGAATGGTAGGGGTTGAAAAGGACTTCCAGAGATCATCAAGCCCAACCCCCCTGCCCAAAGCAGGATCACCCAGGGCAGGTCACACAGGAACACATCCAGATAGGTCTTGAATGTCCCCAGAGAAGGAGACTCCACAACCTCTCTGGGCAGCCTGCTCCAGGGCTCTGGCACCCTCACAGCAAAGAAGCTTTTCCTCCTGTTTAGGTGGAACTTTCTGGGTTCCAATGTGTGTCCACTGCTCCTTGTCCTATCCCAGGACACCACTGAAAAGAGCCTGGCAGCTTCATCTTGACACCCACCCTTCAGATACTTATAAACATTGATCAGACCTCCTTTCAGGCTGTTCTCCTCCAGGCTAACCAGCCCCAGGGCTCTCAGCCTTTCCTCATCACACAGATGTTCCTGTCCCTTCATCACTCTCATAGCCTCCACTGGACTCCCTCCAGCAGTTCCCTGCCATAGAATCATAGAATCAATAAGGTTGGAAGAGACCTCAAAGATCATCAAGTCCAAACTGTCACCCAACACCTCATGACTACTAAAGCATGGCACCAAGTGCCACGTCCAGTCTCCTCCTGAACACCTCCAGGGATGGGGACTCCACCACCTCCCTGGGCAGCACATTCCAATGGCCAACAACTCTCTCTGGCAAGAACTTTCTCCTCACATCCAGCCTAAACCTCCCCTGGTGCAGCTTGAGACTGTGTCCTCTTGTTCTGGTGCTGCTTGCCTGGCAAAAGAGGCTAACCCCCACCTGGCTACAACCTCCCTTCAGGGAGTTATAGAGAGCAATGAGGTCTCCCCTGAGCCTCCTCTTCTCCAGGCTAAGCAAGCCCAGCTCCCTCAGCCTCTCCTCACAGGGCTGTGCTCCAGACCCCTCCCCAGCCTCGTTGCCCTTCTCTGGACATGTTCAAGTGTCTCAGTGTCCTTCTTAAACTGAGGGGCCCAGATCTGGACACAGGAATCAATTATTGCCACAACCAGACACAACATGGTGTAGTAATAGATCCTGGCCCAGTTACAATGGAAAGAGGCTTTATTATCAAGGCTTGTGCACACAGTTTGGTTTAGCCTTTTGGTATAGGCAGTAGTCAGCTACATCAAGTATGCCACTGAAAAGTAATGGACCTTCAGGTCTTTCCACAGGATGTACCCTAGTTCTTTCAAAGGGCTTGGTCTTACTTGTAACCTAAGGCCAAACAATGGTGCAACAAGGTCTGGAGACAGCAGATGCGAGATCTTTGCACAGCAGGAGCCATGGTCAACACCTTCCATCCTCAAAGGTCACTGCCACCAAGACACACAGGAAACACCAGCTACAATTAGCTGAGTGACCAGCTCAGGTACAAGTGATAATTAAAGGCTGCACAGGAGCTGCTGCAAGCAATTACTTGTGCCACAATAACACCCAGGAAGCCCAGTCACAGGCTAGGACTCCACTGTACTGTTATATAAACACAAACTAATGACCCATGGAAGTATTCATATGTACACAAGGACAGGGACAGAGGGGGAGGAAAAAGAACTCCCTCCTGAACTGTGGAACCCAGAACAGGCCACAATGCTCCAGACATGGCCTCACCAGGGCAGAGTAGAGGGAGAACCTCTCTCGACCTCCTGGCCACACACATTCAAACTGCTTTAATTATCTTCAGCCCTGACCATACATTAAAGCCAATCCAGTTGAAGTCTGCAAATGTGAGTCTGAAGATCCAACCAGCAGCTCTTTTTATCTGAGCTGCAGAAGGATAATTGCCTGATATTATAGGAAACCACTATTTTTAGGTTCTGAATGTCTGCATCTGCATGCAGGCAATAAATAGTAATTGAGTCCTCCACAATGGAGCTGATTAATCACCCAATAAAAATTAACAAGAAAGTGAACTTATTAGCAAGAATTAATTTGATTTCCTGTTTGGAATTCATTTTCTTCTCCTTGGCTATAAATCTGAGCAGGCCACAGGAGCTCTGTCTGCAGGCTGTGTAGGTGTTGGTGAAAAAGCAGTGGTATAAAAAAGACCTCCATTAGAAATTCCTCCCATGGATACTGATTCATTGTGAGCATGACTTCAGCAAAGGAGATGTTGCTCTGCCTCCTTTTCATGGTGAAGAGATTCCATTTGATGTTGTAACAACAGCTGACAGCACTCCTGCAGTACAGGAGAACATCAGCAGCTTGTAACTTCCAGTATGTTAAGATCAGGTCTTGTATCTCCTCTTCTGCTCAGCACTGGGGAGGCCACACCTTGAGCCCTGGCTTCAGTTTTGGGGCCCCAACTCCAAGAAGCACATTGAGGTTCTGCAGTGTGCCCAGAGAAGTGCAAAGAAACTACTGAATGGTCTGGAGAAGAGGGCTGGGGAGGAGCAGCTGAGGGAGCTGAGGGTGTTCAGTGTGGAGAAGAGGAGGCTGAGGGAGACCTCATTGCTCTCTACAGCTACCTGAGAGGAGGCTGCAGGGAGCTGGGGGTTGGGCTTTGCTCCCTAGTAACCAGAAAGGAAAAGGCCTCAAGTTGCATGAGGGGGGGTCTAAGTTGGATATCAGAAGACAGTTCTTGACTGAGAGGTTTCTCCAAGCCTGGCACAGGCTGTCCAGGGAGGTTGCTGAATCCCCATCCCTGGAGATGTTTCCAAGAGGCAGAGATGTGGTTCTGAGGGCCATGGGCTAGCCCCAGCCTTGGCACAGTTAGAGAACAGTTGGATTTGATGATCTTCAAGGTCTTTGCCAACTGAAACAACTTTCTCTGTTGTCACTCTGGGTGTCTGGAGTGGAATACTGAAGCTGTAGAAATACTGACCATTTCTCATTCCTCCTATGTAGGTTTTTTGCTGGCTTCAGGTAGTTTCAGGATAGAAAACCCAAACAACTGCCAGTGTAACTTTGCATGGCAATGGGGGACGAAAGCAAACAGAGCAGACCCTACCACTTGCCCTAAACCACAGCTGAGCCAGGTAGAAGTGCTTCCAATACCCAAAAATGCAGCACATTTCCTTGTGCTTTTTCCAGCAGGCACAAACTGCAGGCAGCACACAGCTGGGCAAACAAAACCCTTTCACACTGCTACAACAGCCTGCTGAGACCCAGAATCCTAAAGCCCTTCCCTTCCCCAGCGCTGTCAGGTGTCTTGTTGCACCATGTACAGCTGTGGAGCACACCAGCAACAGCTGGCGGTGCCCCGTGGAGAACACGTGTGCCCAACAACCAGCAGCTGCTCATCAGTCCCTGGCTACTGAAACTCCCACAGGAGATGTCACAGAGCTGGAGGGGCTGGAAGGGACCTCTGAAGATCACCTCGAGCAAGATCACCCAGAGTAAATCACACAGGAACACGTTCAGGTGGGTTTGGAATGCCCCCAGAGGAGGAGACTCCACAACCTCTCTGGGCAGCCTGCTCCAGGGCTCTGCCACCCTCAAAGGACAGAATTGTTTTTCTTATAGAATTATAGAATTGTTAAGGTTGGAAGGGACCTCAAGGATCACCCCTGCCATGGGCAGGGACACCTCACACTACAGCAGGTTGCTCACAGCCACAGCCAGCCTGGCCTTCAAGACCTCCAGGGATGAGGCTTCCACCACCTCCCTGGGCAACCTGTGCCAGTCTCTCACCACCCTCATGGGGAAGAACTTCTTCCTAACATCCAATCTCAATCTACCCACTTCCAGTTTTGCTCCATTCCCCCAGTCCTATCACTCCCTGACACCCAAAAAAGTCCCTCCCCAGCTTTCTTGATACTGGAAGGAGTTTACATGGAACCTCCTGTGTCCCAATTTGCATCCACTGCCCCTTGTCCTGTCCCTGGACACCACTGAGAAGAGTCTGCCTCCATCCTCCTGAAACTTGCCCTTTAGCTATTGATCAGCATTAATGAGATCCCCTTCTCAGTCTGCTCTTCTCCAGGCTAAAGCTCTTTCAGCCTCTCTAGAAAGTCCTTCCCCAAATTTCTTGTAGCCCACTTCAGATACTGGAAGGCCACAATTAGGTCTGCTCAGAGCCTTCCCTTCTCCAGACTGAACAGCCCCAACTGCCTCCTAAGGTAGAAGTTCCACTCCCCTCATCACAGTAGTGTCTCTTTGCTGGACTTTCTCCAGTGGTTCCTTGTCCCTCTTGAACTGGGGAGCCCAGAACTGGGCACAGTATTCCAGATGAGGCTTTCCCACACAGGGCAGGTCCACACTTTGCTCACTGTGGAAGCCACATCATTCCAGAAAGGAGCCATGGTGCAAGTAATGGACTCCTCCTGACAGCCAACCCTTTAGATATTGATAAGCATATCACCCCCTTCCACTGACCTACTTTCTCCACCCCATCTTCCATGACCCCATCATGATGGTGTCACCCAAGGGTTGCATGTGAGGGTGGTACTGGTGATGCTCAGTACTGAGGAACTCAGTTTCCAGCCTCTTACTGTGTTTTGAGCTCTGCACCCTTGTCCAAGGGCTGGATCCACTGAGACAAACTTGAAGAGCCAAACTTTTACGGATCCTAGAGCTCCATGCAGACTGCCTGCTAGGGCACCTAGCACAGAAGGCTCACAAGAACTGCTCAGACAACCTACAAAACTGCCACAGCAGAGGGTGGGTTTAAAATAGGACTGCAGGCAGAGGCAGAAGGATTCTCTGACCTCTCCTGGGCTTACACAGCCTGGCCTGGACTTGCATAAAGGAAAACAGTGATAGGGAAAGGAAAAAAACCACTGACTGTGTTGTGGCTGAGCTTTCCATGTGGCATGGTGACAAACACATGGAGAAAGGGTGGCAAGATTAAATATAGAGGTGCTGGGGACCAGCTGCCCAAGTGAGGGATATTGGCCTAAATAGTATGGTAGAGTTGCAGCAGGGCACGCTGTGAGTAACACACTCTAGAGGAGCTGACAGCTCAGTGGGCAGAGGCTGCTCCTGTGAGGATGGAAAGTGTGTTCCTAACTCCTCAAGCAACTTCTGTAAAGAAACAAACCATGAAAGGCCAGGCCCTGAGGCCCCCAGGTAAATGTTCTAAGCACTGGGTGAGTTGCTGGATGAGACTGTCACTGCTGCCTCCCTCTCCCTTCTTTTCCTTCCCAGAAAAGTAGGAGGGACAGGAGAAAACCCAACAGAAGCTTCATTTCATCTTAAACTGTTTGCAGTTCCTTCACAGATTTCACAGATTGCATCAGCTTGGAAGGGAGCCTCAAAGTCCAATCCCCCTGCACTCAGCAGGGACAGCTCCAACTAGAGCAGGCTGCCCAGGGACACATTGAGCCTGACCTTGAATGTCTCCAGGGATGGGACTTCAACCACATCCCTGGGCAACCTGTTCCAGTGTTTCACCACAGAATCACCAAGGCTGGAAGAGACCTCAAAGATCATCAAGTCCAACCTGTCACCACAGACCTCATGACTAAACCATGGCACCAAGTGCCACATCCAATCCCCTCTTGAACACCTCCAGGGACGGCGACTCAACCACCTCCCTGGGCAGCACATTCCAGTGATGAATGACTCTCTCTGGGAAGAACTTCCTCCTCATCTCGAGCCTGAACTTTCCCTGGCACAGCTTGAGACTGTGTCCTCTTGTTCTGGTGCTGGTTGCTAGAGAGAATCAGTGGGCAGGGGCTGCTGCTGTGAGGATGTGTCTTGGGGATCCCACACCTGGAGGCAGCCCTGCAGGTGAGGTCTCCCCAGAGCAGAGGGGCAGGATCCCCTCTCTCCATCTCTGGCCACACTGCTTTGGATGCAGCCCAGGCTGCCCTTGGCCTTCTGTGCTGCCAGTGCCCATTGCTGGCTCCTGTCCAGCTTCTCCCCCCCCAGCACCCCCAAGTCCTTCTCTGCAGGGCTGCTCTCAATCTCACAGAATCACAGACTCACCAAGGTTGGAAGAGACCTCAAAGATCATCAAGTCCAACCTGTCACCACACACCTCATGACTAGACCATGGCACCAAGTGCCACATCCAATCCCCTCTTGAACACCTCTAGGGATGGGGACTCCACCACCTCCCTGGGCAAAACATTCCAATGGCCAACAACTCTCTCTGGGAAGAACTTTCTCCTTACTTCCAGCTTAAACCTCCCCTGGCACAGCTTGAGACTGTGTCCTCTTGTTCCGGTGCTGTTTGCCTGGGAGAAGAGAACAACCCCCACTTGGCTACAGCCTCCCTTCAGGTAGTTGTAGAGAGCAAGAAGGTCTCCCCTGAGCCTCCTCTTCTGCAGGCTAAGCAACCCCAGCTCCCTCAGCCTCTCCTCCTAGGGCTTGTGCTCGAGGCCTCTCCTCAGCCTTGTTTCCCTTCTCTGGACACATTCATCATCATCACCTAGCCTGGATGGATATCAAGGGTTGTCCTAACCTAGGTGCCACCCTAGGACCTAGGATTATGTGTAAGCTCGATTTTCAGATGTTTCCAAAGGTGCCTTTCCCATGCAGCCTCTGAAGCATGGCGAAAGCAGTACTGCTCCTGGAGCTCTCCTCTGCTCTAGAAAGGACACTAATAGGAATGCAAAACACGCGGCAAGCACAAAACACATCTGTTTGGGACTCCTTCAGGGATTCAGCCCAAAACACCTGCATGAAATCTTTTAATCATTGTTCAATCCACAGCAGGGCTCCCTTTTTTTTTTTTTTTTTTTTTTTTTTTTTTAATTATTATCATTATTATTATTCCTTTTGGTAGTCTAATTCCATGCAAATATGGCTTTGATATTCTGGACTGCTGCAGTGAAAGCAGAGCAGCTCACTGTGACCACGCAGCGCTGTTAAATTCAGTGCCTAAAGAGATGGGAAGGAAAAGGCTGCACTGCTGCTGGGTGAGCAAATCCTTGTGAAGAGGGAACAAGGAACATGTTCCAGATGCTCTGCATTCCATGGGCACAGAATAATCCATAAGAGCAAGGGGGTTATGTGCTTTGCTCCATGCATCTTGCAGAATCATAGAATTGTCAGGGTTGGAAGGGACCTCAAGGATCAGCCAGTTCCAACCTCCCTGCCATGGCCAGGGACACCTCACACTACAGCAGGTTGCTCACAGCCACATCCAACCTGGCTGTAAAAACCTCCAGGGATGAGGCTTCCACCACCTCCCTGGGGAACCTGTGCCAGGCTCTCACCACCCTCATGGGGAAGAATTTCTTCCTAACATCCAACAGAATCGACCCACTTCTAGTTTTGTTCTATTCCCCCAGTCCTATCACTCCCTGACACCCAAAGAGTCCCTCCTCAGCTTTCTTGTGGCTCCCTTAAGACACTGGAAGGAGTTTACATGGAACCTCCTATGTTCCAATTTGTGTCCGCTGCCCCTTGTCCTGTCCCTGGACACCACTGAGAAGAGTCTGCCTCCATCCTCCTGAAATTTGCCCTTTAGCTTTTGATCAGCACTAATGAGATCCCCTTCTCAGCTTGCTCTTCTCCAGGCTAAAGCTCTCTCAGCCTCTCTAAAAAGTCCCTCCCCAGCTTTCTTGTAGCCCCCTTCAGATACTGGAAGGCCACAATTAGGTCTCCTCGGAGCCTTCCCTTCTCCAGACTGAACAGCCCCAAC
Source organism: Picus viridis (assembly GCA_033816785.1). NCBI lineage: Eukaryota > Metazoa > Chordata > Aves > Piciformes > Picidae > Picus > Picus viridis. The sequence goes on from CM066577.1 coordinate 11,681,798, forward strand.
TCTCTCAATCTATCCTCATAGCAGAGCAGCTCCAGCCCTCTGCTCATCCTTGTGGCCCTATGGAACCCTGAGGTGTTGCTAAGATGATTCTTTTGTAGAGGCACAGACCATGGTCCTGCTTGCTCTTGGAATGCTTTCTAGCACCACATCCTAAGTTTCCCATGTCTATGCCATAACGTTTATTGACGGCCATCCGTGTACTGAAGGAAACCTGAACTCCAGGATTAAAGCACTCCCCAAAGCACACCACTTTGCCATGCTGTAGATGAGTCTGCAGTGTGAGACAGACAAAACACAGCTGAACCAGAAGCACAAACTAATCTTCAGACCATCCAGACAGCCCTCTCGAAACGCTTCATCTGTGTTAAGGCAAAGTTCACCTTGAGTTTAAGGGGAGGGATGCCGTAAAAGATTCGTGCAGCAAATCACAGCGGCACAGGCTTGGGGTTCTTTTTGAACCACACTGATTTTGCTGCTCAGCTTCTTTACATCACCATTTTCTCTGCTGCTGCAGGAGGGACACACAGAGAAGCAGGCAGCAGAAGGCCATTTAGCAAACAGCTCCTGCTTTACTACACTAAAAGGGAGATCTGCCCCAGCTAAAGTGAAGACTGCTGTGGGTATTTACACCTGAAGATGCTCTTTCTCCCCTTGGGACCAGCAATGGGAGCTCTCCTTGGTTATGTCTGATCATTTACCCACTCACTTGTTGCCCAGCAACTACCATCAAGGAACTCCAGTTCCTAGACACCCTCTTTTTTTTATCTTGAAGCAGCAGATTAAAACGACTCCGTGAGTAATCTCTTCCCGCCGAGATATTGTATTACTTCAATTTACACCAGCACAGAAAGGAAGCCCAGCACTTTTTTTGTCCCCCCTGCCCTCATCCCAACCTTGTTTACTGACCAAGCACTTCAATATGATTAAGCACTTTGGCATATCTGAGCCATTGCAAGAGAAGCAAACATTTGTCACTTACGTTCTTGAGTCGTCCCACAGCACGCAGTAGGGATTCAATGTGCCCTAAGAAGGAAACAAACAAACCTATTAGTTACTGAGGTACAGGGGTGGGGGGAAATGTGTTGTGCTAGACCTAAACATCCATTTGGGGCTTCTCCTACAAGGTGGTGTTTATACTCTGATGAATTGTTGCCCCTGGAATAACAAAAGCTGAAGGTTTGCTCTTGCAGGGGATTTAAAAAGCACTTGGACCTCCAAGCAGAGCATTGCAGAGAAGCAGGGAATGGTGGAATCAGGGAATGATGCAGCCATGGAATCATAGAGTCATAATATCAGAGAATTAGAGAGTCATAGGATCATGAAACCATAGAATCATGGAATCAGAGAATTACAGAGTCACAGAACCACAGAATCATAGAATCATAGAGTCATAGAGTCAGAATTATAGAGTCCTAGAATCATGGAGTCCTAGAATCATAGAGTCATAGAATCATAGAGTCATAGAATCAGAGAATCAGAGAATTATAGAGTCATAGAACCATGGAATCATAGAATCAGAATTCCAGAGTCATAGAGTCAGAGAATCAGAGAATTACAGAGTCACAGAACCATGGAATCATAGAATCATAGAGTCATAGAATAAGAATCATAGAGTCATAATCAAAGAATCAGAGAATTACAGAGTCATAGAATCATGGAATCATAGAGTCATAGAATAAGAATCATAGAGTCATAGTCAGAGAATAAGAATTACAGAGTCATAGAATCATAGAATCATAGAATCATAGAATAAGAATCACAGAGAATTGTAGAGTCAGAGAATCAGAGAATTTCAGAGTCATAGAATCATGGAATCATAGAGAATCATAGAGTCATAGAGTCATAGAATCAGAGAATTACAGAGTCACAGAATCATGGAATCATAGAGTCATAGAGTCATAGAATAAGAATCATAGAGTCATCAGAGAATCAGAGAATTACAGAGTCATAGAATCATGGAATCATAGAGTCATAGAGTCATAGAATAAGAATCATAGAGTCATATAGAATCAGAGAATTACAGAGTCATAGAATCATGGAATCATAGAATCATAGAGTCATAGAATAAGAATCATAGAGTCATAATCAGAGAATTACAGAGTCATAGAATCATGGAATCATAGAATCATAGAGTCATAGAATAAGAATCATAGAGTCATAGTCAGAGAATCAGAGAATTACAGAGTCATAGAATCATGGAATCAAAGAATCATAGAATCATGGAATCATAGAATCATAGAGTCATAGAATCAGAGAATTACAGAGTCACAGAACCATGGAGTCATAGAATCATGGAATTGTGAAACCATAGAATCATGAAACCACAGAATCAATCATGGAATCATAGAATCACAAACTCATAGAATCCTGGAATGGTTTTGTTTGGAAGAGCTCTTTAAGATCATTAAGTCCAACCTTCAACCTAAGATCACCGTGGCCATTAAACCATGAAAAACCATCTGCTGTATTCTCTCTCTTAGCTGAGGTTAAGCATCAAGGTTGTCTATTTGGTATGCCCTAGTGTGACTGAAATATGAGGCAAGAGTTCTGTGAAGAGACTCAACTGAACATTTGTAGGTGTGTTTAGAATACAGAATACAGAATTAACCAGGTTGAAAGAGACCTTTGAGATCATCAAGTCCAACCTATCACCCAGTGCCATCTAATCAACTAAACCATGGCACCAAGTGCCTCACCCAGGCTCTTCCTAAACACTGCAGCCCTTTTGGCAGCTTGGATGTCAAAAGCTGTCATGCCTTTTAAACTTCCATGCATATGTTGGGCAAAATGTCTGCAGGCTGGGATTTCAGATGACCTCACAATCAACACTCAAGCCCTTTGGTCAGTTAGGTCCTAAATCAGCAGAGATTCTGCCTCAAAATATTACTCTTTTGGGGTGGTTATGAGCTTTACATTCCCAGCTTCAACCTCTTTGAAGTCACACAAACACATACATAGAATAATAGAATTTGGAAGGGACCTCTGAGGATAGACTAGACTAGACTAGAATAAAATAGAATAGAATACAATAAAAGAGAATAAAATAGAGTAAAATAGAATAGAATAAACCAGGCTGGAAGGGATATTTGAGATCATCAAGTCCAACCTATCACCCAGCACCATCTGATCAACTAAACCATGGCACCAAGTGCCTCATCCAGGCTCTTCCTAAACACCTCCAGTGATGGTGACTCCACCACCTCCCTGGGCAGCACATTCCAATGGCAAATCTCTCTTTCTATGGAGAACTTCTTCCTAACCTCCAGCCTAAACTTCCCCTGGTGCAGCTTGAGACTGTGTCCTCTTCTCCTGGTGCTGCTTTGCCTGGGAGAAGAGACCAACCCCCACTTGGCTACAACCTCCTTTTAGGGAGTTGTAGAGAGCAAGAAGGTCTCCCCTGAGCCTCCTCTTCTCCAGGCTAAGCAACCCCAGCTCCCTCAGCCTCTCCTCACAGGGCTGTGCTCCAGACCCTCCCCAGCTTTCTTGCCCTTCTCTGGACACCTTCCAGCAACTCAACATCTTTCCTAACCTGAGGGGCCCAGAACTGGACACAGGACTCAAGGTGTGGCCTGACCAGTGCAGTGTACAGGGGCACAATGACTTCCCTGCTCCTGCTGGCCATGCTGTTCCTGATGCAGGCCAGGATGCCATTGGCCTTCTTGGCCCCCTGGGCACACTGCTGGCTCATGTTCAGCCTACCGTCGACCAGCACCCCCAGGTCCCTCTCTGTTTGGCAGCTCTCCAGCCACTCTGACTCCAGCCTGCAGCTCTGCATGGGGTTGCTGTGGCCAATGTGTAGAACCTGGTTTACTGGAACCTCCTGTGTTTCAGTCTGTGTCCACTGCCACTGGACATCAGTGAGAAGAGCCTCCTGACCCTCTTTGGATACTCCCAGTTCCTTCTTCAGAATGATTCCTCTTGTCCTGTTAGAATCACTGAATCACTTCAGTGGGAAAAGCCCTTTAAGATCATTGAACCCAGCTAAGGTAGTGGAAGACTTGTGATGTGATTTAGAGGGGCCCAGGAATCTCAGTTTATTACACATCATTAAGCTGTGCTTAATGTTGTGGGAAATTGAAATGTCTTCATTATTATTCATGTTTGTTTTGCTGTCTGGAAAGGGCTGAGGCAAAAATTACAATTCAGGCTTTGTCCCTAATCTTGTAAATCTTCCTTAATCAAAACTCAGATTGATTTAGGAGGAATTAACTGGTTAAAAAACTGCCAAAGTGCTTTGCTGTTCATCATAAACATTGGGCAGTGGCAGGAAGTCAGAGCAGCACAAATAAATTAAGGAGCAAACAGGGAAAATAGAGAATCTACTCTGCCCTGGTGAGGTCCCATGTGGAGTGTTGCATCCAGTTCTGGGCTCCCCAGTCAAGAGGGACAGGGATCAGCTGGAAAGAGTCCAGTGGCGGATGCTGAAGGGACTGGAGCACTGCCTTGTGAGGAGAGGCTAAGAAACCTGGGGCTGGTTAGTCTGAAGAGGGGATCTAATCAATATCTGAGGGCTGGGGGTCAGGAAGGAAGGGATAGGAACAGCCTCTGCTCACTTCTGCCATAAAGGGGCATAAGGGGTCCTTTAGCATAAGGGGCAATAGATGGAAACTACAGCACAGGAGGTTCCACTTCAACATGAGGAGGAACTGCTTCACTGTGAGGGTCACAGAGCCCTGGAACAGGCTGCCCAGAGAGATTGTGGAGTCTCCTTCTCTGGAGACTTTCCAGCCCTGTCTGGATGTGTTCCTGTGTGACCTGTGCTGGATTCTATGGTCCAGCTCTGGCAGGGGGGTTGGACTAGAAGCTCTCCAGAGGTCCCTTCCAACCCTAATATCCTGTGAGCCTATGGTGAGAGTTATATTCTGAACACAGCCACAAGTGGTGTGAAGGAACAGGTGGAATCCACTCTTTCTCTGTGTCAAGATTAGTGCAGTCCTCTCCTGAAGAGAGTTGGTACAGAGCAGGTGAAGTTTGGAATACACAAAAGACAACTGTGAAGTGAAAAGGTATTAAATCATCATCACCATCTCTTACATGCTTAAATCCTTCCATCCACCTTTTGGTCAAAGACATTAAAAGTCCTTCTGAAGATGCTTGTGAGAGTGGCATTTAGGGGAATTTTGATCCTCTACTGCAGGAGTTTGCTGAGGGCATTGACTGTTGTGAGTATAATTATTTCAACCCAACACTGAGGTCTTTTCCAACCTTATTGACTCTATGACTCTATTGCAAGGGGCACTTTCTGTTAACACAGCACCACACAAACATCTCTCAAGGATGCTCCATTCCCTCAAGCATTTGTGTAGTCAAGAAGAGGAAGGGGCAGAGGGAACAGGAGAAAGCACTGGACAACAGGTCCATGGAGATTGAGAGACCAGGTCTCTCTTTCTCACTACCAAGAAGCTTTCAGATACATTGATAGAAGAGGATATAGAATCATGGAATAATAGACTCATAGAACAATAGAATCACAGAATCCTGGAATAACAGAAGCATAGAACCACAGAACCATAGATGGAAACCTACAAACCAGAGGGAAATAAAATCCTTTGCACTAAGCTGCAGCAAAAATCAAACTGCTGCTGCTGCTGTCAAATAGTTTTGCTCTCTTCAGAATGTATTCAAATGCAACAACAACAACAAAGAGGCTCTTTGGCCACTGCAGTCACTAATGAGAGGTTGAGCAGGAAGAGGAAAAGCAGGAGATACATTCCTCCTGTTCCTTAAGCAGATCTTGAGTGAGGGTGTGCTCTGCCAGGCCTGGCAGATCCCAAGAACACAGCAGCCTTGCAGAACTTCTTCCCCTGTTGATATCCTGATCAAACATGGTCCAAGGACTGCATGGAGCACAAGGAGCCTGTTTGCCAAGGAGGACACAGAACTCATGGAGAGAGTCCAGAGGAGGCCACAAAGATGATCCAAGAGCTGGAGCAGCTCTGCTGTGAGGCCAGGCTGAGGGAGCTGGGGGTGTTCAGCCTGGAGAAGAGAAGACTCCAGGGGGACCTTAGAGCTGCTTTTCAATACCTGAAAGGATCCTCCAGGAAGGCTGCAGAGAGACTTCCTGAGGGTGTCTGGAGACAGGACAAGAGGGAATGGTTTGAAACTGATGCAGAGCAGGGTTAGACTGGAGTTGAGGAAGAAGTTCTTCAGCATGAGGCTGGTGAGACCCTGGCACAGGCTGCCCAGGCAGGCTGTGGATGCCTCCTGCCTGGGGTTGTTTAAGGCCAGGTTGGACGAGGCCTTGAGCAACCAAGTCTACTTGAGAGGTGTCCCTGCCCATGGCAGGGAAGTTGGAGTAGATGATCTCTGAGGTCCCTTCCAACCTGAGCCATTCTGTGGCCACAGCAACCCCATGCAGAGCTACAGGCTGGGGTCAGAGTGGTTGGAGAGCTCCCAAACAGAGGGGGACCTGGGGGTGCTGGTTGACAGCCACCTAAACATGAGCCAGCAGTGTGCCCAGGTGGCCAGGACGGCCAACTGCATCCTGGCCTGCATTAGGAATAGTGTGGCCAGCAGGAGCAGGGAGGTCATTGTTCCCCTGTACTCTGCATTGGTGAGGCCACACCTTGAGTCCTGTGTCCAGTTCTGGGCCCCTCAGTTTAGGAAGGACATCAAGACACTTGAACGTGTCCAGAGAAGGGCAACAAGGCTGGGGAGAGGCCTTGAGCACAGCCCTGTGAGGAGAGGCTGAGGGAGCTGGGGTTGCTTAGCCTGGAGAAGAGGAGGTTCAGGGGAGACCTTCTTGCTCTCTACACCTCCCTGAAGGGTGGTTGTAGCCAGGAGGGAGTTGGTCTCTTCTCTCTAGCAATCAGCACCAGAACAAGGGGACACAGTCTCAAGCTGCGCCAGGGGAAGTATAGGCTGGAGGTGAGGAGAAAGTTCTTCACCAAGAGAGTCATTCACCATTGGAATGGGTTGCCCAGGGAGGTGGTGGAGTCCCCATCCCTGGAGGTGTTCAAGAGGGGATTGGATGTGGCACTTGGTGCCATGGTCTAGTCAAGAGGTCTGTGGTGACAGGTTGGACTCGATGATCTTCGAGGTCTCTTCCAACCTTAGTGATACTGTGATACTGTGATGCTGTGATGCTATGATTCTTCACCCTTAACCTGTTACTCTCTTTTCTCTTTTTCAGAGTCTTTCTGGGCATGGCCTCCTGGCAAGGTCTCCTCACCCTGCTGCCACGGAGTTACCTCCAGCAGGCATGGTTCTGTGTGAGGACAGCAATCTCATCCCAGCTGCTGCCAGCTAATTACTTAGCTGGAGCTAAGGAAGCAGCTCTGTGTCCATTACTGTTAACGGCTGCTGCAGTATCGATTCCTACCCCACAGTGCAGCACTTGGCTATCTCCAACCCAGACATATGTGTGTGGATGTAGATGTAAATATATCTCTGCCTGGCACACAGAACTCAGCTTTGGAGATGACTGGCAGCTCTGACAGCTCTGCAGCACGATGCCAACTGTGTTTTGAAGCCAGGGTTTCAGGCTGGCTGAGAGCTTGATGCCCTACTCTGCTGGTGGCTCATTACTTTAGTGTCCCTGGAGAGAACTTCTGTGCTGCCAGGAGGTGAGAGTTCAAATTCCCTCTGGAGGCAAAGAGGATTTTGTTGGAGTTGTGCAGCTTTTAAAAGATGAGTTTGGAGTCTACCTTATCAAAGTACTGGGAAAATGTGATCACATTTACCAGCATCCTCACAGGGCACAAGGCCAAATATCACATCCTGTGCTCACTTCTGCTGCCCCCAGCACAAGAAGGACGTTGAAGTGCTGGAGAAGGTCCAGAAGAAGGCCATCAAGATGATCAGAGGGGTAGAGCACCTGCCCTGTGAGGACAGGATGAAAGTTGGGGCTGTTTAGCCTGGAGATGAGAAGGCTCCAGGCAGAACTTCCCAGAGAGAGTTGTTGGCCTTTGGAATGTGCTGCTCAGGGAGGTGGTGGAGTCCCCATCCCTGGAGGTGTTCAAGAGGGGATTGGATGTAGCACTTGGTGCCATGGTTTAGTTGTCATGAGGTGTTGGGTGACAGGTTGGACTTGATGATCTTCGAGGTCTCTTCCAACCTTATTGATTCTATGATCTTATGCCAACCTTCGAGTACCTGAAGGGGACTAGAAGAAAGCTGGAGAAAGGACTTCTTACAAGGGCTTATACTGATAGGAGGAGAGGAAATGGATTGAAGCTTGAGGAGGGGAGATGCAGACTGGAGATTAGGAAGAAATTCTTTCCAGTGAGGGTGGGGAGACACTGGAACAGGTTGCCCAGGGAGGCTGTGGTTGCCTCCTGCTTGGAGGTGTTGGATGAAGCCTCGAGCAATCTGGGCTGGTGGGAGGTGTCCTTGCCCATGGCAGGGGGGTTGGAACTGGATGATCCTTAAGGTCCCTTCCAACCCAACCCATTCTGTGATCCTCTACATCCTGCACTTCAACCCACGCTGTCACTGTGGTCAGCTGTCTGTTAGCCTTTAATTTCTCTGCCAACCTCCACAGCAGAATGTGGAGCTGTGCTTTACACTGCCTCCACACAAACATCCCCTGCTTTTGTTCAGCAGCTCCTTCCTTTGGCTACAAAACGAAGCAATGCTGATCAATCTTGCAGCTAATTAATATTTGAAGGCTTATTTGGCTTCAACTCATTAAATGATCACATTTGCCCATTTCTTATCTGCTTAATTTAATCAGTGGATGGGGAGGTAAAGGAACAAACGTGTGGGTCTGCTCCTCGCTGTTGGCACGGATGTTCTAAAGGTTGCTTAAAAAATGAGTACTAAACCCATTTGGAAACAAAGTGTTCTGAATAACAAACAGCATTTCAAGACCCAAGCCTTGAAAACAACAGAGAGAACAAGAAAATCCACTCCAGATAAAAAACACGTCCAAGTGATGGGTTCTGCACACTGGCCTCAGCAGCCCCGTGCAGTGCTACAGGCTGGGGGCAGAGAGGCTGGAGAGCAGCCAGGCAGAAAGAGACCTGGGGGTGCTGGTCGATGGTAGGCTGAACATGAGCCTGCAGTGTGCCCAGGTGGCCAAGAAGGCCAATGGTATCCTGGCCTGCATCAGGAACAGTAGGAGCAGGGAAGTCATTGGGCCCTGGACTCAGCACTGGTGAGGCCACACCTTGAGTTCTGTGTCCAGTTCTGGGCTCCTCAGTTTAAGAAGGACATTGAGACTCTTGAACATATCCAGAGAAAGGCAATGAGGCTGGGGAGGGGTCTGGAGCACAGCCCTGTGAGGAGAGGCTGAGGGAGATGGGGTTGCTTAGCCTGCAGAAGAGGAGGCTCAGGGGAGACCTTCTTGCTCTCTACACCTCCCTGAAGGGAGGCTGTAGCCAGGTGGGGGTTGGTCTCTTCTCCCAGGCAAGCAGCACCAGAACAAGAGGACACAGTCTCAGGCTGTGTCAGGGGAGGTTTAGACTGGAAGTGAGGAGAAAGTTCTTCCCAGAGAAAGTTGGGATGGGCTGCCCAGGGAGGTGGTTGAGTCCCCATCCCTTGAGGTGTTTAAGGGGGATTGGACGTGGCACTTGGAGCCATGGTTTAGTAGTCATGAGGTGTTGGGTGACAGGTTGGACTTGATGATCTCTGAGGTCTTTTCCAACCTTATTGATTCCATGATCCTCTATTCTGTGACTGAAAGGTTTTCAAAGCAAGGGGACAATCAGTCTTCTCTAATCTGACCTCTTGTAACTACAGAGGTTCATTTCATTTCCAAGATTTGGGAACTTGGCTCTAAGCTTCCTCTGTAAATTACTCAAAGGATTGGATCAAAAAGAAGGACCACCATTAAGTGATGACAACAATCCCTCCCTCAGAATTTTCCATACTTTCAGCTTCTGGGGCCAGTGGTTCCACTTTTTGTCAGCCTAGCCTTGTGTAGTGCTGCTTGTAACAGCTTCTGTCCACCACCAATATTTCCCACCAAAAAAAACACCTTCAAATATTAATTAGCTGAAGGTTTATCAGCATTGCTTCATCTTGTAGCCAAAGGAAGGAGCTGCTGAACAAAAGCAGGGGATGTTTGTGTGGAGGCAGTGTAAAGCACAGCTCCACATTCTGCTGTGGAGGTTGGCAGAGAAATTAAAGGCTAACAGACAGCTGACCACAGTGACAGCGTGGGTTGAAGTGCAGGATGTAGAGGATCACAGAATGGGTTGGGTTGGAAGGGACCTTAAGGATCATCCAGTTCCAACCCCCTGCCATAGGCAGGGACACCTCCCACCAGCCCAGATTGCTCGAGGCTTCATCCAACACCTCCAAGCAGGAGGCATCCACAGCCTCCCTGGGCAACCTGTTCCAGTGTCTCCCCACCCTCACTGGAAAGAATTTCTTCCTAATCTCCAGTCTGCATCTCCCCTCCTCAAGCTTCAATCCATTTCTTCTCCTCCTATCAGTATAAGCCCTTGTAAGAAGTCCTTTCTCCAGCTTTCTTCTAGTCCCCTTCAGGTACTCGAAGGTTGGCATAAGATCATAGAATCAATAAGGTTGGAAGAGACCTCGAAGATCATCAAGTCCAACCTGTCACCCAACACCTCATGACAACTAAACCACGGCACCAAGTGCTACATCCAACCCCCTCTTGAACACCTCCAGGGATGGGGACTCCACCACCTTCCTGAGCAGCACATTCCAAAGGCCAACAACTCTCTCTGGGAAGTTCTGCCTGGAGCCTTCTCATCTCCAGGCTAAACAGCCCCAACTTTCATCCTGTCCTCACAGGGCAGGTGCTCTACCCCTCTGATCATCTTGATGGCCTTCTTCTGGACCTTCTCCAGCACTTCAACGTCCTTCTTGTGCTGGGGGCAGCAGAAGTGAGCACAGGATGTGATATTTGGCCTTGTGCCCTGTGAGGATGCTGGTACATGTGATCACATTTTCCCAGTACTTTGATAAGGTAGACTCCAAACTCATCTTTTAAAAGCTGCACAACTCCAACAAAATCCTCTTTGCCTCCAGAGGGATCACAGAATGGTTGGGGTTAGAAGGAACCTTAAAGCTCATCCAGTTCCTACCCCTGCCATGGGCAGGGACACCTCCCACCAGCCCAGATTGTTCAAGGCTTCATCCAATACCTCCAGGCAGGAGGCATCCACAGCCTCCCTGGGCAACCTGTTCCAGTGTCTCCCCACCCTCACTGTCAAGGATTTGTTCCTCATCTCCAGTCTCAATCTGCCCTCTTCCAGCTCAAAGCCATTGCTCCTCATCCTATCACTACCAGCCCTTGTAAAAAGTTCCTTCCTGCCTTTCTTGGAGGCCAAGTTCTCCCTGTGGCTGCTGCAAGTGTGCTGATAGCAGGAAGAAAAGCTTCTAATTATTTTGATATAGTTAAGACCTGCACAGAATCCTTTCCCCCACACACACACATTTAACACATTTTTCATGTGCTATTAAACAAAAGCTGGAAAGCAGAGAATTAAAACCAATTGCCCAATCTGTCTCAAGCACTTCTAACAACCCTAAGCCAAATTGGAACCAGAGGATTTGTTTTTCAAGGCCACTCCAACAATTTAGGTAAGAAGTGGCTTTTGTATATAAATGATGAGAGAAAAGAAGGGGGAAAAAAAAAAAAAGAAGGGGGTGGAGAACTATGCAGTTTTTTGCCATAGGCAGGGGCCAAAAGGTTGAGTGTCCAGCACAAGTCTGCATTTTCAGCTGAGGCCATCAAAGCAATTAATGGAGAGTTCTCAGGAGGAATTGCTGCTGAAATGAAACCCTCAAAACTCACAGAATAATAATAATTAAGAAGCAATTAATGCCCTGGTGAGACCACAAATGCAATCCTGTGTCCAGTTCTGGGCTCCCCAGTTCAAGAGAGACAGAGACCTGCTGGAGAGAGTCCAACAGAGAGCCACAAGAGTGATCAGGGGACTTGAGCATCACTGCTATGAAGAGAGACTGAGAGCCCTGGGGCTGTTTAGTCCAGAGAAGAGAAGGCTGAGAGGGGATCTGATCAATGTCTATCAATATCTGAGGGGTGGGGGGCAAGAGGAGGGGGCCAAGATCTTCTTGGTGGAATGCACTAATAAGCCAAGGACCAATGGATACAAACTTGAACATAGCAGATTCCACAGCAACATGAGGAGAAACTTCTTTACAGTGAGGGTGCTGAGCCCTGGAGCAGGCTGTCCAGAGGGGCTGTGGAGTCTCCTTCTCTGGAGACTTTCAAAACCCATCTGGATGCATTCCTGTGCAGACTACCTTAGGGGATCCTGCTCTGGCAGGGGAGTTGGACTGGATGATCTCTGGAGGTCCCTTCCAACCTCTAATGTACTGTGATACTATGCTAATTATAGAATAGAATAGAATAGAATAGAATAGAATAGAATAATAGAGTAGAGAGAATAGAATAGAATAGAATAGAATAGAATAGAATAGAATAGAATAGAATAGAATAGAATAGAATAGAATAGAATAGAATAGAATAGAATAGAATAGAATAAGAATAAGAATAAGAATAGAACAGAACACAGTACAATACAATACAATACAATTAACCAGGCTGGAAAAGACTCAAGTCCAACCTATCACCCAACACCATCTAATCAACCAAACCATGGTACCAAGTGCCTCATCCAGGCTCTTCCTAAACACCTCTAGGGATGGGGACTCCACCACCTCCCTGGGCAGCACATTCCAATGGCCAATCTCTCTTGCTGGGAAGAACTTTCTCCTCACCTCCAGCCTAAACCTCCCCTGGCACAGCTTGAGACTGTGTTCTCTTATTCTGGTGCTGCTTGCCTGGGAGAAGAGACCAACCCCCACCTGGCTACAACCTCCCTTCAGGGAGTTGCAGACAGCAAGAAGGTCTCCTTGAGACTCCTCTTCTGCAGGCTAAGCAAGCCCAGCTCCCTCAGCCTCTCCTCACAGGGCTGTGCTCCAGACCCCTCCCCAGCTTTCTTGCCCTTCTCTGGACACCTTCCAGCAGCTCTACATCTTTCTTAAACTGAGGAGCCCAGAACTGAACACAGGACTCAAGGCATGGCCTAACCAGTGCTGGGTACAGGGGCAGAATCAACCAAGTTGGAAAAGACCTCAGAGATCATCAAGTCCAACCTATCACCTAATACCTAACAACTCCTAACCAAACCATTATTGCTAATTATTATAAATAAAGAATAATTAATAATAATGCCACTAATTCATGGAGCAATAATTAACAGTTAATTGGCTCTGCCTCATACAGATGCACGAAACACACAAACAACCCCTTGAAACTCTTTCAGCCTGCTCCCGGGCTGTGGGTTTTGCAGTTGTATTAGCTGGTATATCAAATAACCCCACTTTCCCCTCTCATATGATGTGACAGATACCCTTGGAAGAGCACTGGAAGTGTCCTGGTACTCACATTAGACAGATGGGCCAGCTCTATCTCCAGGAAGGAGTCTGTAGTTTTGGGCTCTGGTCGTATGGTGACAACGATGATTTTGGAATTCACAACGGTAAAATTCCTGGAAGAGGGAAAACAAAGAGGTGAAAATGAAAGATGTCACTTACTGTGAGGTCAAACAGGGCTTCTGGTGCTGTATTTCAAGCAGTATCTCATGGGTCAAAGGAGGCTTCTGCACTGGTGAGGCCGCACCTTGAGTCCTGTGTCCAGTTCTGGGCTCCTCAGTTTGAGAAGGACATTGAGACTCTTGAATGTGTCCAGAGAAGGACAACGAGGCTGGGGAGAGGCCTTGAGCACAGCCCTGTGAGGAGAGGCTGAGGGAGCTGGGGTTGTTTAGCCTGGAGAAGAGGAGGCTCAGAGGAGACCTTCTTGCTGTCTACAACTCCCTGAAGGGAGGTTGTAGCCAGGTGGGGGTTGGTCTCTTCTCCCAGGCAAGCAGCACCAGAACAAGAGGACACAGTCTCAAGCTGCACCAGGGGAGGTTTAGGCTGGAGGTGAGGAGAAAGTTCTTCCCAGAGAGAGTTGTTGGTCATTGGAATGTGCTGCCCAGGGAGGTGGTGGAGTCCTCATCCCTAGAGGTGTTCAAAAAGGGACTGGATGTGGCACTTGGTGCCATGTTTTAGTAGTCATGAGGTGTTGGCTGACAGGTTGGACTTGGTGATATCTGAGGTCTTTTCCAACCTTATTGATTCTATGGTTCTATGATTCTGATACTGTATTTAAAACAGTATCTCATGGGTTAAATGAGGCTCCTGATTCTGTACTCAGAGCAGTATCTCATGGGTTAAATGAAGCTTCTGTTACTGTATTTAAAGCAGTATCTCATGGGTTAAATGAGGCACTCCAAGCCCTTGGAAAAAAGTCCCTTCCTGGCTTTCTTGAAGCCCCTTTCAGGTACTGAAAGGTTGCTATTAGGTCTCCCTGAAGCCTTCTCTTCTCCAGGCTGAAGAGTCCCTGCTCCCTCAGCCTGCCTTTATAGCAGAGATGCTGCAGCCCTCTGATCATCTTTATGGCCCTCCCCTGGACTTGCTCCAACAGTTCAATGTCTTTCTTAGCCTTAGGACACTGAACTGGAATTAGCTATCAGATATCAGCCTGAGAGTTTCTGATGATTATCCACAGAATCACTTTGCTTGGAAAAGCCAAATAAGATCACAGAGTCCAACCAGAGAGAGAAGGGAGTGAATCACAGACTTGGGGTAATAGTTGGAAAAGACCTTTAGGATCACTGAGTCCAACCATTCACTGACTCCTGCAAGTCTGGGTCTAAACCACATCCCTCAAGCACCACATCTCTGCCTCTCTGAAACACCTCCAGGGACAGGGATTCAACCACCTCCCTGGGCAGCCTCTGGTGGGCTTTGAGAACCCTTTCAGTCTTCTAATGTCCAACCTAAACCTCCCCTGCTGCAACCTGAGGCAATTTCCTCTCATCCCTCGTGTGTAGTGCTGCTTCCAACACATTCTGCTTGATCTCACAGGAGCCAATGCAAAACCTCACAGAAGCCAATGCAAAACCTCACAGTAGGCCACTCCCAGGTGGATGTTCTCAAAGCAGAAAGCAGTTCAGATGTAATTATAGCAGACAGTATAAATATCATTTTGTTGTCACTTTTTAATTGCCTTTTTTTCCCCCCTCTGGGGAAAAAGCTATTTAGGAGAGGATTCCATTTTGATGGATCATTGAAACAGGGATTGCCATGGCTACAGTAAGAGGAACTTAACTCAGCAGGCACTTTGCTCATCACAAAATGAAATGAAATGATTCTTCTGGGGCAAGGCATGGATCCTAGTCCAATTGTAGGCAGCCAAATCATGTAATGGAAATGCAGCTGAAGTGGATTTCTACTTTATTCAGTTCTTGGGGAGGGTTTTTCCCCATTTTATTGCACTTTGAAGCCTCTCACACTGTTGAGGAAACATCTCTCTGACTAACACTTAATGTTTAGAATCATAGGACCACAAGGATCATCTAGTTCCAACCCCCTGCCATGGGCAGGGACACCCCACACTAGATCAGGCTGGCCAGAGCCTCTCATCCAGCCTGGGCTTAAACACCTCCAGGGACGGGGCCTCAACCACCTCCCTGGATAACCCATTCCAGGGCTTCACCACTCTCATGGTGAAGAACTTCTTCCTCACATCTAGCCTGAATCTCCCTATTTCCAGCTTCATTCCATTCCCCCTAGTCCTATCACTACCTGAGATCCTGAGAAGAGTTTAGCAGAGTTTCAGTGTGTTCTGTGAAAGGAGAATAAGAACAGTCCCTCCCTGCACATGCAGGAGCTGAGTATCTATAGATGATACAGAAATCAGCAGAAGCACACAGTTTTAAGGGTTGGAAGGGACCTCCAGAGATCATCCAGTCCATCCCCCCCCCCCCCCCCCCCAAGCCAAAGCAGGATCACCCAGGGCAGGTCACACAGGAACACATCCAGGCTGGCTTTGAAAGTCTCCAGAGAAAGAGTCTCCACAGCCTCTCTGGGCAGTCTGCTCCAGGGCTCTGTCACACTTACTGTAAAGAAGTTTCTCCTCATGTTGGGGTGGAACCTCCTGGGTCCCAGCTTGTACCTGTTGTTCCTTGTCCTATCACTGGGCACCACCAAACAGAGCCTGGCACCTTCCTCCTGACACCCACCCCTCAGATATTTACAGGCATTGATCAGATCCCCTCTCAGCCTTCTGTTCTCCAGATTAAACAGCCCCAGGGCTCTCAGTCTTTCTTCATAGCAGAGAGATGTTTAAGTTTCCCAACCACCCTCTTAGCTCTCTACTGGACTCTGTCCAGCAGATCCCTGTCTCTCTTCAACTGGGCAGCCCCAAACTGGACACAGTATTCCAGCTGTGGACTCCCCAGGGCAGAGTAGAGAGTGAGGAGAACATCCCTTGACCTGCTGGAGAGACCTGATGCACCCCAGGACTGCTTCCTTGCTGTGTCTAATTTTGGTACCACTCTGATGGCTCTGGAGTGAGCTCCAAAAGAGCACTTGAGGTGCTGAGATTGTAACCTCAGTACATCCATTTTACCTCAGCCTCATTAGGAAGCCACCAACCCACTCACATTCTCGAGAGCCCCTGGCAGGCTGCTTGACCAGAAAATGAATGTAAGTGGCTCTACCAGTGGGGAGTGAGATCTGCATCACTGACTGCTGTCCTGTCCGGGCTCAACACCTAGTTTCATGTCTCATATGAGGAGAGACCTCATGGTTCTCTACAACTACCTGAAAGGAGGTTGTGGAGAGACTGGTGCTGGTCTCTTCTCGTAGGTAATTAGGGATAGAACAAGAGGGGATGGCCTCAAGCTGCAACAGAGGAGATTTAGACTGGGCTGTAGGACAGATTTTTTCCCCTGCAAGAGAGGTCTGGGATTGGAATGTGCTGCCCAGAGAGGTGGTGGAAGCCTGGAAGTGTTTAAAGGTGTTCCAAGCCTGGAAGTGTTTAATGGTGGTTTGGATGTGGTGCTTAGGGCTACGGGTTAGGGGTGAACCTTGCAGAGTAGGGCTTTCAGTCAGACTTGGTGATCCCAAGGGTCTTTTCCAACCTGAATGTTGACTCTGTGATATTTAAGTGCCTGAATAGTCCATGGAAGGATGCACCCTGGCAGGTGTCTTCTAAACTCACATAACACGTGAGGACACCATGGCCTGTATGAGAAACAGTGTGGCCAGAAGCAGCAGGGAAGTGATGATGTCCCTGTGCTCTGCAGAGCCTTCCTGCCCTCCAGCAGATCAACACTGCCACCTAATCCAGTGTCATAGAATCATAGAATCAGTCAGGGTTGGAAGGGACCACAAGGATCAGCTAGTTCCAACCCCCTGCCATGGGCAGGGACACCCTGCACTAGATCAGCCTGGCCAGAGCCTCCTCCAGCCTGGGCTTAAACACCTCCAGGGATGGGGCCTCAACCACCTCCCTGGACAACCCATTCCAGGGCTTCACCACTCTCACATCTAGCCTGAATCTCCCCACCTTCAGCTTCATTCCATTCCCCCTAGTCCTATCACTACCTGAGATCCTGAGAAGTCCCTCCCCAGCCTTCTTGTAGGCCCCTTCAGATATTGGAAGGCCACAATGAGGTCACCTGGGAGCCTTCTCTTCTCCAGACTGAACAGCCCCAACTCCTTCAGTCTGTCCTCACAGGAGAGGTGCTCCAGCCCTCTGCTCATCCTCATGGCCCTGTGTGTCACCTGCAAGCCTCCTGAGAGTGCCTTAGTCCCCTTGTCCAGATCACTGATCAAGAGACGAAAGAGCACTGAGCCCTGGGGACCACCACTCCTGACCAGCCTCCAACTGGATTTATATCCAGGCACCACGAGGACTAAACCCATTGTCCACAATGTTCTACAGCAGTGCAGTTGCCCCATCCCACCTCTCACTGCTTGCAAGGCAGATCCTCTGCCAGCAAAACCAAGACAAACCCAGCCCATATGGCACAAAGGCTGCTAATCTGGGGAGTCTGTGGAATATGTTGCCTAGGCTGTCCCAGAAAATGGGACACACAACACCTGGGATGTGCCAGATGGAGATTCTGTGCTTAGGTGCTCTGAAAGATTTCCCCTCAAGATGTATTTTGTTATTTCTTTCTTCCTTTCCCTGCTTGCTGGAAGCAAAGCAGTTCCTTGGGAGGATGCAGAAGCTCACATACTGGGTTTTTTTTAGTGCTGGTATTCTGGGGTGTACTTGAATGTGTGTCCCATTTGCTCTTCTGGAGACCACAGTCAAATATTTACTAACTTGCATCAAGCCAGGGACTGGGAACATGTTGGGAAGTGGTAAAGCTTGCTACATATTTAACTGCAGCCAGCAAAAGGTCTTTCCTGACATTGATAGGGTGTAAATGATGTTCAGAGAATCCCAGAGCGGCTCAGGTTGGAAGAGACCTTAGAGATCATCCACTCCAACCTCCCTACCATGGGCTGGGACACCTCTCAACTAGCCCAGGTTACTCAAGGCCCCATCTAACCTGGCCTTGAGGAGGGAGGGAGAGGGGGCATGCAGGGAGGGGGCACACACAACCTCTCTGGACCATCAGCTCCAGAGTCTCACCACTGTTGTATCCTAAAGAAGTTCTACACAGAGAGAGTGATTGGCCATTGGAATGTGCTGCCCAGGGAGGTGGTGGAGTCACCATCACTGGAGGTGTTTAGGAGGAGACTTGATGGGGTGCTTGGTGCCATGGTTCAGTTGATTAGGTGGTGTTGGATGATGGGTTGGACTTGATGATCTTGAAGGTCCCTTCCAACCTGTTCTGTTCTATCCTATCCTATCCTATCTATTCTATTCTATTCTATTCTATTCTATTCTATTCTATTCTATTCTATTCTATTCTATTCTATTCTATTCTATTCTATTATTCTATTATTCCATTCCATTCCATTCCATTCCATTCTATTCTATTCTATTCTATTCTATTCTATTCTATTCTATTCCACTCTGTTCCATTCCATCCCATCCCATCCCATCCCATCCCATCCCATCCCATCCCATCCCATCCCATCCCATCCCATCCCATCCCATTTCTATTCTATTCTAAGATCCAAGCTAAACCTCTCCTCCTTCAATTTAAATCCTTGTCCTAGATATTTAACTGGAGCCAGCAGAAATCTCCTTCATGGTGTTGCCAAGGTGTAAGTGATATTCACAGGATCCTAGAATGCCTCAGGTTGGAAGGGAGCTCAGAGCTCATCTCCTCCAACCTCCCCACCATGGGCAGGGACACCTCTCAGCTAGACTCAGCTGTTCAGGGCCTCATCTAGCCTGGCTTTGAACATCCACCCAGGCAGGAGGCAGCCACGGCCTCCTTGGGCAGCCTGTTCCAGTGTCTCACCACCCTCCTACTGAAGAACTTCTTCCTAAGAGCCAGTTCAAACCATTTCACCCTCAGCTTCACACCATTCCCCTTTGTCCTGTCCCTGAAGAACCTGTTCCAGTGTCTCACCACCCTCTTGGCTGTCTGCTTTTATCCTGACAGGCAGTGTGTGTATGAACCCAGAAGTATGAACCCAGATGATGACATTTCTTACCTCAGAGTGGGCAGAATGAGTTCCAGATTTTTGTACAGCACTGCTCCAAGCACAAATACAGTTGATTCATCCAGTTCTGAAATGAGGAAGGAAGAAAAAGAGAAGAACCCCAAGATTTTACAGTTCCCTTTCTGAAGCCTTCATTAGCATAAAAAGCTGCCTATAGCAATTCATCTTCCTGGTACCAACTTCATCTGAACTAAACCATCATCGGTTTGAATTACATCCTGGCAGCCTGTCATCAAGATGCAGCACTGTCAGGGATAGATCACAAAGATTTAAACCACTGGAAACCACATTGTGTAAAAATCCATCTCTCTGCTCTGACATCCCTGCTCCTTCATTTACCTTTACAATTAAGTCTTCTCAAAGGCTGTCTTGAGAGGTTGATGCCCAGCAAGATACATTCTCTGGTGCCTGGGATGAGAGGAAACGGCCTCCAGTTGCACCAGGGGAGGTTTAGATTGGGTGTTAGAAGGAGCTTCTTCATTTCTAACAGGGCTATCAAAGCCTGGCACAGGCTCCCCAGGGAGGTGGTTAAATCCTCATCCCCAGAGGCACTGAAAAGCCACAGAGGTGTGGTGCTGAGGACCACAGTTTAGCCCCAGGCTTGGGAGAGCTAGAGGATGGCTGGACTGGATGATCTAAAAGGTCTTTTGCAACCCAAACTGATTCTATGATCTGCACTGCAATGGCGTTTGGGAAGCGTGTCTGAGGCCAGGGCAATCTGCCTGCTGAGCAGCCTCTGGTCCAAGTGGGAATGGCTCAGCCTGTTGGAGCGGAGCAGCTTTACAGAGCGCAGCAGAGCTTCAAGCCACCTCATAGCCCCACAGGTCCCATCCTGGGCACAGTTACTAAGCACTGGCTCTTTGGCACAGAAAATGATAGGATTTCTGTCACCATTTTTTGTTGAAGCTGCTGAAATTAAGCTCCATCACCTTCCTCTGGCTCCTGCTTTTCTTTACAGGTCGAATGAAAGAACCACTCCCGCCTCGCAGAGCGCTCCCCTGCCACAAGGGTCCTGAGCTCCCTGGATGAAGCTAACCCCAAATGAGCAGGTTGCTATTGCTCCTTTACCTGTTGACATCGGGGTGAAGATATTTTTGGGGATGACAACCCTGTCTTCGGAGTTCCTTGCCCAATCAACCATCCCTTTCCTTCCTTTCATGGGGAAATTGATGTCGGTTAAAACAGAGGCGGCAGGAAGCTTCTGAATGCTGGCCACTGGGTAAGAGAAAGAAGAACAATCACATCAGATGATGGCTCAGCCTTTGAAAGCACCACACAGTGACAACAGCAGAGCAACAACAGCAACGTTTAGTAACACATTCCAAGCACAGCAGGAATTTATAGGACGTTCTCTGGCCCAGGAAGTGTCTATGCTGCAGTTCTGCTCCGTGGTGGTGTTGGGCAGAGCTTTTGTCAGCCCAGATCCCGATGAACGGAGAGCGGTGAGTGGATTGGCTTACACCCTGAAACCCATACAGAAGGAGCAGCCTCCTGCCTTCAGAGCAAGTCCTAAAATGATCAAGTGTGACACAATGAAAGGAAGAGGATGCTGCAAATTGCTTTGGGCAACAGGACAGCCAGAATACAGGGTAATGAAGCAATAACAGAGCTTTTCTCCTCTACACAGGCACAGTTTCAAGACAGACCCATTAAAGATGTTCAATATTAAAAGGCCTCATTGTTTCCACACAAAAGGGAATAATTCCATAGAGCTCTTTTCCTTGAAAGAATCATCCCCATGCTGAAGTCTTTATTATTCATATATCTATTTCCCATCTAAAAAGCAAACCAAGTCCCTAAATAACATCATTGCTATATCTGTAACAGATACAGCAAGCCAGCAGAAATAGGTCTTGAACCTAATAATAGGCAGTTTTTGAAGGTTGTTTACTTCTTTGCTCTCTCTGTTTTCCAGCTCAGATATTGCCTGGAAATCAGTTTCAGCTTTGCTGGCAAATCTAAGTGTGACTCCACGGGAACAGTGTCAGGGTCTAATAAGACTTCAACTGCTTTGAAGGAGCTGACAGGGCTGCAAGTGTCCAGGTACACAAACATCACTTTTGGAGCACTGGGTCTCTTCTCAATGTAACCATGCTGAGAGCTGGTCCCTGGGCACTGCTCTTCCTGAGAAGAAGGAGGAAGAGGATCAGAGGAGGCCACAGAGATGATCAGAGGCTTGGAGCAGCTCCCTTATGGTGACAAATGGAGGCAGTTGGGGCTGTTCAGCCTGGAGAAGAGAAGGCTCCAGGGAGACCTTAGAGATGCATCTCAGTATCTGAACAGGACCTACAGGAAGGCTGAGGAGGGACTGCTCAGAAAGGCTTGGAGTGACAGGATGAGGGGCAATGCTTTGAAACTGCAGCAGGGCAGATTCAGGCTGGACATCAGGAGGAAGTTCTGCACAATGAGAGTGGGGAAATACTGCAACAGGTTGCCCGGGGGTGTGGTTGAGGTCCTATCCCTGAAGGTATCAAAGATCAGACCTGATGTGTCCCTGGGCAGCCTGCTCTAGCTGGAGCTGTCCATGGTGACTGCATGGGGGTTGGACAAGATGACCTTTGAGGCTCCCTTCCATCCCAATACAATCTGTGAAGCTATGAACTTGTGGTGGCCTGCACACCAAGTGAATGACCCCACCTGAGGGACAAGTGGATCGGGTTGGAAAGCAGGCTGCAACTGAAACCCAAGAGAAGAGGCCAATGAAGAGGTCGACCAGATCAGCTCCACAAATGCATTCCTTGACTCTCAGCTGCAAATTGGACTGGTTGTGTACCAGAGAATCACATTAGTCAGGTGGCTCTTGAGGTTGTTTCAGGCTTTCCACCCTGAAACTATCACCAGGGCTTTGCAAAGGGTAGTTACAATCCCCCCCCGGCTCCAACTGGGAAAGCCATTCCCAGCCCTAAAGGGATGCCAAGGCTTTGGGAATTTGCAGGTGGTGTGTGGGGGGAGGGAGAAGGGTTCAGGTATCCCAGAATTGCTGGGGCAGAAAATGGATTCTGTCTTTTCCCCAAGCAATCAATGTTTATACAGAAGATATTAACAGGGCAGAAACTGAATTTCTTGGTTGGTTTTGGGGAGGGGAAGGGGGGGGGGGGGCACAGTTCTTCAAATCCAAAAAGGAAAAAGAAACTTGATTTTATTTTGCAGGTAGAAAAAAATTCAGCCCAGGTTTGTATTTTAGGCTTCAGAATGAAATCCAGCCCTGGTAAGACAACACTGGAGGGGTGTGTGTGTGTGTGTGTGTGTTTAGTTGCAGAGTGTTGATCTGTGGATCTAGCTATCTATTTATCTAATTAGCTAGCAGAGCCTTTCATATTTCATCCCCCTCTGGGATGGCAGTTCTCCTAAATGAAATGGGAAATCAATGGTGCTCAATGGAATTCACTCTGCAAAACAGGGGTGTGGGGGGAAACCCCCAACACTTTAAGGGTGGATAAATGGTGAGAGGCTAGGATACTACTCTCCAGACTGCCTGGTTAAATAGGGTCATTCATCATGGCACCTAGGCACTCCTCACAACCAAAGATTCCAAACTCCTTGGGCATGGTTGGGTGAGGAGAAATTTCTTCCCAGAGAGAGCTGTTGGCCATTGGAATGTGCTGCCCAGGGAGGTGGTGGAGTCCCCATCCCTGGAGGTGTTCAAGAGGGGATTGGATGTGGCACTTGGTGCCATGGTTTAGTCATGAGGTTTGTGGTGACAGGTTGGATTTGATGATCTTTGAGTTCTCTCCCAACCTGGGTGATTCTGTGATTCTGTGATCAGTAACACAAACTAAACCATGGTTTAGTTGATTAGATGGTGTTGGGTGATAGGTTGGACTTGATGATCTTGAAGGTCTTTTCCAAGCTGGTCTGGTCTGGTCTGGTCTGGTCTGGTCTATTCTATTCTATTCTATTCTATTCTATTCTATTCTATTCTATTCTATTCTATTCTATTCTATTCTATTCTATTCCACTCCACTCCACTCCACTCCACTCCACTCCACTCCACTCCACCCTACCCTACCTACCCTACCCTACCCTACCCTACCCTACCCTACCCTATCCCATCCCATCCCATCCCAGAACCATTTGGTTAGGGCTTAGTGCAAGAAATGTAAACACATGATCTTCAAGGTCCCTTCCAACCCAACCCATTCTATCAGTCTGTGGATTTATTGGTTTCTGGTTGGGCTCAGCCAGCTTAAAAGGTCTTTTGCAACCTAAATGACTCCATGACTCTGTGGTTCTCTGTACTCTGACATGTTCTCTGAATGTGTCCAGAGAAGGGCAATGAGGCTGGGGAGGGGTCTGGAGCACAGCCCTGTGAGGAGAGGCTGAGGGAGCTGGGGTTGCTTAGCCTGGAGAAGAGGAGGCTCAGGGGAGACCTTCTTGCTCTCTACAACTCCCTAAAAGGAGGTTGTAGCCAGGAGGGGATTGGTCTCTTCTCCCAGGCAAAGCAGCACCAGAACAAGAGGACACAGTCTCAAGCTGCACCAGGGGAGGTTTAGGCTGGAGGTTAGGAAGAAGTTCTCCACAGAAAGAGAGATTTGCCATTGGAATGTGCTGCCCAGGGAGGTGGTGGAGTCCCCATCCCTGGAGGTGTTCAAGAGGGGATTGGATGTGGCACTTGGTGCCATGGTTTAGCTGTCAGGAGGTGTTAGGTATTATGTAATAGATTGGACTTGATGATCTCTGTTCTCTTTTCCAACCTGGTTGATGTTATGATTCCCATTCATGGTTCAGAGAAGTCTTTCTTCTCCTCACAGTCAAACAATAGTGACTTCATTTAATGTCACAGAAGATGCAGCCTGAGCTCAATGGAGATGTTTGGATCTCTGCACAGACAGAGATCCACAGAGCACACATAAACCAACACTTAGAAACATAGAATCATTAAGGTTGGGAAAGATCTCTCAGATCAGCAGGTCCAACCTGCTATGCAACATCTCCATGACCATCAGGACCATATCCCACAGTGCCACATCTCCTCATTTTTTGAACACCTCCAGGGATGGTGACTCCACCACCTCCCTGGGCAGCCTGTTTCAATCCCTGACCACTCTTGCCATAATTACTCTTTATACCCAACCCAAACCTTCCCTGGTGCAGCTTGAGGCCACTGCCTCTTGTCTTCTCATTAGGTACTTGAGAGGAGAAGATACCAACACCAGCTTCACACCAACCTCCTTTCAGGTAGCTGCAGAGAGCAAGAAGGTCTCCTTTCAGCCTCTTCTTTAGGCTAAACACCCTCAATTCCCTCAGCTGCTCCTCCCCACCCCTGTTCTCCAGACCCTTCCCCACATTTGTTACCCTTTTCTGGACAAACTCCAGCCCCTCAATGTCTTTCATGGAGTGAGGGTCCCAAAACTGAGCACAGGAATCAATGTGTGGCTTCACCAGTGCCCAGTACAGGGCACAATCACTTCCCTACTCCTACTGCTCACACTATTCCTGATCCAGGCCAGGGTGCTGGTGGCCTTCTTGGCCACCTGGGCACACTGCTGGGTCCTGTTCATCCAGCTGTCACCCCCAGGTCCTTTCCTGCTGGGCAGCTTCCCAGCCATTCTGCCCCAAGCCTGGAGCATGGCATGGGGTTGTTGTGACCCATGGGCAGCCACATGAACCTGTGCAACACATGGCCAAGTGCAGCACATGGACAGCCAAGGAGAGCCAGAGTCACATCCAAGGCACTGTGTTGCTGAAAGGGCTTTGTTGCCATTCCTCTTACCATCATTCTGCATTCAAGCAGCTAAGCCACAGATCTCCCTTGTCCTGAAGCACTCCTCAAGGAAAAGGAGGAGGCAGCATAAAGCAAGACAGGACATGGAGCCTGATGCAGGGAACAGAACGAGCTGGCTTTTAAGTGCCTGAGTTGTAATGTTACAGACATAAAGGTGAGACCCATGGTGGCACTGAGAGGGCAAGGCCACCTCTAACACTCTTGTAGATTGACTGAGCAGCACAGGTGAAGAAATCAAACATTTTCCCATCACTAAGGTGACTGGAAAATGTGTTTTGCTGGTGACTCCAGCTGATAAGAGGAGGGAAAAAAGAGTGAGACTGTAGGCAAGGCGAAGGCAGCGAGCTCAGAAGATGGGAATGATGATGAAGCTGTCATCAAAGAAAGGGAGAAACAAGAAAAGCTGAGAGAGATGATTTTCAGGGGCATTGATCAGGTTTACTGATGATCAGATATCCACTGAGAACTCTGAGAAAGACAGACAGAGAGGACTTGACAGAGGATGAGACCTCAGTAAGGGAAAATCATCAGCAGAGGACTGGGAAAAATGTTCTCTCTACACCACACTGCTCGGGGAGCTGAAGGACAGAGGTAGAAGGATAGAAGGATTGCTTCCCAGGAGCAGCAAAGGGAAGGGAAGGGAAGATGGCTACTGTCTTACCTCCAGGGAAATGACAACCAAGTCCTGTCACTCAGAAATCTGGAATAATGTGAACTCAGTTAGAGAGGACAATGAGAGCTGATGCCAGAAGTGAGTTCTCTGGCATGGCTGTGGAGATTTTGCTGTGTGAAAGAGGCACACTCAGAGGAACCAAGCCAAAGCAGGCTCTTGGTAGCAGGCTACAAACACATCACACGTAGGGTGATTGACAGCTGCCTAAACATGAGCCAGCAGTGTGCCCAGGTGGCCAAGAAGGCCAATGGCATCCTGGACTGCATTAGGAATAGTGTGGCCAGCAGGAGCAGGGAAGTCATTGTGCCCCTGTACTCTGCACTGGTTAGGCCACACCTTGAGTCCTGTGTCCAGTTCTGGGCCCCTCAGTTTAGGAAAGACTTTGAGACTCTTGAACATGTCCAGAGAAGGGCAAGAAAGCTGGGGAGGGGTTCTGGAGCACAGCCCTGTGAGGAGAGGCTAAGGGAGCTGGGGTTGCTTAGCTTGGAGAGGAGGAGGCTCAGGGGTGACCTCATTGCTCTCTGCAACTGCCTGAAAGGTGGTTGTAGCCAGGAAGGGGTTGGCCTCTTCTCTCTAGCAACCAGCACCAGAACAAGAGGACACAGTCTCAAGTTGTGCCAGGGGAAGTTTAGGCTGGAGGTGAGGAGAAAGTTCTTCCCAGAGAGAGTTGTTGGCCATTGGAATGTGCTGCCCAGGGAGGTGGTGGAGTCCTCATCCCTAGAGGTGTTCAAAAAGGGACTGGATGTGGCAGTTGGTGCCATGGTCTAGTCATGAGGTCTGTGGTGACAGGTTGGACTCGATGATCTTTGAGGTCTCTTCCAGCCTTGGTGATACTGTGATAAATGTTGGAGAAGACCTCTGGGATCATCAAATCCAACTGTTAACTCAACACCACCATGGCCACTGAACCATGCCCCAAGGTGTCACATCTACACATCTTTGGAACACCCCCAGGGATGGGGACTCCACCACCTCCCTGGGAAGCCTGTACCAACCCCTGACCAATCTTTCACTGAAGAAATTCTTCCTAATCTCCAACCTACTCCTCCCCTGGCACAGTGTCAGGCCATTTCCTTTAGTCCTATCACTTTTTACATGGGAGAAGAACCCAACCCCCACCTCATTCCAACCTCCTCTCAGGGAGCTGTAGAGGGCAATGAGGTCTCCCCTCAGAGAATAGCAGGGATTGGAAGGGACCTCTGAAGATCATCAAGTCCAACCAGGATCACCTAAAGCACAAAGACCTGGGAGGCCTGATGGGCAGGGTTGGTGGTTGGGGCCCCACCCCTGGAGGTATTCAAGGTGAGGTTCTAAAGGGCTCTGGGCAACCTGACCTAGTGAGGATGTCCCTGCTGACTGCAGAGGGGATTGGACTGGCTGAGCTTTGGAGGTCCCTTCCAACCCAGACCATTCTGTGATTCTAAGACCTATGACAGGCAGCTGAACACGAGCCAGCAGCTGCCCAGGTCTCACTTCCCCCTGAAGCCAGCACCTGCTAAGCAGGTGTTGCAAGGTCTACATGAGCAATGCCTCCAAGACAGCCTGGAGCAGAGGCATGCAGACAAGCTGCAACAGAGCTGTGAGTAACACAGCTCTCCTGTGCTTCATTTGCATCTTCAAGCCACGCTTGTAACCCTCCTCAGAGGGCTCCTTACTAGGCCTTTGTTTTCTGGGGAGGTCTCTAATTCATCTGGAATGTCCTCCCAGGGAGGAGATAAAGTGGATTCAGATTGGCTTAAGGGATTGTGCCTCTGGTTGTCCTGGGACACTGGGAGATCTCACTGCCAGGATAATGCACACAGGCTTTGTCTAGGCTGCTTCCATCATGCATGGCACCACACACACTCAGTGCCTCAGTGGGGCATGCAGGCAACTCTCCACCAGCAGTAGTAAGTCCCCAGTAATTGGAGTAAGTTTGATTTACTCACTCCTGTGGTCGAAGGCTAAATTAGCTTGCATAACTCAGGAGGAATATCTCAGAGCTATTATGGTCATCCCAATAAAACAACTGCACCACGAGGAGAGGCTTTAAAAAACATCTAAGTAGAAAATGGAGGCTACAAAGCACGAGGGAGATTGATTATTATGGGCTGCTATCACACAGTCCCATGAATCACGCTGGCGTGAGGACCTTGTGCTCGGCTCTTGTTACCCAGCTCTCGTCATCCCATCCACAGCATCCCCTGATTCTTCCCTCCCACTCCCCACTAAACAAGAAGCTTCCCATGCTTGTCAAAGTTGTGGGAGGAGGAAGCCAAAAAGTTCCAAGCAGCTGAGAAAGGGATGGAAACCAAGAGTCAACTAAGTCATAGGTTCATAGGATGTTAAGGGTTGGAAGGGACCTCTGAAGATCATCTAGTCCAGCCCCAACTAAGCTAAATGCTCTACCACTCTTCTTTCCCTTATTCAAGTGCCTTACAGTTCCATTCATTTTGAGTGCATTTGGCTGAGAGTGAGCACAGCAATGTGCCCTCGTGGTCAAGAAGGTCAATGGGGTCCTGGGGTGCATCAAGAAGAGCGTGTCCAGCAGATCCAGGGAGGTTCTCCTCCTCCTCTGCTCAGCCCTGGTGAGACCTCACCTGGAATATTGCATCCAGTTCTGGGCTCCCCAGTTCAAGAGGGACAAGGATCTGCTGGAGAGAGTCCAATGAAGGATGCTGAAGGGACTGCAGCACTGCCTGATGTGGAAAGGCTGAGAGCCCTGGGGCTGCTTAGTCCGGAGAGGAGAAGGCTGAGAGGGGATCTGATCAATATCTGATGGCTGGGGGTCAGGAGGGAGGGGACAGGCTCTGCTCAGTTGCACCCTGTGACAGGACAAGGGGCAATGGATGGAAACTACAGCACAGAAGTTTCTACCTCGACATGAGGAGGAACTTCTTCACTGTGAGGGTCACAGAGCCCTGGAACAGGCTTCCCAGAGAGGTTGTGGAGTCTCCTTCTCTGGTGACGCCTGGATGTGTTCCTGTGTGACCTGTGCTGGATTCTATGACCCTGCTCTGGCAGGGGGCTTGGACTGGAAGCTCTCCAGAGGTCATTTCCAACCCCTAACATCCTGTGAGCCTGTGATACCCTAACCAACAGCACTGTCACCCAGCAAACAGCATTTTGTCCTGGCAAGAAAACTGCCCCTTTGTTCTTGTGCCTTTCCCCTTTACTTCTTATCCTCACTCTGTTCTGTGCACTTTTTCCAGTGCTGGGTTGTGATTTTTTTTTTTGCTGCTGGAATATTTTGGATGGCACTAAACGGTTTTGCTGTCCCTAATCCCCACACATCTAAACGGTGCTTTATTGGAAACCAAACTAAACTGCACTCCAGTGGCAAATGTTCATAACAAAACCTCTAAAACAAAGCCTCTGAAGCAAAATCTCTCCACCAAAATCTCCAAACCGAGCAAAAGAGGAACAGAGTTACAGGTCAGGCTAAGGATGCTCAGTTATTGGGTAATATTTCAAAGCAGAGTCACAGAATCCTTTGGATTGGAAAAAAGACCTCTAAGATCCTTGAGTCCAGCCATGAAGCAGTAACTCGTTGCAGAAGTACAAATGCAGACAGCACAGAATCATAGAAACATGGAATGGCTCAAGTTTGAAGGGATCATCTCCTCCAACCTCCCCACCACACCCAGGGACAGCTCTCAGCTACACTCAGCTGCTCAGGGCCTCATCCAGCCTGGCCTTCAACGCCCCCAGGCAGGAGGCAGCCACAGCCTCCCTGGGCAGCCTACTCCAGAGTCTCACCAGCCTCATACTGAAGAACTTCTTCCTCAGCTCCAGTCTGACCCTGCTCTGCCTCAGCTCCAAACCATTCCCCCTTGTCCTGGCTCCAGACACCCTTAGGAAAAGTCCCTTTGCAGCCTTCCTGCAGGATTCCTTCAGGTCCTGGCAGGCAGCTCTGAGATGCCCCCAGAGTCTTCTCTTCTCCAGGCTGAACACCTCCAGCTCCCTCAGACTGGCCTCATGGCAGAGCTGCTCCAGCCCTTGGATCACCTTTGTGGCCTCCTCTGGTCTCACTCCACAGCTCTGTGTCCTTCACCTGCTGGGGACAGCCGAGCTGGAGGCAAGATTGGAGGTGAGGTCTGAGCAAAGTAGAGTCAAGGGGTAGAATCCCCTCTCTTGCCCTGCTGCCCACACTCCTCTAGACTCATAGAATGGTTTGGGTTGGAAGGGACCTTAAAGATCAACCAGATCCAATGCCCCATGCCATGGGCAGGGACACCTCCCATCAGCCCAGGTTGCTCAAGGCCTCATCCAGCCTGGCCTTGATCATGTCCAGGCAGGAGGTATCCACAGCCTCCCTGGGCAACCTGTTCCAGTGTCTCCCCACTCTCACTGTCCAGAATTTCTCCCTCATCTCCAGTCACAATCTGGCCCTATCTTGATATGAGCAGTGGCTATGAATGCAATCTCGATGATGTAAGCACTGAAGTCCTACAGTTGCCCTTTAGTGCAAAGGGATGTCAGAATGGCAATGAGGCATTGGCAAAAGGTGCTCAGTGTCATCTTTCATAATATCATAGAATTAGTCAGGGTTGGAAGAGACCACAAGGATCAGCTAGTTCCAACCCCCTGCCATGGGCAGGGACACCCCACACTACATCAGGCTGGACAGAGCCTCATCCAGCCTGGGCTTAAACATCTCCAGGGACGGGGCCTCAACCACCTCCCTGGACAACCCATTCCAGGCCTTCACCACTCTCATGGGGAAGAACTCCCTCCTCACCTCCAGCCTGAATCTCCCCATTTCCAGCTTCATTCCATTCCCCCTAGGCCTATCACTCCCTGAGATCCTGAGAAGTCCCTCCCCAGCCTTCCTGTAGCCCCCTTCAGATACTGGAAGGCCACAATGAGGTCACCTGGGAGCCTTCTCTTCTCCAGACTGAACAGCCCCAACTCCTTCAGTCTGTCCTCACAGGAGAGGTGCTCCAGCCCTCTGCTCATCCTCGTGGCCCTTCTCTGGACACCTTCCAGCACCTCCACATCCCTCTTGTAATAGGGGCTCCGGAACTGGAGGCAGTACTCTAGGTGGGGTCTCCCCAGAGCTGAGTAGACGGGGAGAATCCCCTCCCTTGCCCTGCTGGCCACACTTCTCCTGCTGCAGCCCAGGAGCTGATTGGCTTTCCGGGCTGCAAGTGCACACTGAGAGCTCCTGTTGAGCTTCTCCTCCACCAGCACACCCAAGTCTCTCTCCTCAGGGCTGCTTTCCCCCGGGCTTGCCTTCAGCACATGAGACTTGCAGTGCATGTGCTGAGACAACAAACTGGGTGCATCCCTTGGAGCAAGAAATTAATTGGGCAGAGAAGCAACTTTGTGTGCCCAGACTTACACCAACAGTCCCAGGAACAGGAAAAGTGGAACGGAGGAGATTTTAGCACCAGAAATGTAAGAAGTAAAACTGGTTCAGTGAAATGGTTAAACACTGTCATAGGAATAAGCAGATTTGATTTAACTACTCTGTAAGAGGAGAGGGGAGAGGGAGAGGGAGAGGGAGAGGGAGAGGGAGAGGGAGAGGGAGAGGGAGAGGGAGAGGGAGAGGGAGAGGGAGAGGGAGAGGGAGAGGGAGAGGGAGAGGGAGAGGGAGAGGGGAGGGGAGGGGGGGGAGAGGAGAGGGGAGGAGAGGAGAGGAGAGGAGAGGAGAGGAGAGGAGAGGAGAGGAGAGGAGAGGAGAGGAGAGGAGAGGAGAGGAGAGGAGAGGAGAGGAGAGGAGAGGGAGAGGAGAGGAGAGGAGAGGAGAGGAGAGGAGAGGAGAGGAGAGGAGAGGAGGAGAGGAGAGGAGAGGAGAGGAGAGGAGAGGAGAGGAGAGGAGAGGAGAGGAGAGGAGAGGAGAGGAGAGGAGAGGAGAGGAGAGGAGAGGAGAGGAGAGGAGAGGAGAGGAGAGGAGAGGAGAGGAGAGGAGAGGAGAGGAGAGGAGAGAGGAGAGGAGAGGAGAGGAGAGGAGAGGAGAGGAGGAGAGGAGAGAGAGGAGAGGAGAGGAGAGGAGAGGAGAGGAGAGGAGAGGAGAGGAGAGGAGAGGAGAGGAGAGGAGAGGAGAGAGGAGAGGAGAGGAGAGGAGAGGAGAGGAGAGGAGAGGAGAGGAGAGGAGAGGGAGAGAGGAGAGGAGAGGAGAGAGGAGAGGAGAGAGAGGAGAGAGAGGAGAGGAGAGGAGAGGAGAGGAGAGGAGAGGAGAGGAGAGGAGAGGAGAGGAGAGGAGAGGAGAGGAGAGGAGAGGGAGAGGAGAGGAGAGGAGAGGAGAGGAGAGGAGGAGAGAGAGGAGAGGAGAGGAGAGGAGAGGAGAGTCCTTAAACAAACCCTCCAATATGCTTTCATAAGCAATTCCTTGGGTTTGTAATTATCACCTACTATATTTAGGTTCCATTTAATGGGATTTTCATATTGTGCCTTCCTTCATTTTCAGTTCTTTCTGTCACAGTCTAAATTCAGCCTGGGCCCAAGTGAGGAAACTGAGAGCACAGAAACCTCACTGCATTAATTTTGCTTGGTTCCTGAGAAAACTTGAGCCACCAAGCAGGAAACAATTTTCTCCTTAGGTCCAAACTTCCATCTGCTATAGGCTTGACCCAAATGAAACCAACAAACAAGCAGCACAAACCTCTTCAGACACATCTGCCAAACCAAACCACATCAAACAGCAAAGATTCAGATGACAACAGAAACAGAGAGTCCTAAAAGACTTCAGTGCTGTGGTGGATGAGAAGCTGGACATCCACAGCAGCCTGGCCAGCAGGTCAGGGGAGGTAATTCTGCCACTCTGCCCTGGTAAGACCTCACCTGCAGGGCTGTGACTGGCTTTGGAGCCCTCAACACAAAAAGAACATGGACCTGGATGTGGAGGTGATCTGGACATAGAGGTGATCAGAGGGTTGGGGCACTTCTGCTATGGGGACAGGCTGAGAGACGCAGTTCAGCCTGGAGAAGAGAAGGTTCCAGGGAGACCTTAGAGCTGCATTTCAATATCTGCAGGGGACCTGCAGGAAGGCTGGGGAGGGACTTTGAAACTGGTGCAGGGCAGGTTTAAATTGGACATCAGGAGGAAGTCCTTCACAATGAGAGTGGGGAAACACTGGAACAGGCTGCCCAGGGATGTGGTTGAAGCTCCATCCCTGGAGACATTCAAGATCAGACTTGATGCAGCCCTGAGCAGCCTGCTCTAGCTGGAGCTGTCCATGGTGACTGCATGGGGGTTGGAAACGATGACCTTTGATGGTCCCTTCCAAGGCACTGCCATCTGTGAATCTGTGAATCTCTAACATTTTGCATCACCAAGTGGTTCAAACATTGGGAGGAAATAAAACAGTGTTTGGGCAAGTTAGCACTTCTTACTTGCCCAGGCAGCCTGTGATAACTGCCCACTACAGCTGGGAGGCAACATATAAATAGCAATATAAATATGAATATAAATACAAATATAAATAAATATAAATACAAATAGAAATATTTCAGGACTAATAATCTTATTTCATACCAAACTATAGCTAAGAGAGACCTTAAATGCTGCTAAGACCAGTGACTAGAAAGGAAAAAGATATTCTGGATGCTGTGGGTGGTGAGACACTGGAACAGGTTGCCCCAGGAAGGCTGTGGATGCCCTCTCCCTTGAGGAGTTCAAGGCCAGGTTGGATGAGGCCTTGAGCAACCTGGGCTGGTGGGAGGTGTCCCTGCCCATGGCAGGGGGGTTGGAACTGGATGATTCTTGAGGTCCCTTCTAACTCAAACCATTTTATGAATCTACACTACTCTGGTTGCAAGGAGAAGCTCCAGGAGAGGCAGGAACTGTGGGTTTTACCCATTCCATTTCACCCAAACCATCTTAAAGGTCTTTTCCAACCTGGTCTATTCCATTCTATTCTTATTCCATTCTATTCTTATTCCATTCCATTCCATTCCATTCCATTCCATTCCATTCCATTCCATTCCATTCCATTCCATTCCATTCCATTCCATTCTTATTCCATTCCAATCTATTCTATTCCATTCTATTCTTATTCCATTCCAATCCATTCTATTCTTATTCCATTCTATTCTTATTCCATTCTATTCTTATTCCATTCCATTCCATTCCATTCCATTCCATTCCATTCCATTCCATTCCATTCCATTCCATTCCATTCCATTCCATTCTTATTCCATTCCAATCTATTCTATTCCATTCTATTCTTATTCCATTCCAATCCATTCTATTCTTATTCCATTCTATTCCATTCCATTCTATTCCATTCCATTCTATTCTTATTCCATTCCAATCTATTCTATTCCATTCTATTCTTATTCCATTCCATTCTTATTCCATTCCATTCTTATTCCATTCCATTCCATTCCATTCCATTCCATTCCATTCCATTCCATTCCATTCCATTCCATTCCATTCCATTCCATTCTTATTCCATTCTATTCTTATTCCATTCTATTCTTATTCCATTCTATTCTTATTCCATTCTATTCTATTCCAGGGGGTTGGAACTGGATGATCTTAAAGGCCCCTTCCAACCCAAACCACTCCATGAATCTCTGACAATGCAGATTACTGTGAGCATAAAGAATGCTGAATGGCAGGGGAAAAATTTGGATCCAGCAGCTGATGCTGTCAACAGAAAGTATATCCATAGGGGGGGAAAGAAACCTTAAAACATAGAGTGCAGGTGACTCACTAGACAGAGACTCCCTCGAACCATATGTTAAGGAACTCAAGAACAAGTGCGCTGTTAGATAACAGAAAGATTACCAAAGCCATGAAGAGAAGGAAACATCCACAGAAACACCTACAAGGAGGCAAAATGGTCACATTCAGAGAACCATTGAATGGAAGGGCTGGGATGAAAGCTCTGGAGACCATCCAGTCCAAACCTCCTCCCAAAGCAGGATCACCAAGGGCGGGTCACACAGGAATGCCTCCAGATAAGTCTTCAAAGTCTCCAGGGAAGGAGACTCCACTACCTCTCTGGGCAGCCTGCTCCAGGGCTCAGCACCCTCACAGTAAAGAAGGTTCTTCTCATGCTGAGATGGAACCTCCTGGCTTCCAGTTTGTATCCATTGCCCCTGGTTCTATCACAGGACACCACTGAAAAGAGCCTGGCAGCTTCTCCTTGACACCTACACCTCAGAGGTTTGTAGACATTGACAAGAGAGACCTGGACCTGCAGGAGCAGGTCCAGAGGAGGCCACGAAAACAATCAGAAGGTTGGAACATCTCTGCTATGGGGACAGGGTGGGAGAGTTGGGGCTCTTCAGCCTGGAAAAGAGAAGGCTCCAGGGAGACCCTAGAGCTGCATTTCAATATCTGAAGGGGACCTCTAGGCAGGCTGAGGAGGAACAGTTCAGAAAGGGCTGTGGGGATAGGATGAGGGGCAGTGGTTTGGAACTGGAGCAGGGCAGATTCAGGTTGGACATCGGGAGGAAATTCTGCACTATGAGGGTGGTGAAGCACTGGACCAGGCATGTGGTTGAGGCTACATCCCTGGAGACATTCAAGATCAGCCTGGATGTGTCCCTGGGCAGCCTGCTCTGGCTGCAGGTGTCCCTGCAGGGGTGTTGGGCAAGATGACCTTTGAGGCTCCCTTCCCACTCAGTGCAATCAGTGAACCTACAGGGGAGGAGACCCCACAACCTCCCCGGGCAGCCTGCTGCAGGCAGCTCCTTGCCTCCTTCTTTTCCAAGCTTTAAAAGACAATCCCTAAGTGCATGCTTGGAGTGCACTGAGAGAACAAACAGCCAGAGTCAGCAAACTCCCTCCCTTGTCACATCCAATGATGAACAGAATCAACAGCAGCACTCCAAGCTCCTCTCAGCTTTGCTGCTGAATGCCATTTCTAAGTAGCTGAACCAGTGCCATATCTGAATGTCTCACTCTGTAGAGGTGCCCTCTCCATCATTCCACTTTATGAGGCCTTTTGGATATCCATCACTTGGAGCTCCTGAAGATTACTCCTAAGCCCAAGCCAGCACGTACAGCAGACGATGCAAACCAGCAGCTCCTGTTTTGCAGGAGCAGGACTGTTCATCCAGAAACAAACCCCACCAGGTCTAAGCTCCATTTTGCAAAGTGCAATGGCAGCCATTTGGCAGGAATTCACTCTTCTGGTGTTTTTCCCTTCCTCTGAGCATTGTTGACTGGGAATGGAGGCCATTGTTTGTCACTGCAGCTTTCCAAGCTAAATGAGCATTCGAAACCTTCATTCCATGCCTCTGCAATGAACAATCTGAGATAGCTAATGGCAGAGAGAGGCACTGCCTTTAATCTTTATGAACATACTGTACCCTCTTGAGGTAAAGAAATGGGAAAGGAGGGGATGGGCTTGCTGTAGTTCTGATAAATGGCTCCCTCAGCAAGGGGAGAAGCTTTGCCGGTGAGGATGCAGCAGCCTCCCTGCCTGCCTATCCCTGGAGATTCCATCAGCCTCATCTCTGCCCCAGTTTCTTCCCCTTGGACAGGGCAGTCTCCTCTCATTCCTCTGCTTTGTTGGAGAAGAGATATTGGTGCCAAGATGGGGAAGAAATATTTCACCAAGGGGCATGATTTATACACATGTGAATGGCTTTGCAAGGATTTACCTCTGAGATCAGCTCCCATGCCTGGCTTGGGGGTGTCCGCTGGTGACAAAGTCACCAGGGGCCAGCAATGGTCGCTGGCAACCCAGCAGGCAGCTGTGTGCTGAGCTGCAGCCAGAGCAGGGAGAGCAGCAGTACAGGGAGGGGATTCTGCCCCTCTGCTCTGCTGGGACCCCACCTGCAGCACTGCCTCCAGTTCTGGGGCCCCCAGCATAAGATGGGCATGGAGCTGCTGGAGCAGGTCCAGAGGAGGCCACAGAGATGATCAGAAGGCTGGAGAACCTCCCTTATGGGGACAGGCTGAGAGAGTTGGAATTGTTCATCCTGGAGAAGAGAAGGCACCAGGGAGACTTTAGAGCAGCCTTCTACCTAAGGAAGTAGGCTACCTAAGGAAGCCTACAAGAAAGCCATGGAGGGACTTCCAAGGGCTTGTAGGGATAGATTGAGGAGCAATGGATTGAAGTGCAATGGATTGAAGCTGGAAGAGGGCAGACTGAGACTGGAGATTAGGATGAAATTCTTTCCAGTGAGGGTGGGGAGACACTGGAACAGTTTGCCTAAGGAGGCTGTGGATGCCCCTTCCATGGAGGTGTTCAAGGCCAGACTGGATGAGGCTTTGAGCAACCTGGGCTGGTGGGAGGTGTCCCTGCCCATGGCAGGAGGGTTGGAACTGAGTGATCT
Organism: Picus viridis; assembly: GCA_033816785.1. Classification (NCBI taxonomy): domain Eukaryota; kingdom Metazoa; phylum Chordata; class Aves; order Piciformes; family Picidae; genus Picus; species Picus viridis. Next base: position 11,718,820 of record CM066577.1, read on the forward strand.
TTAAGGTCCCTTCCAACCCAAACTGCTCTGTGAATCTGATCTATCCATGGTGCTCTGCCTCAGGAGCAGAGACAATGGCTTCAGGAGAAGTTATTGCACTCAGACACTATTTTCCCAGAGATGTACTTGAAGTCTGCCTCCTTTCAAGATACTTGATTACTGAGCAGCCCAAGATAGCATCAAGCCATAAGGTTTTAATAGCAATGTATGTACAAAGCATCACATATAACTGACACTGCTAACTAGGGTCTAATGTAACTGCACTAAAAGTAGAAGACCTTCTAAGTTAGCAAACAAATATCCACAACATAAAAGCCATTATAGGAGAGCATAAATTTTGCACCACAGCCTAGATGAAAAGTCATTCATGTAATGAGATCAAATCTCTTTTCTACAAGACCATTTCCAGAGCTATAATCTTAAAAGCCACACAGAGGAATGCTGCCTGCAGCTCGTTCCATGCCTCCAGATTCACATAGAGGCACAGACTGCATCTGGAAGGGAACCTCAAAGGTCATCTTCTCTAAGCCCCATACAGGCAGCAGGGACACCTCCATCTAGGTCAGGCTGCCCAGGGACGCATCCAGTCTGAGCTTGAATGTCTCCAGGGATGGAGCCTCAACCACATCCCTGGGCAACCTGTTCCAGTATTTCCCCAATCTCACTGTGCAGAACTTCCTCCTGATGTCCTACCTAAACCTCCCCTGCTATGGTTCCAAACCACTGCCCCTCATTCTATTCCCACAGGCCCTTCTGAACAGTCCCTCTCCAGACTGTCTGTAGGTCCCTTCAGGTACTGAAATGCAGCTAAAAGGACACCCTGAAGCCTTCTCTTTTCCCAGCTGAACAACCCCAATTCCCTGTCCTATCTTCACAGCAGAGTTTCTCCAGCCCTCTGATCATCTTTGTGGTCTTCTCTGGACCCCCTCCAGCAGATCCATGTCCCTCCTGTGTTGGTGGTCCCATATCTGGACACAGCCCTGCAGGTGAGGTCTCCCCAGAGCAGAGGGGCAGGATCCCCTCTCTCCATCTCTGGCCACACTGCTTTGGATGCAGCCCAGGCTGCCCTTGGCCTTCTGTGCTGCCAGTGCCCATTGCTGGCTCCTATCCAGCTTCTCATCCACCAGCAACCCAAGTCCTTCTCTGCAGGGCTGCTCTCAAACTCATTATTCCCCAGCCTGGATGGATATCAGGGGTTGCACCAACACTGATCAGCTTTTAAGTGCTCATGGCAAAAAGAAATCTATACACCAAATGCTGCAAAGAAGAGTTTAAAGAGGGCAAAATTTAAGTGCCAGTCAAGAACCTAAGACAGAAACTTCAATGCTGTGAAAGGTGATTTCCACAACAGGGCTGCTGAGCCTGCTTGCTGTTTCAGTTGGAGGCACTGAGACACCGAAACAAGCTACCCAGGGAGGTTGTGGATGTGCCCTCCCTGGAAGTGTTCAAGGCCAGGCTGGATGAGGCCTTGAGCAACCTGGGCTGGTGGGAGGTATCCCTGCCCATGGCAGGGGGTTGGAACTGGATGATCCTTAAGGTCCCTTCCAACCCAACCCATTCTATGAATCTATGAATCTCTTTTAATCAGGCTGGAGCCTGCATGGTTTATAGCTTCCATTTCCTTGGAACCTTTTACTGCACTCCATCATAACATAAGGCAGTGAAGAGAAACACCTCAGATGACTCCAGCTTCCTCTTGCATCCACTTAAAAACACTGAACAAATAATTTCTCTAGCTTTAAAGACAATTAATAAACAGAGCTACTGGCCATTAATAAACAAAACTCTTACATTTAGATTGCTACTTAGAGTTCAGTCGTAGAATTCAGTCATTTAGTCTCCTTCTCTGGAGGCTTTCAAGACCCGTCTGGATGCATTCCTGTGTGACCTGTGCTGGATTCTATGGCCCTGCTCTGGCAGGGGTTGGACTGGAAGATCTGGATCTTTATTGATGATCTGGATGAGGGGATTGAGTCCTCCGTCATCAGCAAATCTGCAGATGACACCAAGCTGGGGGAAGGAGTTGATCTGTTAGAGGGTAGAAGAGCTCTGCAGAGGGACCTTGACAGGCTGGACAGATGGGCAGAGTTCAACAGGATGGTATTCAACAAGTTCAAGTGCCAGGTGCTGCACTTTGGTCAGAACAACCCCATGCAGTGCTACAGGCTGGGGTCAGAGTGGCTGGAGAGCAGCCAGGCAGAAAGAGACCTGGGGGTGTTGGTTGATGGTAGGCTGAACATGAGCCTGCAGTGTGCCCAGGTAGCCAAGAAGGCCAATGGCATCCTGGCCTGCATCAGGAACAGTGTGGCCAGCACGAGCAGGGAAACCATTGTGCCCTGGACTCAGCACTGGTTAGGTCACACCTTGAGTACTGTATCCAGTTCTGGGCTTCTCAATTTAAGAAGGACATTGAGACTCTTGAACATGTCCAGAGAAGGGCAACAAGACTGAGGAGGGGTCTGGAGCACAGCCCTGTGAGGAGAGGCTGAGGGAGCTGGGGTTGCTTAGCCTGGAGAGGAGGAAGCTCAGGGGAGACCCCCACCTGGCTACAACCTCCCTTCAGGGAGTTGTAGAGAGCAATAGGGTCTCCCTGAGCCTTTGCAAACTTTGGGTACAAATTTCATGGAGATGAACATGGAATCTAAGGGGGAACAAGAAAACAAGGGAAAACACAACACCATGGCCACTGCTTTTAAAATCTTAATCTTCCCTATGGGATCCTAGACTGGCTGTGAAGGCAGAAATCAGACTTTGCTCTCTGCCAACATTCCTAAAGCTTCTCTCAAGCAGCTTGGTATGAAGCCTTAGCTGGAAAACCTTCTGTTAATTATCCCACTGGCTGAAATTACTCAGCAGAGTCCCAGTGTCACAGCAGCCATTTTTAAGCAGAGAGATAAGAGACTGTTAGTTGGAAGCTGATTTATGCATGGAAGCCTGGCTTGCACCTCTTAATTTTCTCCTATAATCTCACAGCTAGCTGCATTCAGCACACAGATGTCTACATGGGTTTATTTTGTTCCTCTGAAGACCTTGGCCTGCTGCTCATTCACAATTAAGTGTGCTGTTACAGAGCTGAGTTAAGAATCTGTGGGGTTTTTTTCTTTCCCCTGGGAGCAAGACTAAACAAGAGATGCCAGCCTGGTGTATTTTTTTCCCATACACTTCTCAGTTGTGTGCATCTCTTCCCCTTTCACAATCTGTTCCCAAGGATCTGCTCTAATCAGTCCAGTTCCCAATCTGTTATATTAGCAATTATTTGGCTTTCATCACGCAGCTCTGAACCTGTCTGAGTTCACAAGTTTTGTTTACTCACACAGCAGCACTCCTGATGGCTTCAGATGACATGGATCAATCAAACCTGAGCCTGTCAGCTAAAGCAGTGAGGAGGGCTGCTTGGTGAGTAAATAAAGCTTGTGAGCACAGAGAGCTTCAGAGCTGTTGCTAGAGCCAGTAGAATCATAGAATCGATAAGGTTGGAAAAGACCTCAGAGATCATCGAGTCCAACCTGTCACCCAACACCTCAGGACAACTAAACCATGGCACCAAGTGCCACATCCAATCCCTTCTTGAACACCTCCAGGAATGGTGACTCCACCACCTCCCTGGGCAGCACATTCCAATGGCCAATCTCTCTTGCTGGGAAGAAATTTCTCCTCACCTCCAGCCTAAACTTCCCCTGGCACAGCTTGAGACTGTGTCCTCTTGTTCTGGTGCTGGGTGCCTGGGAGAAGAGACCAACCCCCACCTGGCTACAACCTCCCTTCAGGGAGTTGGAGACAGCAAGAAGGTCTCCCCTGAGCCTCCTCTTCTCCAGACTAAGCAACCCCAGCTCCCTCAGCCTCTCCTCACAGGGCTGTGCTCCAGACCCCTCCCCAGCTTTCTTGCCCTTCTCTGGACACCTTCCAGCAACTCAACATCCTTCCTAACCTGAGGGGCCCAGAACTGGACACAGGACTCAAGGTGTGGCCTATCCAATGCCGAGTCCAGGGCACAATGACCTCCCTGCTCCTGCTGGCCACACTCTTCCTGATGCAGGCCAGGATGCCATTGGCCTTCTTGGCTGCCTGGGCACACTGCTGGCTCATGTTCAGCCTACTATCAACCAGTACCCCCAGGTCCCTGTCTGCCTGGCTGCTTTCCAGCCACTCTGCCCCCAGCCTGTACCACTGCATGGGGTTGCTGTGGCCAGTGTGTAGAACCCAGCACTTGGATGTGTTCAATCTCCTGCCCTTGGACTCTGCCCATCTGTCTGCTTAAGCCCCACCCCCTGAAAAAAAGGAGCTCAACAGGCTGTTAAAAGCCAAGACTCACTCTCTGATTTAAAATCAGGATGTAGAGAACTGAAAGCAAGGAGTTACCACAGACTGATAAGGTGGTTAAAAAGCTTTTCTCCCACTGCATGTTGTGTCCTTGCAGGTGGGGCTGTGCTTGATGCTAATTCAAGGAGTCTGAGTGGCAGCAAAATTTCATGGTTTGGAGGGGTTTTTTTTTCACACTCTCTTTCTCCTCTGCCTGCTCAGCTAGTCCTGAGGAGGAGGAGGTGGAGGTGGAGGAACATGAAGAGAAGGAGCAGGATGAGGAAAGAGGCTTCCACCTCCCAGCAGAAGCTTTTATTTCACCTAATCATTTCTTAAAGGACTATAACACAGAGCTGGGAGCACACAGATGGAACAAATACCATCTGGCCCAGCTACCTATCAGCAAATTGGTGCTTTTACATTGGTGAAGATTTTCATGTCCTTGAGAAAAGAGCTAAGAGGAGCTGTGCCTTGTTCCAGTGGAAATGGAGCTGATTTGATTGAGCTGCCTAAACCAAACCCATACTGGATCACCCATATTTGGAACCAGACTCTGATGTTGGGTTGAGAAGCAGCAAGAAAAAAATGGGAATTAAAAGTCACCACCTTAACGTCCTGAGGGCTATTCCCACCTAATTCCAAATCTGTAATAATGTGGCTTGTTGTAGCCTACCATAGAGTTAAGATAAACTTCATAGAGTCATAGAATTGTTAGGGTTTGAAGGGACCTCAAGGATCAGCCAGTTCCAACCCCCTGCCATGGGCAGGGACACCTCACACTACAGCAGGTTGCCCACAGCCACATCCAGCCTGGCTGCAAAAGCCTCCAGGGATGAGGCTTCCACCACCTCCCTGGGCATCCTATGCCAGTCTCTCACCACCCTCATGGGGAAGAACTTCTTCCTAACATCCAATCTGAATCTATCCATTTCTAGTTTTGCTCCATTCCCCCTAGTCCTATCCCTCCCTGACACCCTCAAAAGTCCCTCCCCAGCTTTCTTGTAGACCCCTGCAGATACTGGAAGGCCACAATTAGGTCTCCTCAGAGCCTTCTCTTCTCCAGACTGAGCAACCCAAACTCTCTCAGTCTGTCCTCAAAGCAGAACAGCTCCAGCCCTCTGCTCATCCTCATGGCCCTTCCCTGGACACCTTCCAGCACCTCCAGATCCTTCCTGTACTAGAGGCTCCAGAACTGGACACAGTGTTCCAGGTGGGGTCTCACCAGAGCAGAGTAGAGGGGCAGAATCACTTCCCTCAACCTGCTGTCTATGCTTCTCTTGCTGCAGCCCAGGATGTGATTGGCTGCAAGTGCTCACTGCTGGCTCCAGTTAAGCTTGTCATCCACCAGCATCCCCAAGTCCTTTTCTTCAGGGCTGCTCTCAAGCCAGTCATCATTTCCCATGTTCCATGAGCTGAGGATGTGTAATGGAAGGTCACCACAGCATGACTGTTGTGTAGTAACTTAGTAAGCCATAGCTGCTTATTTAATAGTTGTTGTCTGTGTCTTGAAAGGCAAAAGAAAAGCAAATGCCACCTGCTGAGGATCTCAGGGAATTGGCACATGTGTCAAACACAATTAGGTGTGTTTAGGTGTGTCACAGGACCATAGAATGGTACAGGTTGGAAGGGACCTCTGGAGATCATCTACTTCAACCCCCTGCCATGGCAGCTTCACCTAAAGAAGGTCACACAGGAACACATCCAGGTGGGTTTTGAATGTCTCCAGAGAAGAAGACTCCATAACCTTTCTGGGCAGCCTGTTCCAGTGCTCCATCACCCTCACAGTCAAGAAGTGCCTTCTCATGTTTAGATGGAACTGCCTGTGTTCAAGCTGTGGACCACTAACAGTGCCGTTCAATTAGAAATTAACTAGAAATTAGGAACAAATGAACTAGATATTAGCAAGATATTTTTTTACAGTAAGGCTGGTGTAAAGCACTGGAACAGGTTGCCCAGGGAGGCTGTGGATGGCCCCTCCCTGGAGGTGTTCAAAGCCAGGTTGGATGAGGCCTTGAGCAACCTGGGCTGGTGGCATTTCCCTGCCCATGGCAGGGGGAGTGGAACTGGATGACCTTTAAGGTCCCTTCCAACCCAACCCATTCTGTGAATCTATGAATTTGTGGAATGAATAGCAGGAAAGCAAGAGCTCAGTGCAATACCCTGAAATCTGCTGGACTCATTTTGCTGACAAGCAGCAGCAGTTGATCTTCAGTACTGAATCCTTTCCCCCACATTTCTGAACTGTAAAGTGCTTCCAAAATGAAAACACATCAAAGAGCATTTAAAATACCTGAAGGTGCTGAGGGAATATTTACACAGAGTCATGGAATGGTTTGGGTTAGAAAGGACCTTGAAGATCAGGAATCTCAGAATCAGGATAGAGTGGAATGGAATGGAGTTGAATGGAATGGAATGGAATGGAATGGAATGGAATGGAATGGAATGGAATGGAATGGAATGGAATGGAGTGGAATGGAGTGGAATGGAGTGGAATGGAGTGGAGTGGAGTGGAGTGGAGTGGAGTGGAGTGGAGTGGAGTGGAATAGAATAGGAATAGAATAGAATAGAATAGAATAGAATAGAATAGAATAGAATAGAATAGAATAGAATAGAATAGAATAGAATAGACCAAACCAAGTTGGAAGAGACCTTTGAGATCATCGAGTCCAACCTATCATCCTGCACCATCTAATCAACTAAACCATGAAACATGGAATCATTAAGGCTGGAAAAGACCTCTAAGATCATCAAGTCCAACCACCAAGCCAACACCACCATGGCCACTACAATATCCAGTTCCAACCTCCCTGCCATGGGCAGGGACACCTCCCACCAGCCCAGGTGTCTTAGATCCTCATCCAGCCTGGCCTTGAACACCTCCAGGAAGGGGAATCCATGACTTCCTAAGACAACTTGTTCCAGTGTCTCCCCACTCTCACTGTCAAGAATTTCTTCCTAACCTCCAGCCTCAATCTAGATCTGGGTATCAGAAACAATCTAACTTTAGTTATTACTTTTAATGGTAAATGATAACTACTGGACAGCCCTGTTTGAAGATAGATGTTGGGCCTCCTCCCTGCCCTTAGCTGCTTCCTGCATGGCTGGAGAATGTCATTATAAATCATGAAGAAGGCCTCACACATTTGTTTTTGAACTCCTGTTGGCACAGCAGAATGAATGCTGAGACAAGCCAAGTGCAGAGTTCACTCCTCTCAGCTGAGATCAGCGCTGCCTAAGCTCCCAGTACGTCCCCAGTCAGACAGGGTTATGCCAGCCCCCTGAGGGCAGCCACACTGAATCATTCCAGATACCTTCCTTCCTTGTTTGTGTAAAGAAGAAAATTCTCCTTGCTGATAACAACCTTCAGTCCCCATCTCACCACGTCCCCTGAGCTCCAGCACGGCCAATGAGTTGCACAGCCGTGACCCTGTCCTGCTCTTCCTTCATGGTTGACTGAGCCAGGAGAGGCTGAACTCCCTCCCACCAACATGGCCAGGCACAGAGCTAAGGAGTCAGAACAAATCTGTAGATTCACACAGTCACAGAACCAACCAGGCTGCCCAGAGAATTCATAGATTAATAGAATCAATAAGGTTGGAAGAGACCTCCAAGATCATCAAGTCCAAGTGATCACCCAACCCTAACTAATCAACCCGACCATGGCACTAAGTGCCTCATCCAAGCTTTTCTTAAACACCTCCAGGGATGGGGACTCCACCACCTCCCTGGGCAGCACATCCCAATGGCCAATCTCTTTCTGGGAAGAACTTTCTCTTCACCTCCAGCCTAAGCTTCCCCTGGCACAGCTTGAGACTTGTGTCCTCTTGTTCTGTTCTGGTTGCCTGGGAGAAGAGACCAACCCCCACCTGGCTGCAACCTCCCTTCAGGGAGTTGTAGAGAGCAACAAGGTCTCCCCTGAGCCTCCAAAATTCATTTCACATGGCTCAGTCTCTTTCTCTTCCTTGGAGGGTTACATAGTTAAGAACAGACCTACTCCTGAGTGCCTAAAAATGCCTTCTGATGTGGGAAGAGAAAGATCATCAAAAGAAAGGGCTGCTCAGATGCTGCAGCCCTCTCCACCAGCCAGTGCACAGCAGGCATGCTGATTGCATTGGAAAGCTGGTGCTGTTCCCCATTGGAAGCCATGAATATGGAGAGACACCAAATTATTCGAAGGCAGCCACTTAAAACATTTTCCAGTGGTGGTTTCCCTCTTCCTTCCCCTCCCCCCCCCCCCCCCATCTTTCAGCAGACAAACAGATCAGGCTGCAGTACAAGATGCCGAGCAGCAGGGGCTCTGCTCTTTAAATAAGCTCAGCTTTTGGTTTGCTTCCAAAAACAATGCCATGGGATGAGGCTGAGCATGTCAAGGAAGGTGCTGCCTTTTTCTCCTGAGACATTTGTGCAGGCACTAGCACAAGGAGGGCCTGACGACTGGAGGAAGCCTCAAGTGGCACTAGAGGGCAAAGAGCAAACAGCAGAAACGGCAAATCACTGCTTCAAAGCTGAAGTTCCCCATACTGCTCACAAAAAAACCCAATAACCAACCAACCAACACCCACCCACCCACCAAAACCCAAACAAAACAAACCAGGCAAACAAAACAAATATAAACACCTCCCCCCAGTATATTAAGACTGGCAGAGCAGTTGAGTTCTTTGACACATCTCCAACACAAGGCTGTGCCTTTAAAGGGGCTGCTGTTTAGAATCATAGAATCAACAAGGTTGGAAAAGACCTCAGAGATCATCAAGTCCAACCTGTCACCCAACACCTCATGACTACCAAACCATGGCACCAAGTGCCACGTCCAGTCCCCTCTTGAACACCTCCAGGGATGGGGACTCCACCACCTACCCAGGCACCACATTCCAATGGCAAACAACTCTCTCTGGGAAGAACTTTCTCCTCACATCCACCTAAACTTCCCCTGGCACAGCTTGAGACTGTGTCCTCTTGTTCTGGTGCTGGGTGCCTGGGAGAAGAGACCAACCCCCTCCTGGCTACAACCTCCCTTCAGGGAGGTGGAGAGAGCAAGGTCTCCCCTGAGCCTCCTCTTCTCCAGGCTAAGCAACCCCAGCTCCCTCAGCCTCTCCTCACAGGGCTGTGCTCCAGACCCCTCCCCAGCTTTCTTGCCCTTCTCTGGACACCTTCCAGCAACTCAACATCCTTCCTAACCTGAGGGGCCCAGAACTGTACACAAGACTCAAGGTGTGGCCTAACCAGTGCAGTGTACAGGGGCAGAATGACCTCCCTGCTCCTGCTGGCCACACTGTTCCTGATGCAGGCCAGGATGCCATTTGCCCTCTTGGCCTCCTGGGCACACTGCTGGCTCATGTTCAGCCTACCATCAACCAGCACCCCCAGGTCCCTCTCTGCCTGGATGCTCCTCAGCCACTCTGACCCCAGCCTGTAGCACTGCATGGAGTTGTTGTGACCAAAGTGCAGCACACAGCACTTGGACTTGTTGAATGGCATCCTGTTGGACTCTGCCCATCTGTCCAGCCTGGCAAAGTCCCTCTGCAGCCCTGTCAATCTGACTAGGAACTGGAAAACAAATAAGAAGTAACATTGCTTGGTTTTCAAGGGGGACCCTTTTAACAGTTTCCCTCCTTTCTTCTGCCAACTCATTTTGAAATGACTCTGCCATTTATAATTAATTCATAGGCTCCTAGAATGGTTTGGCTTGGAAAGGACAGTAAAGATCAGCTAGTTTCAACAGCCCTGCCATGGGCAGGGACGCCTCCCACCAGCCCAGTTTACTCAAGGCATCATCCAACCTGGCCTTGAATACCTCCAGGGAGGAGGCATCCACAGCCTTCCTGGGCAACCTGTTCCAGTGCCTCACCACCATCACTGGAAAAATTCCTTTCCAATCTCCAGTCTAAATCTGCCCTCCTCACCTTCAATCCATTCCTTCTCATCCTGTCACTACAAGCTCTTCTAAAACATCCCTCCCCAGCTCTCTTGTAGGCTCCCTTCAGGTACTGGGAGGCTGCTCTGTCTCCCTGGAGCCTCCTTTCTCCAGGCTGAACAATTCCAACTCTCTCAGCCTGCTCTCATAGGGAAGGTTTTCCAGTCCTCTGATCATGTTGGTGGCCTCCTCTGGACCTCCTCCAGCGGGTTCAGGTCCTTTCTGCTTTGGGACACCAGAACTGGAGGCAGTGCTTCAGGTGGGGTCTGAGCAGAGCAGAGGGGCAGAATCCCCTCCCTGTGCTGCTGCTCTCCCTGCTCTGGCTGCAGCTCAGCACACAGCTGGCTCTGGGCTGCCAGCGACCATTGCTGGCTCCTGGGGACTTTGTCACCAACTGACACCCCCAAGGCCTTCTCCTCAGGGCTGCTCTCCAGCCACTCCTCACTCAGCATTTATTTGTGGTTTGGATTGCCCCAACCCAGGTGGAGGACCTTGCATGTGGCCTTGTTGACCTTCATAAGGCTGTCACCGACACACCTCTCCAACCCATCCAAGTCCCTCTGGATGGATCCCTTCCCTCCAGCCTGTGACCTGGGCAACAGAGCTTGGTGTCATCAGCAAACTTGCTGAGGCTGCCTCCATTCCAATGCCCATGTCAGTGACAAAGACGTAAACCATCACTGGTCCCAGTACCATCTCCTGAGGGATGTCAGTGGCATCTATTTGGACATGGACCTGCTGGCTGCGACTCTCAGAGTGCAGCCAGTTCTCTCTCCAGTGAGTGCTCCACCCCTCGAGTCCATGCCTGCTGAAGGATAGGATAGGATAGGATAGGATAGGATAGGATAGGATAGGATAGGATAGGATAGGATAGGATGGGATAGGATAGGATAGGATAGGATAGGATGGGATAGGATGGGATAGGATAGGATAGGATAGGATGGGATGGGATGAGATGGGATGGGATGGGATGGGATGGGATGGGATGGGATGGGATGGGATAGAACAGGACAGAACAGGACAGGACAGAGTAGGACAGGACAGGACAGGACAGGACAGGACAGAGTAGGACAGGACAGGACAGGACAGGACAGGACAGGACAGGACAGAGTAGGACAGGACAGGACAGGACAGGACAGGATAGAATAGAATAGAATAGAATAGAATAGAATAGAATAGAATAGAATAGAATAGAACAGAACAGAATTGACTTGACCAGGATGGAAAAGACCTTTGAGATCATCAAGTCCAACCCATCACCCAGCACAATCTAATCAACTAAACCATGGCACCAAGAAGTCACTGACATGCAGGTGTAGGAAGATGCTTGAGAGAAAACCTGAAAGAGGTTTGGCTATACAAACCCATTTTGAACCTGCTCATTGCACACAACTACCTAACATTGTCCTGGCCTTATGAAAGTGCAGCTAGAGAGAGAGAGAGAATTGAACAAAGCAAGATAGAAAGACAAAATGTTTAGCTTCTCAAGGTAATTTTTGTTGCTGTTGAATCAATAAGAAGCATTTATGGCTACTGGCAAGTGGGATTCAGTTGCTAAGAGTTTTCATGCTTGGGGCTTGGTTATTATTTGGCTCTATGGCCTGGCCATAAAGTGTGGAAAAAATCCCTCTGAATAAAAGCTTGAGACTGTCACACAGAGGAAAATTGATGTAAGAAACCATAAACTCGAATTATTTTGGCAAGCAGAAGGGTTCTGGAAAGAAATGATTGCTGATCTAAGCTGATTGTCATCACAGCCTGACAGGAGCAGAGGCTGCTCTTTGGGAGAACAGAAGGTTGAAGGAGAGGTCAACTAAATTAACATTGCTGAAGGTGTGAAGCCTGTCATTAGTATCTTCATTAGCACCACTCTCTAAATTGCCACTTGAAACACTTCATGCCCTGGAAATGCTCTAAGACACCCCTGCAGCTCGCAGGGTTGTGAGGAGCACCCTCTGAACGTTATGCAGAGTGCAAAGCTTTGCATGGGGAAACTGAGGCACAGAGTTACAGAGAAGTCCAAACTGTGTTCAGCCAGACTGGAGATAACCAAGCCACAGAGTTCACCTGGAGCACAGAGTTCACCACCTCAAGCTGGGCTGTGAGGGGGAGCAGCAACTCTATTGCACATCCTTGCAATTTCTGATTACTTTTTGGGTTCAATAGGTCACAAATTTGATAGAAGAAATTCCTATTTCTTACCTACATTTCCAGTCATCAGGTATGAATTCTGAAAGTCCATCATTCCCATTCCAACAATGTGTATAAAATCTTCAATCACCTGCATTAGCTCCACTGAGCCTGGATAGATCTGACCAAGGAAGGACAGAAATGTGGTTAACTACGTCGACACGTCCACTGCAGCAGCTGCAAATAACATCTAAAGGGCCATCAAATGAAATGTGAGACCTGGAAATCAAACATCTCTTCTTATCTATCAGCAGACAGTCATGCAATTGTCAGGGCTGGAAGGGACCTCAAGGATCAGCCAGTTCCAAACCCCCCTGCCCTGGGCAGGGACACCTCACACTACAGCAGGTTGCTCACAGCCACAGCCAGCCTGGCTGCAAAAAACCTCCAGGGATGAGGCTTCCACCACCTCCCTGGGCAACCTGTGCCAGTGTCTCACCACCCTCATGGGGAAGAACTTCTTCCTGACATCCAATCTGAATCTACCCATTTCTAGTTTTGTTCCATTCCCCCCAGCAGGATCACTCCCTGACACCCTAACACTGACCACATTCTGGCACAGTCAAACAACCATTTTGTCATTGGATCCCCCTGTTGGGAGTGGGTCCAGAGGAGACCATGAGGGTGATCAGTGGGCTGGAGGACCTCCCCCATAAGGGACAGGCTTGAAGAATTGGGGCTGTACACCCTGGAGAAGAGAAAGCTCTGGGGAGACCATATAGTAGCCTTCCAGTATCTGAAGGGGGTCTACAAGAAGACTGGTGAGGGACTGGTGAGGACTTGTAGTGATAGGATGAGGGACAATGGCTGTGAGCTGGAAGAGGGCAGATTTAGACTGGAGACTGGGAAGAAATTCTTGAGAGTGAGGGTGGTGAGACACTGGCACAGGTTGCCCAGGGAGGTGGTGGAAGCCTCATCCCTGGAGATGTTCAAGGCCAGGTTGGATGAGGAGGCCTTGAGCAACCTGGGCTGGTGGGAGGAGTCCCTGCCTGTGGCAGAGAGTTGGAACTGGATGAGCATTAAAGTCCCTTCCAACCCAGACCACTCAAAGATTTTATGATCATACAGTTCAGTCCCTTGCACAGAGCAAGTGCAGCCTGAGCAGGTTTCCCAGGACCACATCCAACTGGACTTTGAACATCTGGCAGGAGATGTTCAGAAGGCTCTGTCATAGAATCAACAAGGTAGAAAAAGACCTCCAGGATCATCAAGTCCAACCTGTCACCCAAGGTCAGAGCCTCTTTGTGCAATACTCAATCACTCTCACAGTGAGGAGATTTTTCTTCTATGTCAATAGAACTTTCTGTATTTTAATTTTAGCCCCTTGCTTCTTGTCCTGGCCCTGGACAAGAGCCTTCTGAGCCTTCTTTACTCTGGAGCTCTAAATTTTTACCATTGACAGGACCCACACTGAGCTTTCTCTCTTCCAGGAAAAACTACATCAGCTCTTAGAGCATCACAGAGCTGCTTTGGTTGGAATAGACCTCTAAGATCATCAAGTCCAATTGTTAACCCAACACCACCATGGCCACTAAACCATGTCCCCAGGTGGCATGGCCACACATTTCTTGCACACCTCTAGGGACAGTGACTCCACCACTTCCCTGGGCAGCCTATCCCAACCTATACTGGCACAGGTTGCCCAGGGAGGTGGTGGAAGCTTCATCCCTGGAGGTTTTGAAGGCCAGGCTGGAGGTGGCTGTGAGCAACCTGCTGTAGTGGGAGGTGTCCCTGCCCATGGCAGTGGGGTTGGAACTGGATGATCCTTGAGGTCTCTTCCAACCCTAACAGTTGTATGATTCTATTCCTCTTCCCTCTTCCAGCTTCTCCTTGCCTGTGAGAGGCTCCAGTTTCCTAAACACCTTCATGGCTTTTCCCTAGCCTCATTCCCTTATGTCCATGTCTGGTATTGGTCCTCTTTAATATCTTCATTGATGATCTGGATGAGGGGATTGAGACAGTCATCAGCAAATTTGCAGATGACACCAAGTTGGGAGCAGATGTTGGTCAGTTAGAGGGCAGAAGGGCTCTGCAGAGGGACCTCGACTGACTGGACAGATGGGCAGAGTCCAACAGGATGGCATGCAACAAGTCCAAGTGCCAGGTGCTGCACTTTGGCCACAGCAACCTCATGCAGTGCTACAGGCTGGGGTCAGAGTGGCTGGAGAGCAGCCAGGCAGAAAGGGACCTGGGGGTAGTGGTTGATGGTAGGCTGAACATGAGCCAGCAGTGTGCCCAGGTGGCCAAGAAGGCCAATGGCATCCTGGCCTGCATCAGGAACAGTGTGGCCAGCAGGAGCAGGGAGGTCATTGTGCCCTGTGCTCAGCACTGGTTAGGCCACACCTTGAGTCCTGGGTCCAGTTCTGGGCCCCTCAGTTTAGGAAGGATGTTGAGTTGCTGGAAGGTGTCCAGAGAAGGGCAACAAGGCTGGGGAGGGGCCTTGAGCACAGCCCTGTGAGGAGAGGCTGAGGGAGCTGGGGTTGCTTAGCCTGGAGAAGAGGAGGCTCAGGGGAGACCTCATTGCTCTCTACAACTCCCTGAAAGGAGGTTGGAGCCATGAAGGGGTTGGTCTCTTCTCTCTAGCAACCAGCAACAGAACAAGAGGACACAGTCACAAGCTGTGCCAGGAGAAGTTTAGGCTGGAGGTGAGGGAAAAGTTCTTCACTGAGAGAGCTGTTGGCCATTGGAATGTGCTGCCCAGGGAGGTGGTGGAGTCCCCATCCCTGGAGGTGTTCAAGAGGGGATTGGACGTGGCACTTGGAGCCATGGTCTAGTCATGAGGTCTGTGGTGACAGGTTGGACTTGATGATCTTTGAGGTCTCTTCCAACCTTGGTGATTCTGTGATACTGAGGAGCCCAGGAGTGAGCAGAGCCACCAGAAGTGCAGCAGCCTAATGCAGCCTCTCAGGCTGACTTTTAAAATGTTAAGGAGCAGCTCATTTCCCAGAAATGTAATTTATGTGCAAAGCTGTAAGCTGCTATGATCACAAAACCATTAAAGGCTGTTACATTCCACCATAATGATGCATCATTTAAACTGCATTAAAGGTCACAACAGTTATTAATATGATTCAAGGTTCTGCTTGTAGCACATAAATAAAACCCACCACTGCTGGGTTGTTATGGCCTGGTATCAACAGAACACTCTTCAGCAATCCAATGATTTGCAATAGAGCAAGAATGGATAATCCCTTCAGGGGGCTTTCTGCCTCCTGTCTGTGTGTGTGTGATGTCCACGTTGTATCTTATGAGCAACATTCAACCCATGCTCTGCGCTGCTGGACCTACAGCCTAGGGCAGGCTGGAGATGAGGGCCCCCAGGCCAACCTCATGTAGTTCAACAAGGCCAAGTGCAGTGTCCTGCACCTGGGAGGGGGGAAATCTCAAGCCAAAATACAGGCTGAGCAAGGGGTGGCTCAAGAGCAGTCTTCAGGAGGATGACCTGGGGGTGTCAGTTGATGATAAGCCCCCCAGGAGCCAGCAATGGTCGCTGGCAGCCCAGCAGGGAGCTGTGTGCTGAGCTGCAGCCAGAGCAGGGAGAGCAGCAGCAGCACAGGGAGGGGATTCTGCCCCTCTGCTCTGCTCAGACCCCACCTGCAGCACTGCCTCCAGCTCTGGGGCCCCCAGCACAAGATGGGCATGGAACTGCTGGAGCAGGTCCAGAGGAAGGACACAAAGATGCTCAGAGGATTGGAGAACCTCCCTTACGGGGACAGGCTGTGAGACCTGGGGCTGTTCAGCCTGGGGAAGGGAAGGCTCTGGGGAGACCTTAGAGCAGCCTTCCAATACCTGGAGAGGGCCTGCAAGAAAGCTGGAAAGAGACTTGATAGGAGGGCTTGTAGTGCCAGGAGGAGTGGCAATGGCTCTGAGCTGGAAGAGGGCAGATTGAGACTGGAGATTAGGAAGGAGTTCCTGACAGTGAGGGTGGGGAGGCACTGGAACAGGAAACTTCTTCCTTTTCTTTAATGCTGAAGGTGAAAGGCAATCTTAGGAGCACTTGAGGAGTCCAGTTCTCCCTTCCTGGCTGGCATGAAGAGCTACTTGCTTCAAGAGTTTGTGAGAGGTTGGCTGTGTAACTGCCCAAGTACAGGAACAGGTTTCTTCAGCTGCCACAGCTCAGGAGCCCAAGATGTAGTGAGCTCCCCAGATGATCAGAGGGCTGGAGCACCTCCCCTGTGGGGATAGGCTGGAAGAATTGGAGCTGTTCAGCCTGGAGAAGAGAAGGCTCCAGGGAGACCTTAGAGCAGCCTTCCAGGATCTGAAAGGGGTCTACAGAAAATCTGAGAAGGGACTTTTTACAAAGGCTTGCAGTGGTAGGACAAGAGGGGATGGATTGAAGCTGGAAGAGGGGAGGTTTAGACTGGAGGTTTAGGAAGAAATTCTTTCCAGTGAGGGTGGGGAGACACTGGAACAGGCTGTGCAGGGTGGTCACGGATGCACTGGAACAGGAAACTTCTTCCTTTTCTTTAATGTTGAAGGTGGAAAGTAATCTTAGGATCACTTGAGGAGTCCAGTTCTCCTTTCCTGGCTGGCATGAGTTTGTGAGAGGTTGGCTGTGTAACTGCCCAAGAACAGGAACGGGTTTCTTCAGCTACCACAGCTCAGGAGCCCAAGATTTAGTGTGCTCCCCAGCTTTATCCCCAAGCTCCACTGCTCCTGTGTTCAGCTTGTCTTGGTGCTTGCTTGGGTTCCTGCCTGCCTCCCAGTGCAGCACTCAGGTGCACAAGACACTGAATTACCAGGCACAGAGAAAGAGCTGCAGAAAAGTAGGAACCACTTTCCCCTCTCTTTTCAGCAACACTTTTCCCAGCAGCGAGGAGAGAAGTGGAAGTTTGTTGTTTCCCTCTCATACATCCAAGTTCTCAGCCTGTGCTCTCAGGCACTGTCATCCCCTGATCTTCATGGGCCAGATGGTGGACACGGCATGGGCCAGCAGGCAGGGTGGAGGCAGAAGACAGAGCTGCTAACAGAAGGAGTGATATCCTGGCTGTTCATTAGTGGGGCTGCAAGAGTTGCTTAAATTGGTTCCCTAATCTTGGTGCTGCTTATGGAAACTGCCCACATGCATGTGATGTTGCTGCTTCCATCCACCACCACCACCACGAAAGGAAAGGACAAACTTGCTCTATTTTTGTAGCTGCCTCCAGCACAGAGGAACAGAAAACCAAGACAAGAAGAGGAGGATTGCTGGCTGAATGACAGTGGCTCAGCTGCAGCTCCAGGTGTCCACTGCAAGGTTAGAATCAAGAAGTTCTGAAGAGAAATATGTCCTGAGGAAGGCCACAAGGATGATCCAAGGGCTGGAGCAGACAGGCTGAGGGAGCTGGGGGTGTTCAGCCTGGAGAGGAGAAGGCTCCAAGGGGACCTTAGTGCTGCCTGCCAGGACCTAAAGGGATCCTGCAGGAATGCTGCAGAGAGACTTTTCCTGAGGGTGTCTGGAGACAGGACAAGGGGGAATGGCTTGAAGCTGAGGCAGAGCAGGGTCAGACTGGAGCTAGTTCTAGCTCCTCTAGTTCTACCTCTAGACTGGAGGAAGAAGTTCTTCAGTAGGAGGGTGGTGAGACTCTAGCGCAGGCTGCCCAGGGAAGCTGTGGATGTCACCTCCCTGGGAGTGTTCAAAGCTAGTTTGGAAGAGGCCTTGAGCAACCAAGTCTAGCTGAGAGGTGTCCCTGCCCCTGGAAAGGAGATTGGAGTAGATGACCTCAGAAGTCCCTTTCAACCCAGGCCATTCTATGATTCTATTTGTCCTGAATCTGTCAGGATTTGGTGTCCTTCAGTCCTGTCACAGGAAGCATGGATGAATCCTGCACCACATTGCCCAATCTGCTCCTGGTTTTCAAAGCTTCTCTTGCTCATAAGCATAGCTGACTTCTTCCATCCTGAATTATCTGCCTTTTAAAAACATTCTTCATAGAGAACTATTTTCCTGCCTTTGACTACCTCCAGCATTTTATCTCTGAACATAATTGGCCAAGAAGGCCACCAGCATCCTGGCCTGGATCAGCAAGAGTGTGGCCAGCAGGAGCAGTGCCCCTGTACTCGGCATTGGTGAGGCCACACTTGGAGTCCTGGGTTCACTTTGGGGGCCCTCATTACAGTAAAGACAATGAGGTGCTGCAGCATGGCCCAGAGAAGGGCAAGGGACTCAACTCTGGGATTACAGAATCATCAAATGCATTGGGATGGAAAGGACCTTAAAGACCACCTAGTTCCAAACCCCCTGCTACAGGCAGGGACACCTTCCACCAGGCCAAGTTGCTCAGGGACACCTTCCACCATAGACCAGGTTGCTCAGGGTCACCTTCCACCATAGACCAGGTTGCTCAGGGACACCTTCCACTATAGACCAGGTTGCTCAGGGATACCTTCCACTATAGACCAGGTTGCTCAGGGACACCTTCCACCATAGACCAGGTTGCTCAGGGACACCTTCCACCATAGACCAGGTTGCTCAGGGACACCTTCCACCATAGACCAGGTTGCTCAGGGTCACCTTCCACCATAGACCAGGTTGCTCAGGGTCACCTTCCACCATAGACCAGGTTGCTCAGGGATACCTTCCACTATAGACCAGGTTGCTCAGGGACACCTTCCACCATAGACCAGGTTGCTCAGGGACACCTTCCACTATAGACCAGGTTGCTCAGGGACACCTTCCACTATAGACCAGGTTGCTCAGGGTCACCTTCCACCATAGACCAGGTTGCTCAGGGACACCTTCCACCAGACCAGGTTGCTCAGGGTCACCTTCCACCATAGACCAGGTTGCTCAGGGACACCTTCCACTATAGACCAGGTTGCTCAGGGACACCTTCCACCATAGACCAGGTTGCTCAGGGTCACCTTCCACCATAGACCAGGTTGCTCAGGGACACCTTCCACCAGACCAGGTTGCTCAGGGACACCTTCCACCATAGACCAGGTTGCTCAGGGACACCTTCCACCAGACCAGGTTGCTCAGGGACACCTTCCACCATAGACCAGGTTGCTCAGGGACACCTTCCACCATAGACCAGGTTGCTCAGGGTCACCTTCCACCATAGACCAGGTTGCTCAGGGTCACCTTCCACCATAGACCAGGTTGCTCAGGGATACCTTCCACTATAGACCAGGTTGCTCAGGGACACCTTCCACTATAGACCAGGTTGCTCAGGGACACCTTCCACCATAGACCAGGTTGCTCAGGGTCACCTTCCACCATAGACCAGGTTGCTCAGGGACACCTTCCACCAGACCAGGTTGCTCAGGGACACCTTCCACCATAGACCAGGTTGCTCAGGGACACCTTCCACCAGACCAGGTTGCTCAGGGACACCTTCCACCATAGACCAGGTTGCTCAGGGACACCTTCCACCATAGACCAGGTTGCTCAGGGACACCTTCCACCAGACCAGGTTGCTCAGGGACACCTTCCACCATAGACCAGGTTGCTCAGGGACACCTTCCACCATAGACCAGGTTGCTCAGGGACACCTTCCACCAGACCAGGTTGCTCAGGGACACCTTTCCAGGTTGCTCAGGGTCACCTTCCACTATAGACCAGGTTGCTCAGGGACACCTTCCACCATAGACCAGGTTGCTCAGGGACACCTTCCACCAGACCAGGTTGCTCAGGGACACCTTCCACCATAGACCAGGTTGCTCAGGGACACCTTCCACCATAGACCAGGTTGCTCAGGGACACCTTCCACCATAGACCAGGTTGCTCAGGGACACCTTCCACCATAGACCAGGTTGCTCAGGGACACCTTCCATCATAGACCAGGTTGCTCAGGGACACCTTCCACTATAGACCAGGTTGCTCAGGGACACCTTCCACCATAGACCAGGTTGCTCAGGGACACCTTCCACTATAGACCAGGTTGCTCAGGGTCACCTTCCACCATAGACCAGGTTGCTCAGGGACACCTTCCACCATAGACCAGGTTGCTCAGGGTCACCTTCCACCATAGACCAGGTTGCTCAGGGACACCTTCCACCATAGACCAGGTTGCTCAGGGACACCTTCCACCAGACCAGGTTGCTCAGGGACCCATTCAATGTGGCCTTGAACACCTCCACTGAATAATACCATGGGATGGAAGGGAAAATTGTTCATCAGAAGAAGTGTCTTACATTCCTGATGTAATCTGAATCTAAGGAATGGGCCAAAGGGGCCATGGAATTCCTTCTTTCTGAAGGGAACCAGCTCTTCCCAAAACACATCTCCTTCCAGCTAGGATTTCCTTTCACCTCCAGCAAGGTGTATGGTGTACAACCTGATTTTTGAAGCCACCTCTCCCACTTTACCATGGCTTAGTCTAACAACACGTGGCCCTGTGACACAGTCAATGCCCTCTCACACCAGTTTCCAACTGTCTGAGCTGCTGAGTTACAAAATGCACATCTTACCTGTTGTGCATCTTCCCACTTCTCTTTGTTTTCTTCATCTAGGAGGTTACTAATGATCTGAAAGAAGTTCTGAAAAGCAATTCAAGACAAAATTAAGGTTAATTTTAACGCCACCAACACTCCTCAAGCACACACCTTAAGGTGAGTTTCCCTATTCCTCTTCCAGATGCTGTTCTGCAGCCTGTTTTCTGTGGGTGGAAGAGAGGAGAGAAAATAAAACAGCCTTAGAATCACAGAAGGGGAGGGCTGGAAAAGGACCTCTGAAGATCTTCCAGTCCCTTCCAACCTTGACAATTCTATGATTCTATGATCTAGTCATGAGGAGGAACTTCTTTAATTCCAGGCTGGTGGAACACTGGAGCAGGCTGCCCAGAGAGGTCATAGAATCAAAATGGTTGGAAGAGACCTCAAAGATCATCAAGTCCAACCTGTCACCCAACACCTCATGACTACTAAGCCATGGCACCAAGTGCCACATCCAATCCCCTCTTGAACACCTCCAGGGATGGGGACTCCACCACCTCCCTGGGCAGCACATTCCAAAGGCCACCAACTCTCTGGGAAGAAATGAGGCACTGCAAGACTTTCTAGGTGTCTCACAACAAACAGAACATTGCAGGATACAAAACTGACTAAAACCTCTGAAAACTATTTTTGCATCAAGACTACTTTTAATGCAAAATATTGGTACATGCAACCTATCTTCACATGCACACCACCTTTCCTGCAGCCAGCAGGGACATCCTCCACTAGATCAGGTTGCCCAGAGCCCTGTCCAGCCTCACCTTGAACATCTCCAGGGATGGGGCCCCAACCACCTTCCTGGGCAACCTGTTGCAGTGTTCGACTACCCTTGTGGTGCAGAACTTGGTCCTCACATCCAATCTAAATCTGCTCTGCTCTAGTTTGAAGCCATTGCCCCTGGTCCTGTCCCTGCAGGCCTTTGGGAACAGTCCCTCTGCAGCCTTCTTGTAGCCTCTCCAGATACTGGCAGGCTGCTATTAGGTCCCCCTGGAGGCTTCTCTTCTCCAGGCTGATCACCCCCAGCTCCCTCAGCCTGTCCTCATAGCAGAGGTGTCCCAAATCCCTGGATCACTTCCCTGGCCCCACTCTGAACCTGCTCCGGCAGGTCCACATCCTTTCTGTGTTGAGGGCTCTGGAGATGGATGCAGTACTCCAGGTGAGGCCTCAGCAGAGCAGAGTACAGTGGCAGAATCATCATTCTGCTGGCCAGACTTCTTTGGATGCTAAAGGGGAGATTCAAAGCTAGTTTTGCACCACCCTGCAGCCACTGCTTCCCCTGCAGAAAGAGCCTAAGCCTCAACTGCTGAAGTATCCAAGTCTGGGTAATGAGGTCTGATTGCCTGAAAATCACTCAGGAGGGATAAGAGGCAGAGTTTGGCAATAAATTAAGTGTTCATTAAATGCTGTGTTTATTTTAGTGACATGAAGGCATCAAGATTACCAATAATTAATAGAAATGGATGTGAACAAAATGTTGACAAAGACTCAAGCACAAACCAAAGATGAGCAATAGCTGAGAGGATGAGAAAGAAGGGCTTGACATGTGAGGAGGGGGAGACTGAGATTGGAGATCAGGAAGCAATTCTTGGCAGTGAGGGTGGGTAGACACTGGAACAGGTTGCTCAGGGAGGCTGTGGATGCCTCCAGGCCAGGCTGGATGAGGCCTTGAGCAACCTGGGCTGGTGGAAGGTGTCCCCATGGCAAGGGGGTGGAACTGGGTGATGTTTGAAGTCCCTTCCAACCTAAGCCATTCCATGAATCTGTGAATGCTTGCTGTGTGTTTGCCAACAAACCCTAAATTATCTACATGAGCCTCGTGACAAGAATATCTTCCTTCAGGAGATCTTTCTCCCCTCTGTTTCTGTCCCTGGCTGATGACAGGTAGGAGTGGAGTCTGAGATGTCTGAAGATTGTTCCAGTCACCGATTTGGATGCTTTGTGAACTAAACAGAGGGACAACTGCAAGGCTTTGCTCTTCCAACAGTGAGTGCTCATGAAGCACACTCCAAAAACGTGACAGGGGAGCAGGGGTTAAAAAGCTTTGCAGCTACTTTGGCTGCTCTCTGAATGAATACTGCCACAAACAACACTGCCCTGCAGTGAAGGGATTGACAGCTATGAAAGCTAATGAAGCATTCTGGATGTCATCTGCTGGCGTTGCTGCAATCAACCCAGGACCTCCTTGTAGAATCAAGCTCCTTCCTTTCAAGCTCCTTCCTTTCACTCCAGGCTTTGCAAGTTCCTCAGCTGGCCACTGTGGAAGATGTTGTGACAACCAGAGCCAGAGTTTGAAGTCCTTTATGTTTGCCCTGGCTTCTCTGAGGGTAATGCCAGCTACAGTCAGGAATGGACAATGATGTTTTCCTCATTGCATTTCCTTCCTTTCAATCTTTTCCTTCAATACAATGGCTACAGCCCTCTGCTCCACTCCAAGTGCTCTGACCCTCTCTGCAGGAAGGAAGCTGTGAGGGATCCTTTTATACAGCTAGAGAAGAACTCCTCCCCAGGAGGAATTAAAGGGTAGCCCTAAGCCACCTCCACTTCTGGACTTCAGCATAGGGAGGAGTGTGTGTAGGAGGGGGAAAGGGGTGGGGAGCATTGGGCAACCCTCTTAAGCTCTGACTGACAGCAGTGGGCCCTGTGGCTAACATCAATGGGATTAAATGGCTCTGATTGCTTGTTTCCTGTTGGTCACTGGATCAGGGGATTGCAAAGCTCCCCACGTTGCCACCCTGTCCTTAGAGGTGGCTCCTTTCCTGTCACCTTGTCCTTAGAAGGCAGTTCAAGCACTCTTAGACCAGTTCAGGAGTTTCCAAAACCATTGCTTACAGTCTGCTTATTGAAAATGACCTAATTGTGGCCTTCCAGTATGTGAAGAGGGCTACAAGAAGGCTGGGGAGGGACTGCTCAGGATCTCAGGGAGTGATAGGACTAGGGGGAATGGAATGAAGCTGGAGGTGGGGAGATTCAGGCTGGAGGTGAGGAGGAAGTTCTTCCCCATGAGAGTGGTGAAGGCCTGGAATGGGTTGTCCAGGGAGGTGGTTGAGGCCCCATCCCTGGAGGTGTTTAAGCCCAGGCTGGATGAGGCTCTGGCCAGGCTGATCTAGTGTGGGGTGTCCCTGCCCATGGCAGGGGGTTGGAACTAGATGATCCTTGTGGTCTCTTCCAACCCTGACTGATACTATGATACTATGAAAATGTTAATTATCTACCAGGTAGAATCCATGGAGGTGCTGGGGGTGAGAAGCTGGAAGGAGACAGCAATGGGCACTGGCAGCCCAGAAGGGCAATGGCAGCCTGGGCTGCATCAGAAGCAGCATGGCCAGAGATGGAGAGAGGGGATTCAAAAATACCAATAATTCATAGAAATGGATAGTGGAAAATGTTGACAAATAATCCTAAGACTCAAGCACAAGCCAAAGATGAGCAATAGCTGAGAGGATGAGAAGGAAGGGCTTGGAGAGAAGGAAGGACTTGGAGATGAGGAAGAAATTCTTTCCAATGAGGGTGGGCAGACACTGGCACAGGTTACCCAGGGAGGGTGTGGATGTCCCCTCCTTGGAGGTGTTCAAGGCCAGGCTGGATGAGGCCTTGAGCAACCTGGGCAGGTGTGTGAGGTGTCCCTGTCCACGGCAGGGGGCTGCAACTGGTTGACCTTTAAGTTCCCTTCCAACCTAAACCATTCTGTGACTCTATGACAATGCAGAATAATCATAGAATCACAGAATCAATAAGGTTGGGAAAGACCTCAGAGATCATGAAGGGGGCCTACAGGAAGGCTGGGGAGGGACTTCTCAGGATCTCAGGTAGTGATAGGACTAGGGGGAACAGAATGAAGCTGGAAATAGGGAGATTCAGGCTAGATGTGAGGAAGAAGTTCTTCCCCATGGGAGTGGTGAAGGCCTGGAATGGGTTGTCCAGGGAGGTGGTTGAGGCCCCGTCCCTGGAGGTGTTTAAGCCCAGGCTGGATGAGGCTCTGGCCATCCTGATCTAGTGTGGGGTGTCCCTGCCCATGGCAGGGGGGTTGGAACTAGCTGATCCTTGTGGTCCCTTCCAACCCTGACTGATTCTGATTCTGCCTGATCTAGTGTGAGGTGTCCCTGCCCATGGCAGGGGGTTGGAACTAGATGATCCTTGTGGTCCCTTCCAACCCTTACTGATACTATGATACTATCATCAAGTCCAACCCAAATGTGAGCACAAAGAATGCTGAAGAAAGGCAGGGAAAAAATTGGATCCAGCAGCTGATGCTATCAACAGAAATTATATTCACAGGGGGGAAAAAAAAACCCCAAACAAACATTGAGTGCAGGTGACTGTGAAAGCATCAAATTCTCTCTCCTCAGTTGCAAATGACTCAATGTGCTGAACCCATGACCAAGAAGTTTCCCAAGCTGTGGCTGCACCTCAGCTTCCTGTAGTGCCTGTCAAGCATGCAGAAACCACACTGGGCTCTGTCAGCCTGCTGAATGCAGGAAGAGCTGTCAGTGTGCCCCTGTACTCAGCACTGGTTAGGCCACACCTTGAGTCCTGTGTCCAGTTCTGAGCCCCTCAGTTTAAGAAGGGCATTGAGACACTTGAACGTGTCCAGAGAAGGGCAATGAGGCTGGGGAGGGGTCTGGAGCACAGCCCTGTGAGGAGAGGCTGAGGGAGCTGGGGTTGCTTAGCCTGCAGAAGAGGAGGCTCAGGGAGACCTTCTTGCTCTCTCCAACTCCCTGAAGGAAGGTTGTAGCCAGGAGGGGCTGGTCTCTTCACCCAGGCACCCAGCACCAGAACAAGAGGACACAATCTCAAGCTGTGCCAGGGGAGGTTTAGGCTCAAAGTGAAGAGAAATTTCTTCCCAGCAAGAGAGATTGGCCATTGGAATGTGCTGCCCAGGGAGGTGGTGGAATCCCCATCCCTGGAGGTGTTCAAGAGGGGATTGGACGTGGCACTTGAAGCCATGGCTTAGTTGTCAGGCTGTGTTGGGTGACAAGTTGGACTTGGTGATCTCTGAGGTCTTTTCCAGCCTTATTGATTCTATGATTCAGGAAGTGGCAACCTGTTGAATAGTGAAGCTAAATGAAAGCTGGAAGAGCTATTGAGTATGATCCAATTAACTGCAAGCAAATAAATAGATGAGGAGTCTGTTCAGCCAGAAAACTTCTTCAATAGGCACTGTTCAGAAAGTTATTGCTTTCAGCTGGCTAGAGAGGTATTGGTTTTATAGGGAAATTCATTTGTTGGGCTGCATATTAAAACCACAAAAACAACCTGAAAATATCATTCTGGGAAAGGGGGGGGGAAAATTGTCTTTTCCAAGCTGCCTCCATTTATCTGCCTCCATGTATTCCACAGGGTATTGATTTGTAATCCCTGCTTACTTTTATCCAAACCAATATGTACACATGCCCTGCATTAATAACTTCATCATTAATTTATGGATGATCATGAAACTCCCTCCTTCATAAATAACACATGCAGCTTACCTCCTTAGTATTCCTTCCCAGGGCACCCACAGGGCTTTGAAAAGTCACTAAACTACTCAGATGCACATGAAACAAATATTCCTGATGTGAAATATTTATTGGAATGAGCCTTGCACCATAACTCCTGCAGCTCATTAGGTAGAAGTAATTCTAATACGTCTTCCCCCCCCCCCTTCCCCCTCTGGTAGGATTTTAATTGGCCTCTTGCACAAGAAGAGTTAAACATGAAGCAGTAAATTCCTACCAGATGTACTGTCATAGAATCACAGAACAGCTAGGGGTTGGAAGGGACCTCCAGAGATCACCCAGTCCAATCCCCCTGCCAGAGCAGGATCACCCAGGGCAGCTCACACAGGAACACAACCAGGTGGGGTTTGAAAGTCTCCAGAGAAGACGACTCCACAACCTCTCTGGGCAGCCTGCTCCAGGACTCAGAACCCTCACAGCAAAGAAGTTTCTCCTCATGTTGAGGTGGAACCTCCTGGGTTCCAGCTTGTACCCTTTTTCCCTTGTACCATCACTGGGCACCACCAAACAGAGCCTGGCACCTTCCTCCTGACACCTACCCCTCAGATATTGATAGGCATTGATCAGATCCCCTCTCAGCCTTCTCCTCTCCATACCCTTTTTTCCTTGTGCCATCACAGGGCACCACCAAATAGAACCTGGCACTTTCAGCCTGTCCCCAGCCCTCAGATATTGATAGACATTGATCAGATCCCCTCTCAGCCTTCTCCTCTCCATACCCTTTTTCTCTTGTGCCATCACAGGGCACCACCAAATAGAACCTGGCACTTTCAGCCTGACACCTACCCCTCAGATATTGATAGGCATTGATCAGATCCCCTCTCAGCCTTCTCCTCTCCATACCCTTTTCCCCTTGTACCATCACTGGGCACCACCAAACAGAGCCTGGCACCTTTAGCCTGACACCTACCCCTCAGATATTGATAGACATTGATCAGATCCCCTTTCAGCCTTCTCCTCTCCAGACTAAACAGCACCAGGGCTCTCAGCCTTTCTTCACAGCAGAGATGTTCCAGTCCCCCCCCAGTCCTCCTCATAGCTCTCTGTTGGTCTCTCTCCAGCAGATCCCTGCCTCTCTTGAATAGGAGAGCCCAAAACTGGACCCATCACTGCTGTGCACTTTCAATGAGCTTTATTTCCTAGCACGAAAAAGCAGCAATGTCAGAATTATGTAACTGAACACTGGGGATGGAGTTTTGAAGTGAAATGAACCAGAACAAACACCACCAGTGCAAAACCAAAGCCAACAGAAACCCCCCAAACTGCCAACACATCCTCATCAATCAACCCAAACCCTGAATGGGAACGATGCCGAGACCGTTACAAAGACAGGAGCTGACGTGTTTCACTTGCTGTGCTGCTTTGGGTGTTTGTTGTCTTGTTCCCTGTGAGTCTTTCAACTCTTTCAGACTTGATGTGAACCATTTTTATGCCTATCCTTCAGAAGCTTTAGTCTCCTCAGTGGGTAGAAGAGGTGGCACGCAGGAGCCTGACATAAACCCCGGGAGAGCAAAATCCCCCGCAGTGATTCTCTTACCTGCACCCCATCAGAGGCAGGGATGTAACTTGCTCTCTTAAATGTGTCTGTGACATTCCTCAGAATTTCCACAGAAACCAGAAGATCCCCTGCATAAAAGTTTTTCCTCTGAGTTAAATCCAAGAGTGTCTTGGTTACTTGGGACATGCCGTCACCAGCCAACGTCCTCTGGCCCTTGGCGAGGTGCTCTTTGATCTGTGCCAAAAGAACAACATGAGTATCAGAACCTACTTTATCAACAAAACACACAAACAAACCAACTTGGAAAAATCCTAAACACAGCCCAAAATGAAGAAATATTAAAGCTATCATTAGCATGAGAAACCACAGGATGGGCTGGGTTGGAAAGGATCTCGAAGGTAATAGGATCACATAGAATGGTTTGGGTTGGAAGGGACCTCCAAAGCTCATCCAGGCCAACCCCCTCTGCAGTCAGCAGGGACAACCATCCACTAGATCAGATTGCTCAGAGCCCTGTCCAGCCTCATCTTGAATATCTCCAGGGCCTCAACCACATCCCTGTGCAAGCTGCTGCAGTATTCCACCACCCTCATGGTGCAGAACTTGTCCTAACATTCAGTCTAAATCTGCTCTGTTCTCATTTCAAACCATTGTCCCTCATCCCTCATCCTGTCACTACAGGCCTTTACAGTCTCTCTACATCCTTCTTGTAGCACTCTTCAGGTACTGGAAGGTCACTATTAGGAGACTGGATGAGGCACTTGGTGCCATGGTTTAGTTGATTAGATGGTGTTGGGTGATAGGTTGGACTGGATGATCTCAAAGGTCTTTTCCATCCTGGTTCATTCCATTCATTCCATTCCATTCCATTCCATTCCATTCCATTCCATTCCATTCCATTCCATTCCATTCCATTCCATTCCATTCCATTCCATTCCACCCTACCCCACCCCACCCCACCCCACCTCTATTCTATTCTATTCTATTCTATTCTATTCTATTCTATTCTATTCTATTCTATTCTATTCTATTCTATTCTATTCTATTCTATTCTATTCTATTCCAGTCCATTCCATTCCACTCCATTTTCCATTCCACTCCATTTTCCATTCCACTCCATTTTCCATTCCACTCCATTTTCCATTCCACTCCATTTTCCATTCCACTCCACTCCACTCCACTCTCTTCTGCTTAGAGCCTTCTGTTCTCCAAACTGAACACCCCCCACTCCCTCAGCCTCTCCTCAGCTGGAAGAGAGAACAGGAATAGGTTGGAATAAGCTGCCCAGGGAGGTGGTGGAGCCACTGTCCCTGGTGGCGTGCAAGAAATGTGTGCCCATGCCACTTGGGGACATGGTCTAGTGGCCATGGTGCTGGTGGGTCAACAACTGGACTTGATGATCTTAGAAGTCATCTCCAACCAAAACAATTCTGTGATGCTGTAAGAGCTGACAGAGTTGTTCCTGGGAGAGAGAAAGCTCAGGGAGCTCCCCACGCTGCTGATTTGCTGTTTAGGCACTGTCCACACCAGCTCTTTCGGCCACCACCATAGGTCCTTGCAGTTCTCTGTGAAGGTCATTTTTTAGTGGTCTTACAGGCAGGCTCATAAAAAAAAAAAAAAAAAAAAAAAAAAAAAAAAAAAAAAAAAAAGATGAAATTGATGAGGCAAGAGGTGGTGAAATGAAGCAGCTGGTCAAGTGATACCTCAGTTGTCAGCCCAGCCTCCCCTCTGGGCCTGCATCCTTGAGAAATTACTGAGATGTTTAACTGCACTTTGGCTCAGGGTCCAGCTGCCTCCGTGTCCCCCAGTTTGTCAGAAAATCTGAGACCATGAAAATGCCTCTTTGCCAAAGTCAGAGCTCCCCGAGCCTCTGGCACTGGGAGCCCAAATTTATGTAGGATATAATAATCCCCACAAACTTCACGGCTTAGGCACGGCCCGAAAGGACAGAAAACAATGAGCCCTCAGGAAACCTATAAAGGATTTAAAGCAATGATTCATTTGAGGAGCCACTGCACCATCAGCCCCCTTCTGTTTTCTCACACTGTATTTTAAGACCAGGCTGGATTCATGGCCAGGTATTACTACTGATATCATTAATGCATTTTATGGGGGTGCAGATCATGAATTAGGAAGCTGCTTCAAGAGGGGAGGAAAGATACTGGGAAATAAAAAGACATCCTGAGACTGCTCCCAGTCTGCAAAGCACTTTGCTTGGTACCACCACCCACTCTTGTGTTCTCAAACATGTGTTCCAGAATGCCCTTAAGATGCAGAAGAGGAAGGAAGGAATGGAATGGAATGGAATGGAATGGAATGGAATGGAATGGAATGGAATGGAATGGAATGGAATGGAATGGAATGGACCAGACCAGGTTGGAAAAGACCTTTGAGACCATCAAGTCCAACCTATCACCCAACACCATCTGATCAACTAAACCATGGCACCAAGCACCCCATCAAGTCTCCTCTTAAACACCTCCAGGGATGGGGACTCCACCACCTCTCTGGGCAGCACATTCCAATGGCCAATCTCTCTTTCTATGAAGAATTTCTTCCTAACATCCAGCCTGAACCTCCCCTGGTGCAGCTTGAGACTGTGTCCTCTTGTTCTGGTTGCCTGGGAGAAGAGACCAACCCCCACCTGGCTACAACCTCCCTTCAGGGAGTTGTAGAGAGCAGGAAGGTCTCGCCTGAGCCTCCTCCTCTCCAGGCTAAGCAACCCCAGCTCCCTCAGCCTCTCCTCACAGGGCTGTGCCCCAGACCCCTCCCCAGCTTTCTTGCCCTTCTCTGGACACGTTCAAGAGTCTCAATGACCTTCTTAAACTGAGGGGCCCAGAACTGGACACAGGACTCAAGGTGTGGCCTAACCAGTGCTGGGCACCGGGCACAATGACCTCCCTGCTCCTGCTGGCCACACTGTTCCTGATGCAGGCCAGGCTGCCATTTGCCTTCTTGGCCACCTGGGCACACTGCAGGCTCCTGTTCAGCCTACTATCAACCATCACCCCCAGGTCCCTCTCTGCCTGGCTGCTCTCAGCCACTCTGACCCCAGCCTGTAGCTCTGCATGGAGTTGTTGTGGCCCAAGTGCAGCACCTGGCACTTGGACTCGTTGAATGTCATCCTGTTGGACTCCGCCCATCTGTCCAGCCTGGCAAGGTCCCTCTGCAGAGCTCT
Source organism: Picus viridis (assembly GCA_033816785.1). Lineage (NCBI taxonomy): Eukaryota > Metazoa > Chordata > Aves > Piciformes > Picidae > Picus > Picus viridis. Next base: position 11,749,809 of record CM066577.1, read on the forward strand.
CCTACCCTCTAACAGATCAACTACTGCCCCCAGCTTGGTGTCATCTGCAAACTTACTGATGATGGACTCAATCCCCTCATCAATAATACCAAGAGGATCAGAGAATTGTTTGGGTCGCAAGAGACCTCCAAGATCATTGAGTCCAACTGTCAGGCTAACACCACTAGAGCCATTAAACCATGTTCCCAACTGCCATGGCCACACATTTCTTGAACACCTCCAGGGTTGGGATCTCCATCACCTCCCTGGGCAGCCTCTGCCAGTCCCTGACCATTCTTGCAGCAAAGCAATTGTTCCTCATCTGCAACCTAACCCTCCCCTGACACAATTTCAGCCATTTCCTCTCCTTCTATCACCTGAGACTAGAAAGAGTCCAGTCTCCCCCTCACTTCAACCTCCCTTCAGGTAGCTGGAGAGAGCAATAAGGTCTCCCTTCAGCCTCCTCTTCTCCACACTGAACACCCTCAGTTCCCTCAGCTGCTCCTCCCCAGCCCGCTTCTCCAGACCCTTTCCCCAGCTTCCTTGCTTCTGTTTGCTTCAGGCCCCTCAGCAGCTCTGCAGCTTTGCTTTGTGAAGCAACCCCTCCTTTTGGGGTTGTTTGCTTGGGTTTCTTTTGGCTGTTTATTTGGTTGGTTGGTTTCCTGTGTTGGGTTTTTGTTCCTTTGGGGTTTTTGTTGTTGTTGCTGTTGGTTTGGAGTGGGTTTGTTTGGTTGGTGGGGTGTTTTGTTGTTTGGTTTTGAGTTTTCCTCTCAGGCCTCTCACTGTGCTTGTTGACCATCATGTCTATTCTTTCTCTGTATTAAGTACTGCTATTAAATGCTCCAATTAGCTGTGATTAAAGGCTGCTCACGTTGGCCTGCTGTGTGCCAGCTCTTTGTTGTTGTTGTTGCTGTGTCCCTTTTTTAACCAGGGGCCACATCTTCAAGATTTCCCTTATCTGGCTGTAATGCAACATGACAAGAGCAAGGGTGGAGAGCAAAAAAGAGAATGACACTCTGGGAGGGTTGTTTTCATTCTGTGACAGGCAGAACATTGCTTGGGGTAAAGCCTCCTGGCTCTCCAGCCTGACTGAATGGCTGAGACTGTGGGTCACAAAGGGACATACTACAAATGAGTTGCCTCCCCTGCTGCCTTTCCCTCTGTGTCCCTAAAACTCAGGGCTCTGATTAACTGCTGCCTTTTCTGTCCTTATCTGAGCCTAAGCAATGGGGTTTGTGTTTCCAAACAGTGATTCCAATGTCACTCACTTCTGTTGGCAGGATCATACAATCACAGAATGGTCTGGGTTGGAAGGGACCTCCAAAGCTCATCCAGTCCAACCCCCTTGCAGTCAGCAGGGACATCCTCCACTAGAGCAGGTTGCCCAGAGCCCTGTTGAGCCTCACCTTGAATATCTCCAGGGGTGGAGCCTCAACCACCTCCCTGGGCAACCTGTCCCAATTTTCCACCACCCTCCTGGTGCAGAACTTGTTCCTCACATCCAATCTGAATCTGCTCTGCTCTCATTTCACACCATTTTCTTTGTCTTGTCCCTGCAGGCCTTTGCAAACAGTCCTTCTGCAACTTTCAAATGTTCTCAGCCTCTTTCCAACAGCATTTACAGTCTGTGCTTTAACATTGGTAGTGTTGGCAATTGGGAGAAGCCAGAATGGATTCTTCATGGAAATCAGCACTATCCTGGAGTGTGTCCAGAGAAGGGTAACAAGGCTGGGGAAGGGTCTGGAGAAGAGGGCTGGGGAGGAGCAGCTGAGGGAGCTGGGGGTGTTCAGTGTGGAGAAGAGGAGGCTGAGGGAGACCTCATCGCTCTCTACAGCTCCCTGAAAGGAGGTTGGAGAGAGGAGGGTGCTGATATCTCCTCCATAGGAGCAAGTGATAGGACAAGAGGAAATGGCCTCAAGTTGCTACAGAAGAGGTTTAGATTCGATATTGGGGGAAAATCCTTGTCTGAAAGGGTTCTCAAAGCCTGGCAGAGGCTGCCCAGGGAGGTGGTTGAATCTCCATCCCTAGAGGTGTTTCCAAGAGGCAGAGATGTGGCGCTGAGGGCCGTGGTTTAGCCCCAGCCCTGGAAGAGTTAGAGGATGGTTGGACTCAGTGATTTTAAAAGTCTTTCCAACCCAAACCATTCTCTGATTCTAAGATTCTTGAGAAGTCTCAGCTTCTGCATGGGAGCACTGCATCAAGCATCAGGCAAGAGAAAAAAGCCTCACAGGCTCACAGGCTTAGCAAATCAGAGCTGAACCACGGTGGGGGATTGGAGCAAATGAAGTAGGGGACAGCACAGCAGGGAAATAACTTTAAGTGTAAGATGCTGTGACAACTTCCCTGCCTCTAGCTGTCTGGCCAAATTCTTGCAAGCATTCTGCAGCTGTGCTGAAGTGAAGGTTCTTCCAGTTCTGGCAGGCTTAGAGGGGAAATTAGGTGACTTCCTTCTTTATTGAGTTCCTAACCAGCCTTCACCTCTTGTTTTCCCTCTGGGCATACCCTGGTGGAATTCACCTGTTGGCTGCAGCGTTGGTTGGTTTGGAATGTCAATGTGTTCAGGGAGCACTCAGCTGCTCACTGCTGCAGCAGGTACAGCAGCAGCACACAGCAGCACATTTCCTTTCATGCTGAGATGACTCTTTGGTAAAGCAGATAAGGCAAGATGGCTACAGGTGCAAGATGATCATGGAGACTTTGAACGGAAGAAGAGGGATTGGTTGGCTGTTAAAAAAAGAATCAGATCTTCAAAGGAAGGTTTTCAAATCAGCTATTGAAAGGGAGGAAAGCAACTGATCCAGCTGAATGAAGTTGTGATGTCCTTATGCAGGAGAGCAGGGAACTCAGAAGGAGAGAATTGTTTCACTTGGAAAAGACATTGAAGATCATGCAGGCCAGCCACGAACCCAACACCACCATGGCCACTAAACCCTGCCCCCAAGTGCCATGGCCACACAGTTCTTGATGTTCAGAAGCTTTTTTCTGTTGCCTTGGCTCGAGATAATTCTGCCCATGGCATTGATTTAGCATTCAAGAGAGGAGCTGGAGCTGCAGCTTCATTTCTGTGCTGGTGGCTAACTTGCTTCACCCTTCCATGACCCCCTTCCCTATTTGTTAGCTGCTCTGTCTCATCTTGAACAGAGCTTCCTCAGAACCCTGCTGGGTTGACTGCTTCTTGGAGATCTAGAAACACAGAATTGATCCAGCTGGAAAAGCTCTCTAAAATCTTCAAGTCCAACCATTGACCTAACCCCACCATGGCCACTAAGCCATGGCCCCCAGTGCCATGGCCACAGGTTTCTGGAACACCTCCAGGCATGGGGACTCCACCACCTCCCTGGGCAGCCTGTGCCAATCCCTGACATACTCTTGCAGCTAAGAATTTTTCCCTCCTCTCGAACCTAACCCTCCCCTGGCAAAATTTGTGGCCATTTCCTCTCATTCTATCACCTGAGACTAGGGAGAAGAGACCAACCCCCACCTCTCTTCAACCTCTTGTTTTCTCTTCTTGCTTATGCTGGCAAGATCAAGCACTACCATTTGATGAATGGAGAAGGTCCTACAGTAGTTTTAAACACCCTTCACTCTCCCCAGTCCTAAGCTGTTCATTGCTGGTGCCTGTTGTAATAGAGAGCAATAAAGAAATCAGCCATTCCCTTGGGATGGAGCAGTTGGTTTCTAGCCTGGGGGTTTCACATCAGTGCCTGAAGCCCTGAAGGTCATTTCCTCTCCTTAGCAAAGTGCAGATTCATTTGCAGAGAGTGAAACAGGTCTGTTAGGAGACTGGGAAAGCCATAAAAACATCATGATATGATGTTAAAAGCATAAAGCCCCAGCATTTCAGATCAGGTCAGAGCAGGCAGAGCTTTCTCACAACCTTATGAATGCCCTCAGCACCAAGCAATCACTGAGACTCAAGTCATCACCTTCTTACTGAAGTTTTAATCCTTTCCCATGCAGAAAATGGGAGGCAGGGGGAAAGTGTTGCCTGCCACAATAATTCCTCGATCAGTTGTTTCTGATGAGGGAAAACGATCTGCCATTCTGTCATGATCAGGGAGATGGAAGTACCCTCAGCAAGCTGAGTGGTGAGGTTGATAAGATGGTTGATAAGGATGGGAGCCATCCAGAGGGACCTGGACAGCCTGCAGAGGTGGCTGAGTTGAATCTCATGAGGGTCAACAAAAGCCAAGTGCAAGGTCCTACACCTAAGTCAGGGCAGTCCTTGATATCAGTCCAGGCTGGGGGTGATCAGATTGAGAGCAGCACTCGGAGGTGCTGGTGGGGCAGAAGCTGGACAGGAGCCAGCAATGGGCACTGGCAGCACAGAAGGTCAAGGGCAGCCTGGGCTGCATCCAAAGCAGATGGAGAGAGGGGATCCTGCTCCTCTGCTCTCGGGAGACCTCACCTGCAGGACTGTGTCCAGATAAGGGGCCACCAGCAGAAGAAAGATGTGGACAACAAAGATGATCAGAGGGGTGGAAAACCTCTGCTATGGGGACAGGCTGAAGAAGAGAAGGCTCTGGAGAGACCTTAAAGCTGCATTTCAGTACCTGAAGGGGACCTACAAGGTGCACCAGGGGAAGTTTAGACTGGAGGTGAGGAGAAAGTTCTTCCCAGAGAGAGTTGTTGGCCATTGGAATGTGCTGCCCAGGGGGGTGGTGGAGTCCCTGTTCCTGGAGGTGTTCAAGAGGGGATTGGATGTGGCACTTGAAGCCATGGTTTAGTTAGTCATGAGGTGTTGGGTGACAGGTTGGACTTGATGATCTCTGAGGTCTTTTACAACCTTATTGATTCCATGATTCTATTCCATGTTCCTCTAAAGAGCAAACCAGAAATCTCTGTCTGTACAGTTGTTGCAGGAAGCACAATCAACAGGAACCTGAAAGCTCAGAAGTGAAAGACACGTGGAAGACTGACTTGGAAGTTTGGTTTGTTTCAAAGCAGCAATCACCCAGCTCAGCTTTCTAGATAGCAGCAGCCAAAACACACCCACGTGGTGTCTCCTGCCTGAACTTCTTTGTGCCACAAGGTTCACTTCACAATCTCTCATGGTGATGCTCAAGCAAACCTGAGGGTGTGCTCGAGTCAGATCTAAGGGCTGATCTAATGCCAGAATTTCAAGGATGCAGAATAATACTTCAGAATCATTTTGGAAGAGAACTTTCTCTGATGAAAGCATCACTTGGAAAATTCTAGTCCCCATGAACCAAGCACTAGCTCCAGTAACCAATTTTAGGCACAGCAATTACAGACCATTTTCTACTTGCAGATCAAAAGAAGGCAATAAGCAGTGAGGACAAATCCTTCATAATATTCCACAGCCTAAATTTGGGTTATTAGATCATCATCTAATCTGCTTTTCTATATATAACAGTCCATTAAACTACCAACAGACACACTTTAAAGAGATTAAAATATGCTGGTTAGAGCTGAGGGCTTCAGCTTCCAGAAAAGGAAACAATTTGCCCAAGGCAGAAAGAGGCAACAGGCTTAAAAAAGAGGTGCTTGGCATCTGCTGGAGCAGGAACTGATTCTGTGAAATGGCCCAAAAAATCCAAAGCAGATCTGTCCCAGTGAAGGGGAAAAAAAATGCCTCCAAATCATAGAATCATAGAGGGATAGGATCATGGAATTGTAGAGTCATAGAATGAGAGAAGCATGGAATCAGAGAATCACAGAATGGAAGCATGGAACCATGGAATGATAGAACCATGGAATGGAATGGAATGGAATGGAATGGAATGGAATGGAATGGAATGGAATGGAATGGAACTCACCAGGTTGGAAAAGACCTTTGAGATCAAGTCCAACCTATCACCCAACACCTTCCAATCAATAAACCATGGCACCAAGTGCCTCATCCAGGCTCTTCCTAAACACCGCTAGAGATGGGGACTCCACCACCTCCCTGGGCAGCACATTCCAATGGCCAATCTCTCTTGCTGGGAAGAACTTTCTCCTCACCTCCATTCTAAACCTCCCCTGGCACAGCTTGAGACTGTGTCCTCTTGCCTGGGGAGAAGAGACTAACCCCCACCTGGCTACAACCTCCCTTCAGGGAGTTGGAGAGAGCAATGAGGTCTCCCCTGAGCCTCCTCTTCTGCAGGCTAAGCAACCCCAGCTCCCTCAGCCTCTCCTCACAGGGCTGTGCTCCAGACCCCTCCCCAGCTTTCTTGCCCTTCTCTGGACACCTTCCAGCAACTCAACATCTTTCCTAACCTGAGGGGCCCAGAACTGGACACAGAACTCAAGGTGTGGCCTAACCAGTGCTGAGTACAGGACAGAATGACCTCCCTGCTCCTGCTGGCCACACTGTTCCTGATGCAGGCCAGGATGCCATTGGCCTTCTTGGCCACCTGGGCACACTGCAGGCTCATGTTCAGCCTACCATCAACCAGCACCCCCAGGTCCCTCTCTGCCTGGCTGCAGAATACAGGATTCATGGACTCATAGAACCATGGAATGAGAGAATCACAGAATCGTAGAGTAATGGAATCATACAATCATGGAATCACAGAATTATGGAACATTTTGGGTTGGACAGGAGCTTTAAAGGTCACAGATTCACAGCCTGCATCAGGTTGGAAGGGACCCTCAAAGGCCATCTTGTCCAACCCTCCTGCTGTCGGCATGGACCCCTCCAGCTAGATCAGGCTGCACAGGGACACATCAAGCCTGATCTTGAGTGTCTCCAGGGATGGCATCTCAACCACACCCATGGGCAACCTTTTCCAGTACTTCACCACCCTCACTGTGATGAACTTTCTCTTGATGTCATCCAGTCGGCCTAGGTCATCCAGTCCCCCTAGCAGTGAGCAGGGACCTCTTTAACTCTTTAAGTAGCCCCAAATCCTGAGAATATTGTCTGGAATTGGAGAAAAGAGGGAAATTCCTCCCTCCTCATTAAAATCTGGTGATCAATATGTGACCAAACACTATCCAGAAGGAACTGCAGAAAGGATATCTGTGCCACTAGATCTTACTCAGCTTTAGTGTACTTCATCTCCACAACACCACCGAGCCTTGGAAGACTTTCCTTTTTGCTGTAATCTCCTTTTTTCTCTCTTTCTTTTTTTGTTCAAGAACACATTTAACAGATTGTGCCTCACTGTGCACAATGTTCCTCCTGAGCTGCAGAGATGTCTGCTAACAGCCCTGGAGCACCATCCATTCTTCAAGCAAAGCTGCAGGCACTGCAAACACACCAGGGCAATACAAGACACCCAGAACAAAACCATCTATCACCTGAGACGTTTCCCTCTCAGCTCATCCAAGTTATTGCATCAAGTTATTGCTTGTTTTGCTAATGTTCATCTCCCTTCTTCATGTTCAACTGCATCTTCTCCTTGGTAGCTGTGCCAGGGAACGTTTAGGCCAGAGGTGAGGAGAAAGTTCTTGCCAGAGAGAGTTGTTGGCCATTGGAATGTGCTGCCCAGGGAGGTGGTGGAGTCACCATCCCTGGAGGTGTTCAAGAGGGGATTGGATGTGGCACTTGGTGCCATGGTTTAGTAGTCATGAGGTGTGGGGTGACAGGTTGGACTTGCTGATCTCTGAGGTCTTTTCCAACCTTATTGATTCTATGATTCTAGAAATGGTTTCAAGCTGAACCAGGCTGGATGTTAGGAAATATTTGTTCACAGAGGAGGTTCTCAAACACTGGAATGGTCTGCCCAGGGCAGTGGTGGAGTTACTGTTCCTGGGGGTGTTGAAGTGGTGTCTGGACTTAGTGATTAGGGACAGGGTTTAGTGTTGACCCTTCAGTGCTGGGTTGAGGGTTGGACTGGATGACCTCTTGTGGTCTCTTCCAACTGGATGTATCACACAGTATCACAGTATCACCAAGGTTGGAAGAGACCTCAAAGACCATTGAGTCCAACCTGTCACCACAGACCTCATGACTAGACCATGGCACCAAGTGCCACATCCAATCCCCTGTTCAACACCTCCAGGGATGGGGACTCCACCACCTCCCTGGGCAGCACATTCCAATGGCTAAGGACTCTCTCAGTGAAGAACTTTCTCCTCACCTTGAGCCTAAACTTCCCTTGGTGCAGCTTGGGACTGTGTCCTCTTGTTCTGGTGCTGGTTGCTAGAGAGAAGAGACCAACCCCTTCCTGTATTCTGCTATTCTCTGATTAAGGTTGGAAAAGACCTCTAAGATCAGAGAGTCCAACCATCAACCCAACACCACCATGCACACTAAACTGTGCCAGGAAGTTTCATGTCCATAGGGGAATCCCAAGCACAAATATAGGCTGAGTAAAGGGTGACTCGAGGGTGGTCTTCAGGAAAAAGACTTGGGGCTCTTGGTGACAAAGTCCCCAGAAGCCAGTAGTGGTCACCGGCAGCCCAGCAGGCAGCTGTGTGTTGAGCTGCAGCCAGAGCAGGGAGAGCAGCAGCACAGGGAGGGGATTCTGCCCCTCTGCTCTGCTCAGACCCCATCTGAGTACTGTGTTCAGTTATGTTGAGTCTGGCTTAAGAGGGACATGGAATTGCTGGAGCAGGTCCAGAGGAGGCCACAAAGATGATCAGGGGGCTGAATAATGACAGGCTGGGAGAGTTTGGGCTGTTCAGCCTGGAGAAGAGAAGGCTCCAGAGAGACCTTAGAGCAGCCTTCCAGTACCTGACGGGCCTACAGGAGAGCTTTGGAGGGACTTGGGGCTTGGAGTGACAGGACAAGAGGGAATGGATTGCAGCTGGAAGAGGATGGATTCAGATTGGAGATCAGGAAGAAATTCTTCCCAGTGAGGGTGGGGAGACACTGGCACAGGTTGCCCAGGGAGGTTGTGGCTGCCTCCTCGCTGCAGACATTCTAGACCAGGTCGGATGAGGCCTTGAACAACCTGAGGTGGTGGGAGGTGTCCCTGCCTATGGCAGGGGGTTGGAAGCAGATGATCTTCATGGTCCCTTCCTACCTAAACCATTCCATGACTCTCTGTGTTTTGAACACCTCCATGTGTTCCTCTGGGTCACGATTCCAGGAGGGGCCAACCTCACCTCTCCACCTCTCGGCATTTTCCATTCATAGTGCTTGAGTAAGGATAATCCTAATTAGTTTCATCAAGTGTGATTATTATTAGAGCTAACCAAATAATTTCCCAGGGGGGTTTATTTCATGCAGTTGGGCATTTTTGTCCCTTAATTTGTTCAATGAATCATTTTCCATATTAGTCAACCAGCTGCATTATCTGGTCAAACACTATCTGTTGACTTCATTTGATGACTGACTTGCACCAAGTGTTGGATAAATTATTCATGACTAATTGGTTCCGTTACTCAAAGAGCTCTAATTACCATCCCCAGCTTGAAAAGGGAGCTGCTGTTCCACAGAGCACAAGGTAAAACAAGCCTAGGAAAGTACAGGCTGTGCATTTGTGGCATAGCTGAAGTGCATCGTCCCCTTCAGTGCTTTCACTCAAGCTCCTCCATGACAAGTGAGCAGGGCACTGTGCCCTCAGAAGATGGGAGCTGACTGCCAGCCTCTGCTCCACAAGCCAAACCCTTCCCCTTCCACTGTTTCATCATGTTCCAGTGCAGAGGCTCTTCAGAAGCCCTGGGTTATATTTTTACCATGCCAGTGATTTTCTGTGCTGTCATATGGAGAGGCATGAACAGTGAGAAGGAACAGGGGCAAGGCACTGCTGCAGAAGACCAGAGATGAATTTCCTGAATCATTGCTCTCACTGTGTTCCCAGCAATAAAAAACAGAGATGCAGTACAGCCTGATCTCAAGCATAAATTGAGGACATGTATTCATGGAAGGTTATAGAATCAGAGTCACTTGGTGGATAAGACCTTTAAGCTCATCCACTCCAACCATTCTCTAACTCTACCCAGGCTGGGGCTAAATCATGGCCCTCAGCACCACCAGCTCTGCCTCTTGGAAACGTTTCAAGGGATGGAGATACAACCACCTGCCTGGGCAGCCTGGGCCAGGCTTTGAGAACCCTTCCAGTGATGTTTCTTTGTGAGGATGTGTGGATTACACATCTGTACATAGAACTGGATGATCCTTGAGGTCCCTTCCAACCCCAACAATTCTATGATTCTATGATATCAACCCACCAAGCCACTTCAGAAAGGCCATTTCTGGAAGACCAGACATCAACTTTTTGGTTTATGTATTTCAGGTAAGGAATGAAAGGGATTCAGCTCACACTCGAGATTGGGAGGGAGCATTCACAGAGCAGAAGGAGCTGGGCAGGCTGGAGAGGTGGGCTGAGCCCACACTTGGAGTACTGTGTCCAGCTATGGGAACACCAGCACAAGAGAGGCATGGACCTGCTGGTGTGGGTTCAGACAAGGACCACCAAGATGATCAGAGGGATGGAGAACCTCTGCTATAAGGACAGGCTGAGAGAGCTGGGGCTGTTCAGCCTGGAGAAGAGAAGGCTCCAGGGAGACCTTAGAGCTGCATTTCAGTGTTGCAAGAGGACCTCCAGGGAGGCTGGGGAGGGACTGTTCAGAAGGGCCTGTGGGGATAGGACAAGGGGCAGTGGTTTGAAACTGGATCAAGGCAGATTCAGGTTGGACTACAGGAGGAAGTTCTGCACAGTGAGGGTGGTGAAATACTGGTACAGGTTGCCCAGGGATGTGGTTGAGGCTTCAACCCTGGAGGCATTCAAGATCAGACTTGATGTAGCCCTGAGCAGCCTGCTCTAGCTGGAGCTGTCCATGGTGACTGCATGGGGGTTGGACAAGATGACCTTTGAGGCTCCCTTCTGACTTACTGCAACCTGTGTATGTGTGACAACACTCAGTGCCACCCCCCCCCGAGCACTGCTGCTCTCAGCTGGGAAAATCCCACCCTTGGCAAGTGAAGGCCACCACACACATTTGTTACAGCAGCAGTGTCTGCCAGCAGCTGCCTTCCAAAGCCCTCTTTGCAGGGATTTGTGCAGCTAACATATGCATGGTGGGGGAGATGAGCCTAGGTTGGCAGGGTGGTGACCTCAGGGGTCTTTACCTCTCACTTGGAGGAGCAGAGAGACAGGAGACAAGCAGCCTGACTTCATGAGCAGCCCCCAGGTGTAAAAGGAATCCACTTTTCTTCCTCTAATTTGGCATGCAGATAGAGTAGGCTGAGGGTTTTTGCAGCCAGGAGAGGCTGTTTAGGGGCTGGTGTAATTTTAAAGGAGCTTTAGCTATTTTTACATCTTTGGCCAAAGATTATTTCACAGTTGGGTCTAATCAGATTTAACATAGGGGGGGGGGGGGGGAAGGAAATCCAGAAGTAGAGATAAATCTGATCTGGGTTAGAAAAGTCTTCTGTCCAACAATGACCCCTTCCTGCCAGGCAGACTCAGAGCCACAGAAGGGTTTGGGTTGGAAAAGACCTCTCAGATCATCAAGTTTCAACCCAATACCACCCTGGCCATTAAAACATGTCCCCAGGTGCCATGGCCACAGGTTTCCTGATCACCTCTACCTGAAGGGAGGTTGTAGGCAGGTGGGGGTTGGTCTCTTCTCCCAGGCAAGCAGAACAAGAGGACACAGTCTCAAGCTGCACCAGGGGAGGTTCAGGCTGGATGTTAGGAAGAAGTTCTCCACAGAAAGAGAGCTTGGCCATTGGAATGTGTTGCCCAGGGAGGTGGTGGAGTCACCATCACTGGAAGTGTCTAGGAAGAGCCTGGATGAGGCACTTGGTGCCATGGTTTAGTTGATCAGATGGTGTTGGGTGACAGGTTGGACTTGATGATCTCTAAGGTCTTTTCCAACCTGGTTTATTCTATCCTATTCTCTATCCTATTCTATCCTCTAGGGATGGGGACTCCACCACTTCCCTGGGCAGCCTGTGCCAGTGCCTGACTTGTAGCTCCTCTAAAACTCTTAGTGCCTCTGCAGAGCTTAGCCAGGTAAGTCACAGAATGTTTGGGGTTGGAAGGGGTCTCTGGAGACCACCTAGTCCAACTTCCTGGAAGCTTACCTGATTAACTCAAGTTTATTCTAAGTTTGGGGCAGTTCTGGCTCCTGCCTATCTTCACATGATCCAGTGCTGCTTTGCTTTGCTTGTCTTTAGTGTCTCTCAGAGAAAACTCTATCTAAATAATATTCTATCACAGGAAAATGCTATCATGAAATTGTGGCTATTTGCACTTCTCCCTTCATTGCTTTTGACGTTGGTTGTTCATTTTGGTGGTTTTTTTTCCCTCCCACTTTTCTAACATGAGAGGCAAAAAAAAAAAAAGGCAAAAAAAGTCTCTGTAAGCTCCCTGGTGAATTTCTAAGGGAGGAATAAGAGTGACTACAAAAGTGACAGAAGCACTCATTTTTAGTTCAAATGCTTTATGGCCAACTAGGTTTTCAAAGAAGACTCTTTCATGTGGCTTTTCCATACACTGCATCCAACTCTGGAGCCCTCAACACAAGGAGGACATAAACCTGATGGAGCATGTCCAGAGGAGGGCCACAGTAATGATCAGGGGGTTGGAGCAGCTCTGCTACAGGGACAGGCTGAAGGAGCTGGAGCCTGGAGAAGAGAAGGCTCCAGGGAGACCTAATAGCAGCCTGACAGCATCTGAAGGGGCCTACAAGAAGCCTGCAGAGGGGCTGTTTGCAAAGGCCTGCAGGGACAGGATGAGAGGCAAGGGTTTGACATGAGAAAAGAACAGATTTAGATTGGATGTGAGGAACAAGTTCTACACCATGAGGATGGTGGAACACTGCAACAGGTTCCCCAGGGAAGCTCTGGGCAACCTGATCTAGTGGAGGATGTCCCTGCTGATTTCAGGGGGGTTGGACTGGACGAGCTTTGGAGGTCCCTTCCAACCCAAACCATTCTGTGATACACATTTTAGCATCTTAAAACAAGAAGAAAGCAAAAACAACCAAACCAACCAACCAACCAACAAACCAAACCAAATCCCCACCAACCATTTTTCCAAGACCACTTTAGTGTCTCAGCAAATATTAAAGAGGAAGAACAGCTCCAGCTGACAGGGAATGCAACTGGTTTGGGAGTGAGACAGGTTAATGGTTGCACTCAATGATCTTAAAGGCCTTCTCCAACCTAAATGATTCTATGATCTGCTTTTCCCAAGACACTGCAACAGCTTTCCCCTGTAAAACCATTTCCTATTGTTACAATTTAAACTGAAGGCCTAAATCTGATAGGAGGGGAAAAAACCAACAACTGACAAAACAAACCCCAAACAACAACAAACCCAAAGCCCAAACCCTTTTCAGCTTCTTAGTGTGCAGCCAAAGCATTCCAGGTGCCACAAAATTAAGCTGCAGGTAAAACTCTACTCACATCTCATTTTCTACACAAACCATAATATAAGAGATAAAAATATGACTGTGTGGACCTGGAAAAAAAGGAATCTGTCTCTTCCCCCACCTCCCCCACCTCCATTTCTACAGTAATACAAAGCTTCCAACACCAGCAAGAGAAGAAGAGAGGAGAGGAGGGAAAAGAAAGAGGAGAGGAGGGAAAAGAAAGAGGAGAGGAGGGAAAAGAAAGAGGAGAGGAGGGAAAAGAAAGAGGAGAGGAGGGAAAAGAAAGAGGAGAGGAGGGAAAAGAAAGAGGAGAGGAGGGAAAAGAAAGAGGAGAGGAGGGAAAAGAAAGAGGAGAGGAGGGAAAAGAAAGAGGAGAGGAGGGAAAAGAAAGAGGAGAGGAGGGAAAAGAAAGAGGAGAGGAGGGAAAAGAAAGAGGAGAGGAGGGAAAAGAAAGAGGAGAGGAGGGAAAAGAAAGAGGAGAGGAGGGAAAAGAAAGAGGAGAGGAGGGAAAAGAAAGAGGAGAGGAGGGAAAAGAGGAAAGACCAGGTTGGAACAAAAGAAATCATATATATCTATCAAATAACATAAATTCTTCTTTCTTAGCTCCATTTTCCTCCTGGAAAATGACTTGAGAGGAAATCAGCCAATTCAGCTTTGCTTTTGCTTTTGGTTTGTTTGCCTTCCCCCCCCCCAGCAGTGATTAGTAAATGAATAAACAGAGCAAGTAGTAAAGCTGGCTTTGCACCTACTGAATGCTGCAAGTGTCTGTACTCATTTGATATGCATCTAGCAAAGCTTGGATGTTCCCAGAAGGCCACTCCATGAACACTGAGAGAGCAGCGTCTGCTAGTGGTGCCTGGAAGTCACAAAGAGAGACAGAAAATGTTTACAGGAGTGAGAAGCATTGCAGGGAAGGAACCTTAGTGAGGGAAAAAAAACCACCAATCCAACCACCAACCTCCCATCCCACGCTGGTTTGCAAAGCAGGCCCAGGAACGGCTTCATGCAGGGACCTGCAGTACACAGGGAGAAGGAAAAGCCTTGGAAACACCAAGCGAGGGTGCTGAAACAAAGAGCAGTGCTCACTAGGGGGGAGAGGGAGGGAGAGGGAGGGGTGGCAGTGGTTTGCCTGAGTTTTAATGTTTTCATGTTTTTAGTAGTTTTCAGCACTTTGCCTGATGGGTTCTGACAAACAGATTGCTTCTCAGCTTTTTCTCTCTCTCTGCCTGTGATGCATAGATGCATGTGTGCAAACCTACACATACACCTCAGAGCCACTCCTAGCCAGGGAGACTGTGGATGCCCCCTCCCTGGAGGTGTTCAAGGCCAGGTTGGATAAGGCCTGGGGCAGCCTGAGCTGGCAGAAGCTGTCCCTGTTAATGCCAGGAGGTTGGGGCTGGATGATCATCAAGGCTCCTTCCAACCTAACCCATTCTCTACATCTCTGAATGGATCTATATGTTTTGAACACCTCCATGGGTTCCTCTAAGTCACAATTCCAGGAGGCACATCTAAATGTGTGGGGTTCATCTCTATGTGCATATATATACATGGATAGGAGGCTGGCAGCCATAGATTCATTGAATCATTGAATGCTTTAGCTTGGAAGGGACCTTAAAGCTTCTGCAGTGATGCTGCAGGAAAAGGTAAGTATGAAGTGATGGATCTCCTGTCATACCCTCCCCAGTTCATAGAATCATAGAATGGTTTGGGTTGGAAGGGACCTTAAAGATCATTCAGTTCCAACTCCCTTTCCATGGGCAGGAACCCACTAGACCATGTTGCTCCCAGCCTCATCCAGCCTGGCCTTGAGGGATGGAACATCCACAGCTGGGCAACCTCTGCCCATCTCTCACCACCCCCGTTGTAAAAACTTTCTTCCTCCTATCTAACCTAAATCTACCCTCTTTCCGTTGAAAAACTGTATCTCTTGTCTTGACAAAAGAGTCCCTCCCCATCTTTCCTGTAGGTGCCCTTTAAGCACTGCAAGGCTGATATAAAACCTCCCTGGAGCCTTCTCCTCTCTGGGACAAACAGCCTCAGCCCTCTCAGCCTGCCCTCATAGGGGAGGTGCTCCAGCCCCTTGATCATCCTCCTGGCCCTCCTCTGTACCTGCTGAAGCAGGTCTGTGCCTGTCTGTGGTTGGAGGATCCAGAGCTGGACACAGTTCTCCAGGTGGAGCCTCATGAGAGTGGAACACAGGGGGAGAATCCCTTCCCTCACCTGCTGGCCACACTTCTCCGGATGCAGCCCAGGATGTGATTAGTGAGCACACAGTTTTACATCTACCAGCACCCCCAGGTCCTTCTCCTCAGGGTTGCTCTCAATCCACTGGTCACTCAGTTTGAGCTGGAGCTTAGGAGTGCCTTGCCCCATGGACCTTGAGGTTTGCAGGAGCCCTACAAACTGAGGTGCAGACTGAGCCAACAAGTAACTGAATACCTCATCTTCCTCCATATCCCAGGTCCCCAGGTCCTTGTTTTCCTCTGGAGAGAGCTCCCACCTTCCCTAGTGTTCTTTTCCTCACCAACACACCTACAGAAGCTTTCATCCACCAAAGGATTCCAAAGCAGGACAGTACCTGTGGCATTGAGAGGACATCGATTGAAGGCCATGTCCCCAGCTGGGGTCCTTTTCCACACCATTGACATCAGATAATCTTCAGGACATATTTCATAGGGTGCTGCCATTGAGAAATGAGAAGTTAAACAGAAATATTCATGGAAGCAGAGAGTCTATGTCAGGAAATGAAGTTGTTAGTCCTGTCCTAAGTTATGGTGAAATCCCTGTGTTAACATATTCACAGCTTCACAGATTGCACCAGGTTGGAAGGGAGCCTCAAAGGTCATCTTGTCCAACCCCCCTGCAGGCAGCAGGGACACCTCCAACGAGAGCAGGCTGCACAGGGACATCCCTGGAGGTGTTCAAGAAGGGGTTGGATGTGGCACTTGGTGCCATGGTTTAATAGTCACGAGGTGTTGGGTGACAGGTTGGACCTGATGATCTCTCAGGTCTCTTCCAACCTTATTGATTCTATGAAGTCTGATCTTGAATGTCTCCAGGGTTGAAGCCTCAACCACATCCCTGGGCAACCTGTACCAGTATTTCACCACCCTCACTGTGCAGAACTTCCTCCTGAAGTCCAACCTAACCCTGCCCTGCTCCAGTTTCAAACCATTGCTCCTCATCCTATCCCCCACAGGCCCTTCTGAACAGTCCCTCCCCAGCCTCCCTGGAGGTCCTCTTGCAACACTGAAATGCAGCTCTAAGGTCTCCCTGGAGCCTTCTCTTCTCCAGGCTGAACAGCCCAAACTTTCTCAGCCTGTCCTTATAGCAGAGGTTCTCCATCCCTCTGATCATCTTGGTGGTCCTTGTCTGAACCCACACCAGCAGGTCCATGCCTCTCTTGCGTTGGTGTTCCCATAGCTGGACACAGCACTCCAAGTGTGGGCTCAGCCCATCTCTCCAGCCTGCCCAGCTCCTTCTGCTCTGTGAATGCTCCCTCCAAATCTCTGATCATCTTGGTGGCCTCCTCTGGACCTGCTCCAGCAGGACCGTGTCTTTCTTGTGCTGAGGGCTGCATAGCTGGATGCAGCACTCCAGGTGAGCTCTCACCAGAGCAGAGTGGCAGAATCCCAGAATCCCAGACTGGCTCAGGTTGGAAGTGACCCCACAAGTCATCGACTCCCTCCCCACCATGGGCAGGGACATCTCTCAACTAGGCTTGGCTGCTCAAGGCCATACCTTGGATTAATCTGAAGAATGAAGTACAAAAAGGCCAAACTTGCAGCAGGTGTGTGGCACCTGTCTTGGTGATGGTGCTTATTTCAGGTAGCGATAGGCCTAGGGGGAATGGAATGAAGCTGGAGGTGGGGAGATTCAGGCTGCACATGAGGAGGAAGTTCTTCCCCATGAGAGTGGTGAAGCCCTGGAATGGCTTGTCCAGGGAGGTGGTTGAGGCCCCATCCCTGGAGGCGTTTAAGCCCAGGCTGGATGAGGCTCTGGCCAGCCTGATCTAGTGTGAGGTGTCCCTGCCCATGGCAGGGGGTTGGAACTAGCTGATCCTTGTGGTCCCTTCCAACCCTGACTGATTCTCTGATTCTAACCTGTGCCTTTATTCTCCTCAGGAAATGAGAACTCTAAAGTTTGCAGCTGCAGGCTTAATAGGTTTGAATCTTTTCCTTGTTGCTGCCTTTGGATCAATAAACATTCAGCACCCCTCAGGAGATGCTGATGCTCCAAGTGCTTGAAGCTGGGACACTTCTCCTGCAATAAAGCTATTAATGATTTCTGGTGGAACTTCAGCTGGACATGAACAAATCCCCTCTGAAAGCACAGCTGAGACATTTAATGTGCTGAATGGATGAAATGAGGGCTGAGGACCCCTTTTTTTTTTTTCCTTGCAGGGTGTTTCAGCACAAGCTGGTGATGAAATAAGCACAGCCAATAATGTGAGTGGCTATAAACCAAAGTGGCCTCTGAGTGCTTATTGCAAGATCATTTCAATGGGGGGGGGGGGAAGATATCTTCCCAGTGTCTGAGTGCACAGAACAAAGCAGCTTCCACCAATGCTTCATGCTTGGTTTTCACACAGGCATGACTTGCAGATTCCCTTTGCTCTTGTTCTGGTTTTTAATGTAGGTTCCTAGTTTATGATTACTTTTTTTGGGGGGAGTAAATTAGATTAATGAAGCAAAGCATCTGGCATGCAGTCATCTCTTAATGCCCTGACAAATGATACTTGCTGCAATCTAATTCATATCAAGTTCAGCAGAGAACAAGGCATGAGCTGTTTGAAAGTGTCAGTGGATGTCTTTCAGGGAAATTGGAACCCCACTCCAATGGAAGAAGAGGAAAAGGGAAAGGAAATTCTGTCCCTGCAGCACGTGGAGCGATTCAATGATTCCCCCACAGGTGATTCTGCCTCTCTGCCCCGCTCTGCTGAGACCCCACCTGCAGCACTGCACCAAGTTCTGGTGCCCCCAACACAAGAAAGGCATCAAACTGTTGGAGCAGGTCCAGAGGAGGTCATGAAAATGATCAGAAGGCTGGAGAACCTCCCTGTGGGGACAGGCTGAGTTCAGCCTGGAGAAGAGAAGGCTCTGGAAAGACCTTAGAGCAGCCTTGCAGTAACTGAAGGAGGCTACAAGAAAGCTGGGGAAAGACTTTTTTTACAAGGGCTTGGAGTGATAGGACAAGAAGGAATGGATTTAAGCTTGAGGAGGGGAGATTGAGACTGGAGATCAGGAAGAAATTCTTGACAGTGAGGGTGGTGAGACACTGGCACAGGTTGCCCAGGGAAGTTGTGGATGCCCCCTGCCTAGAGGTGTTCAAGGCCAGGCTGGATGAACAACCTGGGCTGGTGGGAGTGTGTCCCTGCCCATGGCAGGGGTTGGCACTGGATGATCTCGAAGGTCCCTTCTAACCCAAACCATTCTATGAATCTACAATACTCTGGTTGCAAGGGGAAGCTCCAGGAGAGGCAGGAACTGTGGATTTTACCCATCCCATTTCACCCAAACCATCTCAAAGGTCTTTTCCAACCTGGTCTATTCTCTTCCGTTCCATTCTATTCTAGTCTATTCCATTCTCATCTCTTGCATTCCATTCCATTCTAGCCTACTCCAGTCTACTCTAGTCCAGTCTAGTCCAGTCCATTCTAGTCCAGTCCATTCCATTCTATTCTAGTCTATTCCATTCTCTTCTAGTCTATTCCATTCTCTTCCATTCCAGTCTACTCCATTCTCTTCCATTCCATTCTCTTCCATTCTCTTCCATTCCAGTCTATTCCATTCTCTTCCATTCCAGTCTATTATTCCATTCTATTCCTTCCATTCCAGTCTATTCCATTCTCTTCCATTCTCTTCCATTCCAGTCTATTCCAGTCTCTTCTAGTTTATTCCAGTCTATTCCATTCTCTTCCAGTCTATTCCAGTCTCTTCCAGTCTCTTCCATTCCAGTCCATTCCAGTCTATTCCATTCTCTTCCATTCCAGTCCATTCCAGTCTATTCTAGTCTATTCCATTCTATTCTAGTCTATTCCATTCTCTTCCATTCCATTCCTTCCCATCCCATCCTCTCCTCTCCTCCCTGGTTTGTACTTCTGCTGAGAGAATAGTGAGGTGAATGAGGGAACTGAGCAGACTCTTTGCACAAAGCTGTCCCCTCTCTTTATGGAGGACAAAGAATACCTTGCAGATGGCTCAGTGAGACTAATATGAATCACAGCTGGGCAGAAAAATTGCTTGCTAAATTTGCCTCGGCACCAGCCTTCCTGAATCATAAATCAAGGCAGTTGGGGCCGCTAAAAAAGAAGTCAGAGATCCATTAGTGGCAAAACCCAATGAAAGTTGGTTATATTCATGATCTAGAATATTAAAACTACTTCAGAAATGCCCCCAAGCCAATTTATCAGGCCAGTGTTCCAGGGGGAAAGCTGGATTTTGATCAGCTGAAGCCAGGTGGTGACATAAGCAAAAGAAAGAGATTGCTGTTCTATTCTGACCCTATGAGCAAGGAAATGCCCTGATCTGGGGAGCCTGTCCTCTCAGCAGAGGGGTTCCAGCCCTCCCCACCAGGGTTGGGGCCTCCTTTCACCTCCATTTTATATCTTTCTTCACTGCACCTGGGCAGGAAGAATAAACTGCAGCAGGACAGGCTGGGAGATGAACTGCTGGAGAGCAGCCCTGTGGAGGTGGGGTCCTGGTGGGCAGCAAATTCTGCATGGGGCAGCAATGTGCCCTGGTGGCCAAGAAGGCCAAAGGGATCCTGGGAGGCATTCAGAGGAGTGTGGCCAGCAGATCCAGGGAGGTTGTCCTTCTCCTCCACTCTGCTCTGCCCTGGTGAGACCTCACATAGAATAGTGGATCCAGTTCTAGGCTCCCAGTTCAGGAGGGACAGGGATCTGCTGGAGAGAGTCCAAGGAAGGGCTACAAGGATGATGAAGGAAATGGAGCACTGCCTGGTGAGGAGAGGCTGAGAGACCTGGGGCTGGTTAATCTGGAGAGGAGAAGACTTGAGAGGGGATCTGATCAATGTCTATTAATATCTGAGGGCTGGGGGTCAGGAGGGAGGGCACAGGCTCTGCTCAGTTGCACCCTGTGATTGGACAAGGGGCAATGGATATAAACTCCAGCACAGGAGGTTCCATCTCAACATGAGGAGGAACTTCTTCACTGTGAGGGTCACAGAACCCTGGAGCAGGTTCCCCACAGAGGTTGTGAAGTCTCCTTCTCTGGAGACTTTCCAGCCCTGTCTGGATGTGTTCCTGTGTGACCTGTGCTGGATTCCATGATCCTGCTCTGGCAGGGGGATTGGACTGGAAGAGCTTTGAAGGTCCCTTCAAACCCCTAACATCCTGTGATTTGGGTTTCTACCTGAGGAAAGCAGCCCAAGACCTGTCATGCCAGGGCAGACAGTGAGATACATTCACTTGTAAGCCCTGCAGGTGGATCTATTTGATAGCTCCTAGCAGAAATGCAGAGCAGCCTCCCCCCTCAACCTTCATGTCAGGTCACTGACATGCTGTGTTCAAAGTAAAAGGCATTCCCAAGACCCAGAGCTATCAGGAAAGAAGGGCAGCAGTGAGTCAGGGCTTGGAGGAGGCATCACTTAGCCTAGGCAAAGAAGTTGCCTTGGTCCCTGCTGGACTCCGCATGCCTTGCAACGCCTTGTACAAACACCTTGGATCAAAGAATGCTGCAGATGAAAAACAAATCAGCTCTTCCCTGAGCTGAAGCCTCTCTGGCAGAGCTGACTAATCAGGCAGCCACCCACAGGAAAGCATCTGTGATGCTCCAGCCCATGTTGCCCATGGAGACGTTGCAGTCACGCCGGAGCAGTTCCGACGCGAGCTCGGGAGCCCTGCCGGCCCCGCCGCCTCTGCCCAGGGTCAGCTGGAGTCTGTCTGTCACTGTGGCCCAATTAACTCACACCACACCCACAGAGAAATGCCAGCCAGCTGGGCACAACCACCAGGAATGGCTGAAACTCGGGAGCAAACAGCAAAGCTTGAGGTGGATGTGCTGAAACCGGCAAGGAAAAAGCCAACAACCTCCCTTGCACCGATGGATGTGATTCAGCAACGTCCTCCCACACAGGACATCTACTCCAATGTACCACCTCAAAGCCCTGTGATGCCAGGCCTTAATCCACCCCACCTGAGCACAAGCACTCAGTCAAGTGGCTGATCTAGAAGCACAGCCTTCCTCTGGCACTGCTTCCGAGAGGACATTGCATCTCGTGCCCCTGTACTGGGCACTGGTGGGGTCTCACCTCGAATCCTGGCTTCAGCTTTGGGACCCTCACTACAAGAGAGACATTGGGTCCAGAGAGGAGCAGCAAAGATGGTGAGAGCTCTAGAGAACAGAGGAGCAGCTGAGGGAACTGGGGGTGTTAGGTCTAGAGAAAAGGAGGCTGAGAGAAGACCTCATTGCTCTCTACAGCTCCCTGAAAGGAGGTTGCAGTGAGGTGGGGGTTGGGCTCTTCTCCCTAGTATCAGGAGATAAAATGAGAGGAAATGGCCTGAAATTGTGCCAGGGGAGGGTTAGGTTAGAGAGGAGGAAAAATTTCTTTGCTGCAGGAGTGGTCAGGGATTGAAACAGGCTGCCCAAAGAGGTGGTGGAGTCACCACCCCTGGAGATGTTCCAGCAAGCTGTGGCCATGGCACTGGGGGCCATGGTTTAGTGGCCATGGTGGTGTTAGGTCAATGGTTGGACTTGACGATTGTTCCAGCTGGAACAATTCTGTGTTTCTAGATCTCCAAGAGGCAGTCAACCCAGCAGGGTTCTGAGGAAGCTCTGTTCAAGATGAGACAAAGCAGCTAACAAATAGGGGAGGGGGTCATGGAAGGGTGAAGCAAGTTAGCCACCAGCACACAGTGACTCAGAAATGAAGCTGCAGCTCCAGCTCCTCTCTTGAATGCTAAATCAATGCCATGGGCAGAATTGTCTTGCGCCAAGGCAACAGAAAAAAGCTTCTGAACATCTTGTAACGTGTCCTAAACAGGGGCAAAATAAAACCCCAGGGGCTTCATTGTATTGTTTAGTTGGTGGCAATTATTTGAAGCTTCCTTCTTCTCACATTCAATTCCATGTAGCTGGAATTGCCTCTGAAGAAACCTTCTACCTTCAGTCAGAAACCATTAGCTGCTCTTCTGACAGCACTTCTGCACTCAGTTTTTGTTAGCAAACCAGGCAGCCTGACCCTGCTTGCAGTAATGTTTTGTTCCCTGCTGCTGCCTGATGACAAAAACCTTGAGGATTTGTCCTGAGCCAAGGCTGGGCAAAGTGTAAGTATTGCTCCAGAGCTAGTAGAGATTGAATTGTCATGGAAGGAAGCATTGCTGGAAAGCAATGGCAAACAGAACCCACGTGGCTGCAAAAGCCCTTCGAGATCACAGCATCACAGTATTGCCAAGGTTGGAAGAGACCTCAAAGATCATCGAGGCCAAAGATCATCCAGTCCAACCATTTAACTCTACCAAGGCTGGGGCTAAGCCATGGCCCTCAGCACCACAGCTCTGCCTCTTTGAAACACCTCCAGGGATGGGGATTCAGTCACCCACCTTGGGCAGCCTGGGCCAGGCTTGGAGAACCCTTTCAATGAAGGAGTCTCTTTTAATATCCAAACTAAACCTCCCCTGGTGCAACTTGAGGCTATTTCCTCTCATCCTATCACTTGCTACTGCGGAGAAGAGTCCAACACCCATCTCACTGCAACCTCCTTCTGGGAGTTGTGGAGAGTGAGGTCCCCCTGGAGCTTTCTCTTCTCCAGGCTGAGCACCCCCAGCTCCTTCAGCCTGGCCTCACAGCAGAGCTGCTCCAGTCCTTGGACCATCTTTGTGGCCTCCTCTGGCTTCACTCCAGCAGCTCTGTGTCCTCCTCATGCTGGGGACACCAGAACTGGATGATGCAGTATTCCAGGGGGGGGGGGGTGGGTCTCACAAGGAGAGAAATGTCTCATAAAGACAGAAATGAACATTTTAATCTCTCATGTTCTTCAGTGCCTTAGAGAAAAGAAACCACTGAGGCACAAAACAGCTTCTCTGAACTGTGTGAGGGGAAGAAAAGCACACAAATCACGACATTTGGTTGCACTTCAAGCCCTCATCACTGTGCAGCGCTTCTCCACCGCCTTTTTTCCCCCTGGTGCTTATAAAATGTCAATCTGTACTTAATTCTCGCACAGTCTTGGGGAAATTCTCCGCTGCCTCCTTTGAAATCCCAGCTGCTTTATGAAATGAGAGTGGTGAAACAGATCCATGCAGTCGGCTCCTGCTCGCCTGAGCTCCTGCAGGGGAGCGGCTCTGCTAAAAGGTGCTGCGGGTTAAAGGTTTCCTGTAAGCTCCCCGATTCTGATCTGAATTCAGCATCGAGTCAAGAGAGAAATGTATCAGAAGGCAAATAAAGCTGAGTGCGTGTTTGCCTTGTAAACACATCTGTAAAGTGTTTTATTAACAGCAGGTGGCAATCTTGGAAAATTGGGCTGCAGCAGCATGCATTTAAAGACTCGGATGCAAATTATCCCAAGGATGGTTTCATAAGCAGAAGCTGACTGGTCTCAATGGCTGCTTCTTAGGATGATTCACAACGACCTTCTCTCAGTGCTCTGCTTGTATAGAGGCAGCCTACATCAACTCCAGGAATAGAATAGGATAGAATAGAAGGGACAGGGAGTGGGGAAAGGGACAGGGAGTGGGGAAAGGGACAGGGAGTGGGGAAAGGGACAGGGAGTGGGGAAAGGGACAGGGAGTGGGGAAAGGGACAGGGAGTGGGGGGAAAGGGACAGGGGAGTGGGGAAAGGGACAGGGAGTGGGGAAAGGGACAGGGAGTGGGGAAAGGGACAGGGAGTGGGGAAAGGGACAGGGAGTGGGGAAAGGGACAGGGAGTGGGGAAAGGGAAAGGGGGAGTGGGGAAAGGGACAGGGAGTGGGGAAAGGGACAGGGAGTGGGGAAAGGGACAGGGAGTGGGGAAAGGGACAGGGAGTGGGGAAAGGGACAGGAGGGGGAGTGGGGAAAGGGACAGGGAGTGGGGAAAGGGACAGGGAGTGGGGAAAGGGACAGGGAGTGGGGAAAGGGACAGGGAGTGGGGAAAGGGACAGGGAGTGGGGAAAGGGACAGGGAGTGGGGAAAGGGACAGGGAGTGGGGAAAGGGACAGGGAGTGGGGAAAGGGACAGGGAGTGGGGAAAGGGACAGGGAGTGGGGAAAGGGACAGGGAGTGGGGAAAGGGACAGGGAGTGGGGAAAGGGACAGGGAGTGGGGAAAGGGACAGGGAGTGGGGAAAGGGACAGGGAGTGGGGAAAGGGACAGGGAGTGGGGAAAGGGACAGGGAGTGGGGAAAGGGACAGGGAGTGGGGAAAGGGACAGGGAGTGGGGAAAGGGACTAACCAAGTTGGAACAGACATTCAAGATCATTGTGTCCAACCTATCACCCAACACCATCTAATCAAGTAAACCAGTTTAGGAAAGATGTTGAGTTGCTGGAAGGTGTCCAGAGAAGGGCAAGAAAGCTGGGGAGGGGTCTGGAGCACAGCCCTGTGAGGAGAGGCTGAGGGAGCTGGGGTTGCTTAGCCTGCAGAAGAGGAGGCTCAGGGGAGACCTTCTTGCTCTCTCCAACTCCCTGAAGGGAGGTTGTGGCCGGGTGGGGGTTGGCCTCTTCTCCCAGGCAAGCAGCACCAGAACAAGAGGACACAGTCTCAGGCTGTGCCAAGGGAGGTTTAGGCTGGAGGTTAGGAAGAAATTCTTCCCAGCAAGAGAGACTGACCCTTGGAATGTGCTGCCCAGGGAGGTGGTGGAGTCACCATCCCTGGAGGTGTTTAAGAGGAGACTTGATGGGGTGCTTGGTGCCATGAATCCTGTACAAACGGGTTCTGCAGACCTCCTCTGGAATCTCTCCCACAGTTCTGTGTCCTTCTTATGATGGGGACAGCAGAACTGGAGGCAGGAGTTGAGGTGAGGTCTCACAAGAAAAGAAATTTTCAGATAAGGATTGTTGGATTAAAATTGAAGAGATCCCTTGAGGAGCAAGATAAACTGGGTTAGCTTTTCCAGTATAGGATTATAAATGAGAATAATAGAATTACACAGTGGTAGGTGTTGGAAGGGACCTCCAGAGATCATCCAGTCCAATCCCCTGCCACAGTAGGATCACCCAGGGCAGGTCAGACAGGAGCACATCCAGACAGGTTTTAAAAGGCTCCAGAGAAGGAGACTCCACAACCTCTCTGGGCAGCCTGCTCCAGGGCTGTCACCCTTAGAAGGAAGAAGTTTCTCCTCATGTTGAGGTGGAACCTCCTGGGTTCCAGCTTGTACCTGTTGTTCCTTGTCTTACTACTGAGCACCACTGAACAGAGCCTGGCACCTTCCTCCTGACACCCACCCCTCAGATATTTACAGGCATTGATAAGTTCCCCTCTCAGCCTTCTCCTCTCCAGACTGAACAGCCCCAGGGCTCTCAGTGTCTCTTCACAGCAGAGATGCTCAAGTCCCTTCATCACCCTTGCAGCTCTCCATTGGACTCTCTCCACCAAGTCCCTGCCTCTCTTGAATTGGGAAGCCCAGAACTGGAGACAGTATTGCAGGTGTGGTCTCACCAGGGCAGAGTAGAGTGGGGGAGAACATCCATAGCCTTGTTGAGCCTGATCTTGAATACATCCAGGGCAACATTGTTCTGGTTGCTATTTTTACTATGGGATTTTGATTTATCTAAAGCATGATGCATTGCTCAAACATCCCATAGGGCTACAGAAACACAATGCCACTAAAGCAAAGCCAGGTATGACTCTTTAGGGCTGTTTCTCTACAGATGTTGATCTTGTCTCTCCTGAAGATTTATACAACAGTTTGGGTTGGAAAGGCCCTCAGAGATCATCCAGTTCCAACCCTCCTACCATGGGCAGGGACACCTCCCATCAGATCAGTTTGCTCAAGGTCTCATCCAGCCTGGCCTTGAACAGCTCCAGGGGAAGGCATCCACAGCCTCCCTGGGCAACCTGTGCCAGTGTCTCACCACCCTCACTCTCAAGAATTTCTTCCTGATCTCCAATCTAAATCTCCCCTCCTCAGATTTCAAGCCCTTCTTTCTCATCCTCTCAGCTATTGCTCATCTTTGGTTTGTGCTCGAGTCTCAAGATTTTTTTGTTCAACGTTTTTCACATCCATTTCTATTAATTATTGGTAATTTTGATGCCTTCATGTCGCTAAAATAAACGCAGCATTTAATGAACACTGAATCTCCAGTCTAAATTCACCCTCCTCAAGCTTCCATCCATACCCTCTCATCCTATCACTACAAGCCCTTGTAAAAAGCCCCTTCCCAGCTTTCTTGTAAGCTCCCTCCAGGTACTGGAAGACCTCCCTAAGGTCTCCCCAAGCCTTCTGTTCTCCAGGCCCAAAAGACTCTCATGCTGTCTCCTGACCCTCTTCATGGCCTCCTCTGGACCATTACAGTAAGCCCTGCTGTAGTGCAGATGAACAAAGTGACTCCATTTGCATCTCACCTGGACACCTTTGCTCACTGCAGCGCCTGACTTCTTCCCCAGTTCCTTCACACTGCTGCCCAGTCAGGGCAGCACCTTGGCAGGTCCTGATCCGCCTCTCCCAGCCACCGTCGCAGGATTTGGAACAGCCACTCCAATGCCCCCACTGGTTCCATTGGCCATTGGCTGTTGGGAAGAAGACAGGTACAACGCTGACATCATTCCAGGCATAAAGGTGGGCAGTCATAAAGGTGGATTTCCTCCTGGGTTGCCCCTTACATGAGCAAGGGAAGATGCAACCCTGATGTGTGACCCCCAGATGCAACTGATGGTGACCGAACTGATAGGTGGAGGAGTGTGGCAGGAGAGGAAATCCACTTGGCTCCTAAATATGGGATCCCTGCCTGCATGACTTGCATCTCAAGGTGAAATTAAAGGAACTGGTGCACATCACCTTTCACTTGGGCTGCAGAGCAAGCATTGTCCCTGTTGTGTGTTATTTGAGGTACCTGCATAGCGCTGCATTGCATGGCAATGATACCCATTTACAGCCTGCACAAGTGCTCCTTAAGACACTAACTAAAACCATCTCTGCCTATGATATTTCAGGAGCTTGGGGTTTTTCACATGCTCTCACAGTGCAAATGAGGCTTAGAAGTAGTTATAAATGTAATTTACCCACCCTGCAAGGCTGCTTTTAGACTGCTAGAGGAGCCTGAAGCAGTCTCAGTGTGAAAAAGAACCAGCTCACAGACATTCACTTTCTAGGCTTGCAAAAGGGTTTATTAAGTGGGGTTTTTCTGGGCCTCCAGCATCTCCTTTTAAACGTGGAATGGCCTTTAAATGGTGATAAACCCAAAAAGCTGATGTGCAGCCTACCATGCAATCTTTCTGGATGCATTCTTTAGCTTTTTATCTCATTAAGTAACAACAGAGCCAGGCTTCAGGCCACTCTCTGCAGGTGGATGCTTAGCCCCTTTGCTGCCCGCAGAGGTCTGCCGGGAGACTGCTGGGGCAGCCCTGGCTGGAGCTCAGAGCAGCCCCCCATCCCCCCATCCCTCACCTGTGCACTCAGGGTTGGAGCCCTCTGGTGCAGAGCAACCCCCCAGCAGCCCCTAGCCCGTCAGCAGCCCCTACCCTCCCGTTACTCACCTGTGCACTCGGGGTTGGCACACACTCGTACAGAGCAGCCCCCGGCCCCTCAGCGGCCCCCCAGCAGCCTCTCAGCAGCTCCTCATCAGCTCTCCCGCACTCACCTGTGCACTCGGGACTGCAGCACACTCACGCAGAGCAGCCCCGAGCCCCCAGCAGCCCCTCATCAACCCCACACCTCTCACCTGTGCACTCGGGACTGGAGCACTCTCGTGCAGAGCAGCTCCCAGTCCCCCAGTAGCCCCTCAGAAGCCCCCCAGCAGCCCCCTAGGGCCCCGACAGCCCCCCAGCCCTCATCAGTGCACTCAGGACTGGAGCACTCTCATGCAGGGCAGCCCCGAGCTCCCCAGCAGCCCCCCGTCCCTCACCTGTGCACTCGGCATTGGAGCACTCTGGTGCAGAGCAGCCCCAAGCCCCTCAGCAGCCCCCAGCCCCCCATGACACACCTATGCACTCAGGACTGGAGCACGCTCGTACAGAGCAGCCCCCGGCCCCTCAGCAGCCCCTCATCAGCTCCCCGCACTCACCTGTGCACTCGGGACTGCAGCACTCTCATGCAGAGCAGCCCGGAGTCCCTCAGCAGCCCCTCAGAAGCCCCCCAGCAGCTCACTGTGCACACTGGTGCAGAGCAGCCCCTAGGCCCCCAGCAGCTCCACATCAACCCCCCCAGCAACCCCCTAGGTCGCCGGCAGCCCCTCAGCAGCCCCCAGCCCCTGATCCCTCACCTGAGCACTCGGGGTTGGAGCACAATCGTACAGAGCAGCCCCCAGCCCCTCGGCAGCCTCTCGTCAGCCCCCCCATTACTCACCTGTGCACTCGGGACTGCAGCACTCCCGTGCAGAGCAGCCCCTAGCCACCCAGCAGCCCCTCAGAAGCTCCCCAGTGCCCCGGCAGCCCCCGTTCCCCACCTGTGCACTCGGGGTTGGAGCACTCTGGTGCAGAGCGGCCCTGAGGCCCTCAGCAGCCCCCCAGCAGCCCCTACCCCCCGTTACTCACCTATGCCCTCGGGGTTGGAGCACACTCGTACAGAGCAGCCCCCGGCCCCTCAGCAGCCTCTTATCAGCTCCTCAGCAGCTCCCTCGCACGCACCTGTGCACTCGGGACTGCAGCACTCTCGTGCAGAGCAGCCCCGAGCCCCCCAGGAGCCCCCCAGCAGTCCCCCCAGCACTCACTGTGCACTCAGGGTTGGCACACTCGTACAGAGCGGCCCCGAGCCCCTCGGCAGCCTCTCATCATCCACCCCATTACTCACCTGTGCACTCGGGACTGCAGCACTCCCGTGCAGAGCAGCCCCTAGCCCCCCAGCAGCCCCTCAGAAGCCCCCCAGGGCCCCGGCAGCCCCTGTCCCCCACCTGTGCACTCGGGATTGGAGCACTCCGGGGCAGAGTGGCCCTGAGGCCCTCAGCAGCCCCCCAGCAGCCCCTACCCTCCCGTTACTCACCTATGCACTCGGGGTTGGAGCACACTCGTACAGAGCAGCCCCCGGCCCCTCAGCGGCCCCTCAGCAGCTCCTCATCAGCTCCCCCGCACTCACCTGTGCACTCGGGACTGCAGCACACTCACTCAGAGCAGCCCCGAGCTCCCCAGCAGCCCCTCATCAGCCCCACACCTCTCACCTGTGCACTCGGGACTGGAGCACTCTCGTGCAGAGCAGCCCCCAGTCCCCCAGTAGCCCCTCAGAAGCCCCCAGCAGCACCCTAGGGCCCCGGCAGCCCCCCAGCCCTCATGAGTGCACTCAGGACTGGAGCACTCTCGTGCAGGGCAGCCCCGAGCCCCCCAGCAGCCCCCGTCCCTCACCTGTGCACTCGGCGTTGGAGCACTCTAGTGCAGAGCAGCCCCGGGCCCGCAGCAGCCTCTCAGCAGCTCCTCATCAGCTCCCCGCACTCACCTGTGCACTCGGGACTGCAGCACTCTCGTGCAGAGCAGCCCCTAGACCCCCAGCAGCCCCTCAGGAGCCCCTCAGAAGCCCCGTAGCCCCCAATCCCTCACCTGCGCAGTCGGGGTTGGAGCCCTCTGGTGCAGAGTGGCCCCAAGCCCCTCGGCAGCCTCTCATCAGCCCCACACCTCTCACCTGTGCACTCGAGACTGCAGCACTCCCGTGCAGAGCAGCCCCTAGCGACCCAGCAGCCCCTCAGAAGCCCCCCAGGGCCCCGGCAGCCCAAGTCCCCCACCTGTGCACTTGGGGTTGGAGCACTCTCATGCAAAGCAGCCCCGAGCCCCCAGCAGCCCTTCACCAACCCCCTAGGGCCCCAGCAGCCCCCAGCCTCATTGCTCATGCAGAGCGGCCCCGAGCCCCTTAGAGGCTCCCCAGCACTCACTGCGCACTCGGGGTTGGAACACTCAGGTATAGAGCAGCCCCGAACCCCCAGCAGCCCCTCAGCTCTCACCTGTGCACTCGGGGTCGAAGCATTCTGGTGCAGAGCAGCCCCTCAGCAGCCCCCAGCCCCCCGACACACCTATGCACTCAGGACTGGAGCACTCTCGTACAGAGCAGCCCCCAGCCCCTCGGCAGCCTCTCAGCAGCCCCTCATCAGCTCTCCCGCACTCACCTGTGCACTCGGGACTGCAGCACTCCCGTGCAGAGCAGCCCCTAGCCACCCAGCAGCCCCTCAGAAGCTCCCCAGGGCCCCGGCAGCCCACGTCCCGCACCTGTGCACTTGGGGTTGGAGCACTCTGGTGCAGAGCGGCCCTGAGGCCCTCAGCAGCCCCTACCCCCGTTACTCACTTATGCACTCGGGGTTGGAGCACACTCGTACAGAGCAGCCCCCGAGCCCTCAGCAGCCTCTTATCAGCTCCTCATCAGCTCCCCGCACTCACCTGTGCACTCGGGACTGCAGCACTCTCATGCAGAGCAGCCCCGAGCCCCCTGCAGCCCCTCAGAAGCCCCCCAGCAGCTCACTGTGCACTCGGGGTTGGCACACTCTAGTGCAAAGTGGCCCTGAGCCCCCTCAGCAGCCCCTCGGAAGACCCCAGCAGCCTCCTAGGGACCCGGCAGCCCCCAGACCCCCATCCCTCACCTGTGCACTCGGGACTGCAGGACACTCACGCAGAGCAGCCCCGAGCCCCCCAGCAGCCCCTCACCACCTCCCCCAGCACTCGCTGTGCACTCGGGGTTGGCACACTCGTACAGAGCGGCCCCGAGCCCCTCGGCAGCCTCTCATCAGCCACCCCATTACTTACCTGCGTACTCGGGACTGCAGCACTCTCGTGCAGAGCAGCCCCTAGGCCCCCAGCAGCCTCTAGCCCCCCATTACTCGCCTATACATTCGGGCTTGGCACACTCTGGTGCAGAGCAGCCCCTAGCCCCCCAGCAGCCTCCCCTCCCTGATCTGTACCCTCGGGGTTGCAGCACTCTCGTGCAGAGCAGCCCCTAGCCCCCCAGCAGCCTCCCCTCCCTGATCTGTGCCCTCGGGGTTGGCACACTCTGGTGCAGAGCAGCCCCTAGCCCCCAGCAGCTCCCTCCCTGACCTGTGCCCTGGGGGTTGGCACACTCTGGTGCAGAGCAGCCCCTAGCCCCCCAGCAGCCTCCCTCCCTGACCTGTGCCCTCGGGGTTGGCACACTCTGGTGCAGAGCAGCCCCTAGCCCCCAGCAGCCTCCCCTCCCTGACCTGTGCCCTCGGGGTTGGCACACTCTGGTGCAGAGCAGCCTCTAGCCCCCAGCAGCCCCCCCCCCTCCCTCACCTGTGCACTCGGGGTTGGAGCACTCCCGGCTCTCCGCCCAGGGCCCGCGGCACTCGGAGCCCCCGTGGGCGGCGGCGGTGCACTGCCGGCTGCGCTGCTGGGTGCCGTTGGAGCAGCTCACCGAGCACTGGCTCCAGGAGCTCCACTCCTGCCACTGTCCGTCCACTGCCGGCGCCGGGCACAAAAGAGAGTGACACAGCAGGGTTACCACCGGGGACAGGCTGAGCCTCATACAACTGCAGAGCTTGGAAGAGACCCTTCAGGTCATCAGGCTCCAGCCCAGATCTCACAACCACCTCTGCTGCTAAAATACTGCCACTGAACCACAGCCCCCAGCTCCACGTCCCATATGAAACCCACATGCTACAAAAAGTACAAAGCATTAGTGGGGAGCACATCCAAAGCATGCAAAGCTCCTTTACACCACACCAAACAGCCCACTGCTTCCCTGCTCCCCTCCTGGGATGCACCCCAAACCCCCATTCACACATCTTTTAAACACCTCCAGGGATGGTGACTCCACCACCTCCCTGGGCAGCCTGGGACAGTGCCTGAGAACCCCTTCTGGGAAGGCATTTTCCCTAACATCCAACCTGAGCCTCCCTTGGCACAACTTGAGGCCATTTCCTCTCACTTGTTGCATGTGAGGAGAGACTAACCCCTGACATCATTCTCACCCCCTTTGAGTTGGTTGTAGAGAGCAATGAGGTCTCCCCTAAGCCTTCTCCAGACCAAATACCCCCAGTTCCCTCAGCTGCTTCTCATGAGATCTTTGTTTGAGCCCCTTCACAAGCTTTGTTCCTCATCTTCTGACCTGCTCCACCCCTCAATGCCCTTTTGTAGTGAGGGACCCAAGACTGAACCCAGTATTTGCAGTGTGGCCTCCCCAGTGCTGAGCAGAGGGGGAACAATCACATCCCTAGTCCTGCAGACCACACAGCAGGGGCAGCTGAAGCAGGGGGTTCAGCTTAGGCCCAAAATTTGCCCCCAGCTTCTAGGACCCCTGATTTCTGACAGGGCTCAGCAAGAACATGCACCCTTTGCAGCTATATCCATTGCTATATAGTGTTATTTAGGGTAGGAAAGACTGAATCCCTCAGCACAGGAAGGACATGGACCTGCTGGAGCGGGTCCAGAGGAGGGCCAAGAAGATGACTAAGGGGTTGGAGCATCTCTGCTATGAGGACTGGCTGAGGGAGCTAGAGGTGTTCATCCTGGGGGAGAGAGGCTCCAGGGAGACCTAATAGCAGCCTCCCAGTACCTGAAGGGGTCTACAAGAGGGCTGCAGAGGCACTGTTTGCAAAGGCCTGCAGGGACAAGACCAGGGGCAAGGGTTTGAAATGAGAGCAGGGCAGATTCAGATTGGACGTCAGGAACAAGTTCTGTACCATGAAGCTGTTGTAACACTGCAACAGGTTGCCCAGGGAGGTGGTTGAGGCCCCATCCCTGGAGATATTCAAGGTGAGGCTGGACAGAGCTTTGGGTGAACTGATCCAGTGGAGGATGTCCCTGCTGACTGGAGGGGTTGGACTGGCTGAGCTTTGGAGGTCCCTTCCAACCCAGACCATTCTGTGATTCTATGATTCCAGTGCCTTTGCAGAAAACATCCTATGGCCTCTCAAAAATAATTCCTACATCTCCTTCTTCACCTGTAGGAGCAAATGGAACAGGGTGCCCAGGGAGGTTGTGGAAGCCTCATCCCTGGAGGCTTTGAAGGCTAGGCTGGATGTGGCTGTGAGCAACCTGCTCTAGTGTGAGGTGTCCCTGCCCATGGCAGGGGGGTTGGAACTGGCTGATCCTTGAGGTCCCTTCCAACCCTAACAATTCTGTGACCCTATGAAATAGCAGCTGAGTCTAGCTGAGAGCTGTCCCAGCCCATGGTGGGAAGGTTGGAGTAGATGATCTCTGAGGTCTCTTCCAACCTGAACCATTCTATGACTTTCCTCTTTCAGAAATACCATTTAAAAAGGCTAAAGAATTCAGCATGAAGATTACCTCTTTAAAACTGAACATTCAACTCACAGCAGATTTTCAAGCCCAGCAAAGGTTTGAACTGCCACTTTTCGATGCAACCAGCATAGAACTCCCTTAGCTGAAAGCCATTCAGGTACAAACAGCTGTTCAGCATCCCATATTCTCCCCACAACTGCTGATTTTCACAGGTGAGGTGTAAGATCTCTCCTGTTTCTTCCCAGTACTGAA
Source organism: Picus viridis (assembly GCA_033816785.1). Taxonomy (NCBI): domain Eukaryota; kingdom Metazoa; phylum Chordata; class Aves; order Piciformes; family Picidae; genus Picus; species Picus viridis. The sequence continues at coordinate 11,783,521 of CM066577.1, forward strand.
GTCAACTGAAGGCTGCTTTTCTGGCTCTGCTATTTGTGTTTGGCATTTCTCTTGTTGCCAGCCCCACTTCATGCTCATAGATCATGTTAATTACTTGTGAGTAGGTGTGTGGAAAACTGCACATCTGCCAGCTTGGCCCCAAAACTGGATTCAGTCCACTGTTTCATTTGGCCACAGCAATCCCATGCAGTACTACAGGCTGGGGTCAGAGTGGCTGGAGAGTGACCAGACAGAGAGGGACCTGGGGGTACTGGTTGATGGTAGGCTGAACGGGAGCCAGCAGTGTGCCCAGGGGTGTCCAGTGTGTCCCAGCTGGGGTTGCTTAGCCTGGAGAAGAGGAGGCTCAGGGGAGACCTTCTTGCTCTCTCCAACTCCCTGAAGGGAGGTTGTAGGCAGGTGGGGGTTGGTCTCTTCTCCCAGACAACCAGCAGCAGAACAAGAGGACACAGTCTCAAGCTGTGCCAGGGGAGGTTCAGACTGGATGTTAGGAAGAAATTCTGCACAGAGTGAGTGACTGGCCATTGGAATGTGCTGCCCAGGGAAGTGGTGAAGTCAGTGCTTTGCTGACCAGAGGAAGAGCGAAGTTCAGGGGGTCACAAAAATCCAGAGACATGTTAATTCTTGGAGGCACTAAGTTCTGTTTTCCTTTCATCTCTGTCTTCAGACCATTAAGCAAACCATTTGCTAATGAAATGCTCAGCAACACTTTTCAGGACGAGCTGCAGGCACGGGGAATCTATTTGCAGCAGCGTTGCCAACCGTGGATATTCAACAGGCCCACTGCAAGGGTGACCTTCACACTCAGGACAGAAACTTCACACATTACAGCTCCCTGACACCTTCCTAATGCCTCAGTGTTCCAATCAGCTCACTAATTACCCTCGTAGCTATGATCTTCTGGATGGTTACTGAACTTGTAACACTCAGGTATTGGAGTCATTGGATCATGTTGCTTGGAAAAGAGTAGAGTAGAGTAGCATAGGATAGAACAGAGTAGAGTAGAGTAGAGTAGGATAGGATAGGATAGGATAGGATAGGATAGGATAGGATAGGATAGGATAGGATAGGATAGGATAGGATAGGATAGGATAGAGTAGAATAGGATAGGATAGAATAGACTAGAGTAGAGTAGAGTAGGGTAGGGTAGGGTAGGGTAGGGTAGGGTAGGGTAGGGTAGGATAGAATAGAATAGAATAGAATAGAATAGAATAGAATAGAATAGAATAGAATAGAATAGACCAGGTTGGAAGAGACCTTCAAGATCTTGTGTCCAACCTATCACCCAACACAACCTAATCAACTAAACCATGCAACCAAGCACCCTGTCAAGTCTCCTCCTGAACACCTCCAGGGATGGTGATTCCACCACCTCCCCAGGCAGCCCATTCCAATGGGTAATCACTCTCTCTGTATAGAACTTCTTCCTCACCTCCAGCCTAAACCTCCCCTGGCACAGCTTGAGACTGTGTCCTCTTGTTCTGGTGCTGGTTGCCTGGGAGAAGAGACTAACCTCTGCCTGTCTACAACCTCCCTTCAGGTAGTTGTAGAGAGCAAGAAGGTCTCCCCTGAGCCTCCTCTTCTCCAGGCTAAGCAACCCCAGCTCCCTCAGCCTCTCCTCACTGGCCTTGTGTTCCAAACCCTCACCAACTTTGTTGCCCTTCTCTGGACACCTCTGACATTCACAGATTCTTAGAATGGCTTTGGCTTGGAAGGGACCTTCAAGATCATCCAGTTCCAACCCCCCTGCCATGTGCAGGAACACCTCCCACCAGTTGCTGGAAAGTGGTTGAGCAGCTCTTATAAATGAGGCAATTAAAATCCTTACCACAGGGGAGGAACTGGGACTCAAATAACAGCCCAGCTTCTGTCAGCCTTTCTCTGCACACATGCAATTAATGTCCATGTTGAATAAATTAATACCTATTAAGGTCTTACAGTTGCCCAATTATGTTTTGTAATAAATAAGTGATTACAGTGAACCTCCAGGCAAAAAAAGAATAAGGAAGAGGCTGCCCAAGGAAGTGGTGGAGTCACCAGCCCTGGGGGTGTTAGCTGTATAGACATGGCACTTTGGGAGATGGTTTAGTGGTCATGGTAGTGCTAGGGTGATGGCTGGACTTGATGATCTCAGAGGTCTTTTCCAACCTTACAGAGTCTTTGATTGTATAACTGAAGAAGAAACAGTGGGCACAAACTGTGTGACCTCTGAATGTCTCTCTTTAAGCCTGGCTCAGATTGATTCATAGAATGGTTTGGACTGGAAGGGAGCTTGAAGAAACATCTAGTTATAGCCCCCCTGCTATGGGCAGGGACACCTTCCACCAGACCAAAGCTTCATCCAACCTGGCCTTGAACACCTCCAGGGGGAGCACGCCCACAGCCTCCCTGGGCAACCTGTTCCAGTCTCTCACCACCCTCACTGAATCACAGAATCACCAAGGTTGGAATAGACCTCAAAGATCATCGAGTCCAACCTGTCACCCAGCACCTCATGACTAAACCATGGCACCAAGTGCCACGTCCAATCCCTTCTTGAACACCTCCAGGGATGGGGACTCCACCACCTCCCTGGGCAGCACATTCCAATGGCCAACAACTCTCTCTGGGAAGAACTTTCTCCACACCTCCAGCCTAAACTTCCCCTGGAGTAGCTTGAGACTGTGTCCTCTTGTTCTGGTGCTGGTTGCTTGAGAGAAGAGACCAACCCCTTGCTGGCTACAAAACCACTGGAAGGAATTTCTAACGAAGCTGTTTGGGTTTTGGTTCTCCCAGACCCATCCTCAATCAAGATTTCCTAGCATGCCCTACAGAAAGGTTATCTTGAGGAAACTAAGGTGTGTAACACCTCCTCCTGATTACACCCTTCAATCACCACAGCTAGAATTCCTTAGGAACAACATCACCCCCAGCTACTCACTGGGCATAAACACTTCCCCCTCCCCCTTTCTGGGTGCAAAGGACAACAGACCAAATCCCAAAGGACCCCCATCCAAAGGCAGAGTAAGAAAGCAGAGCGTTGTGCTGTGAGCTCACCAGGGCAGAGTGCAATATTGCAGGGCTTGTGTTGTGTTTCAGGTCCATCACAGGATCTCCCCCCGTACTGGGGAGGGATGCATGACCTCGTCCTCGTCCTTTGGCCTCGACCACACGTGAATGAGCACAAGCTCCACGGTGACCACTCCTCCCAAACGCCGTGGACTGCAACAGACCAAACAGGATCTTTAACCAGAAGCAGACACAGCAGAAACAAAAGGATTGCAAAACAAACAGCTGCCAACGTTTCACCTGGGCATTACTCTGCCAGCCCCAAGCAAGTCACCAACCTTTAGCACTGGCAAACAAGCCCTTGACAAAATTCAGCTCCATTTCGACTTGAACAATGTCTTTTCACTCTAATTATGTTTAACTTTGAGCCATTTCTCTCTGCTCTTCAAAGCAACCTCATTACCACATCTTCCACTCTTCTCCTCTTTGCAGCAAGAAGGCCTCCCTTTATGACATCTTTGATGCCTGGCTTGAGCTGTCTTTAACAGCCCTGATAACGTGGGTGAAAATCAGGCAGGTATTTTGTCCATCCAGGCAACTCTAAACACCTGAGCCATCCAAATGAAGCTTCCTTCTGAAAACACAGAGAGGAGTGCAACAGAAACTGGGGCAGGGCAGAGTTAGGTTGGCCATCAGGAGGAAGTTCAGCACAGTGAGAGTGGGGAAACACTGGAACAGGCTGCCCAGGGATGTGGTTGAGGCTCCATCCCTGGAGACATTCAAGCTCAGCCTTGCTGTGTCCCTGGGCAGCCTGCTCTAGTTGGAGGTGTCCCTGCTCACTGCAGGGCGAGGGGAGAGGGTTGGACATGATGCCTTCTGAGGGTCCCTTCCAATCCAGTGCACTGCGAAGCTGTAAAGAGTTTCTTCCTGTATCAAGAGCATAAATCAAGGCTAAAAATAATTTCACTTATCTAAACTCTGGTGGAAAGATGGCAGCTTGATTATCTTCCTCCCAAACTCCAGGCCCACAGAAACAAAGGAGACATGCTCCAGATTCCCTTACATGAATAGATTCATTAATTTAACACAGACAGTAAATTCAGGCATCACTCTAGAGCAGAAGAAAAGAAATTCCACACTCAGCAAACTTCAAACACCTTCAGAGCACGCAGCAAAGCACAGGCACACAGCAGTGGTTTTAAATGCAAGTATTTCAGGGCATGAATAGAGAGAATCCTAGGAGGTGCAGCTTCCTCTAGCTCAAGTTCTTTCCCCTGCAGAAGCAACTGAGCTGGTTTACCATATCCATTCCCTTTGCAGAAAGCACTGGAGCTGCATTTTCAGAAGGTTCTCTCCATAGGGCTCAGACAATTTCATGCATCCATTGGAGATGGAAAGCTACTGCAAAGCAAGCTTCAGTTATTTGTCTTCTCCTTGAGTGAAAGCAGTCACACAGGTTTAAATTGGGCTCTGGTGAGAGCAGCAGTGTAGGAATCGGGAGTGTGGTAATGCCAGGGAGGTAAGGTGAACCCAGGGACGTAGTGCCCAGCCTGGGCACCACACTCAGGATCACATAATTCTGTGTGTTTCATACAATCAGAGAATGGCTTAGATTGGAAAGGACCTCAGAGATCATTTGCTCCAGTGTCCTTGACAGGGGTAAGGACACCCCTCAGCTAGACTTAACTGCTCAAGACCTCATCCAGCCTGGCCTTGAACACCCTAAGGCAGGAGGCAGCCTCTCTGGGCAGCCTGTGCCAGAGTCTCACCACCCTCACACTGAAAAACTTCTTCCTCAGCTCCAGTCTAACCCTGCTCTGCCTCAGCTTCAAACCATTCTCTCTTGGCCTGTCTCTAGACATCCTCATGAGAAGTCCCTCTGCAGCCTTCCTGCAGGACCCCTTTAGGTACTAGCAGGCAGCTCTAAGGTCCCCCTGGAGCCTTCTCTTCTTCAAGCTGAACACCCCCAGCTCCCTCAGCCTGGCCTCACAGCAGAGCTGCTCCAGCCCTGGGATCATCTATGTGGCCTCCTCTGGCCTCACTCCAGCGGCTCTGTGTCCTTCTCATGCTGAGGACACCAGGACTGGAGGCAGGATTGGAGGTGAGGTCTCAGTAGAGCAGAACCCAGGGGCAGAATCCCTTCTCCTGCCCTGCTGCCCACACTCCTCTGGCTGCAGCTCAAGATTCAGTTGGCACTCTGGACTGCATGAGGGCAGTGCTGGCTCCTGGGGAGCGTCTCAACCCTGTCTGTTTGAAGGGTGTCTGGAGGGTGAAATGGTGTCTAACATCCCAGTGTATCATTGGCAGTGATTCACAGCATCACAGAACAAACAGATTTCCTTGCTTTGGCCTCACCTTTTTTTCCCCCCTTCCTCCCTGTGAAAGAATTCCTGTGTATAGGTTTCCTTTGCCCTGAAGGCATGTATCATCTGCCCAGCTTCCACAAATAAAGCCCTTTACTTGCAGGGATCAGAGTAACATTTCCCCAGGTGAAATTCAGTCCTAAGGACATTCAGCTCCCTGGCAGATGATCACAAATCCATCAGGAAGATCAAGGGCAATTCTGCATGCAGGGGAAGTTCTAGTGCATTTCATTTAAAGTCAGGAAATTGTCATTTGGGTTGCTGCAGGTAAAAAAAAACTAAACCCCAAAAAAAACCCCTTTGTTAGCTGACATCTGAGCAGTGATTCCTGACAGACAACACCAAGCTTCATGCAGGGAAGATTTGAACCCACTGGGTAAGAGCTCAGTTGATTAGAGGTTTTCAGTTGGTCACATCCAAGTGGTCAAAAAGCCACAGTAATTATTCCACATCCTCCCTGGCTTGCTTGATTGAAATGCTCTTATTCTAAATACCACATCAGTCTGAGATTGAGCACATCCAAGTGCCAGGTTCTGCACATTGGCCACAGCAACCCCAGGCAGTGCTACAGGCTGGGGGCAGAGTGGCTGGAGAGCAGCTAGGCACAAAGGGACCTGGGGGTACTAGTTGAGAGTAGGCTGAACATGAGCCTGCAGTGTGCCCAGGCAGCCAAGAAGGCCAATGGCATCCTGGCCTGCATCAGGAACAGTGTGGCCAGCAGGAGCAGGGAAGTCATTGTGCCCTGTGCTCAGCACTGGTGAGGCCACACCTTGAGTCCTGTGTCCAGTTCTGGGCCCCTCAGGTTAGGAAAGACGTGGGGTGGCTGGAAGGTGTCCAGAGAAGGGCAAGAAAGCTGGGGAGGGGTCTGGAGCACAGCCCTGTGAGGAGAGGCTGAGGGAGCTGGGGTTGCTTAGCCTGCAGAAGAGGAGGCTCGGGGGAGACCTTCTTGCTCTCTCCACCTCCCTGAAGCGAGGTTGTAGCCAGGTGGGGGTTGGTCTCTTCTCCCAGGCAAGCAGCAGCAGAACAAGAGGACACAATCTCAAGCTGCACCAGGGAGGTTTAGGCTGGATGTTAGGAAGAAGTTCTCCACAGAAAGAGACATTACCCATTGGAATGGGCTGCCCAGGGAGGTGGTGGAGTCACCATCACTGAAGGTGTTTAGGAGGAGACATGATGGGGTGTTTGTGCCATAGTTTAGTTGATTAGGTGGTGTTGGGTGATAGGTTGGATGTGATGATCTTGAAGTTCTCTTCCAACCTGGTTTATTCTATTCTACTCTACTCTACTCTACTCTACTCTACTCTACTCTACTCTACTCTACTCTACTCTACTCTACTCTACTCTGCCCTACTCTACTCTACTCTACTCTACTCTACCCTACTCTGCTCTACCCTACTCTACTCTACTCTACTCTACTCTACTCTATTCTATTCTATTCTATTCTATTCTATTCTATTCTATTCTATTCTATTCTGCCCTTCTCTGCCCTTCTCTGCTCTACTCTACTCTACTCTACTCTACTCTACTCTACTCTACTCTACTCTACTCTACTCTGCCCTTCTCTGCTCTACCCTACTCTGCTCTACCCTACTCTACTCTACTCTACTCTATTCTATTCTATTCTATTCTATTCTATTCTATTCTATTCTATTCTACTCTTCTCTGCTCTGCTCTACTCTACTCTACTCTACTCTACTCTACTCTACTCTACTCTACTCTACTCTACTCTACTCTACTCTATTCTATTCTATTCTGCCCTACTCTACTCTACTCTACTCTACTCTACCCTACTCTGCTCTACCCTACTCTACTCTACTCTGCCCTACTCTACTCTACTCTGCAGTATATTACCCAAAAAGACAAAAAAAGAAACCCCACCCCAACCCCACAAAGCCTCCCCTCAGGAACACTCCAAATTGAAGTGACAGATTTTAGTGGAGCTAATTCAGAAACCTTGATGAACTGTGACATTTTTGGTCAAAAGCAGGAAACCTCAGCTCATGTAAAACCAGTGAATTGGTGCCTGTATCTGCTCATGATCCCCAGCATTTCATCTACACTCAGACAGCTACTCTGCTCCAGCCACAGGAGCTAAAGAAGCTGGTTTTCCTTTTTTATCATGGGCAAAGCTTTAGATCCTGAATGCAGATTTAGCTCTAATATCCAATTATATTTATCACTTTATCATCATATTTATTTGTTATTTTGGCATTAATGAGAAATCAGATTGCCAGGTCGTGTATCTGCAGGTAAGGACCTGGGGGTGCTGGTGGATGAGAAGCTGGAGAGGAGCCAGCCATGGGCACTGGCAGCACAGAAGGCCAAGGGCAGCCTGGGCTGCATCCAAAGCAGTGTGGCCAGAGATGGAGAGAGGGGATCCTGCCCCTCTGCCCTGCTCTGGGGAGACCTCACCTGGAGAACTGCATCCAGCTCTCAACATAGAAAGGGCATGGATCTGATGGACAGGGACCAGAGGAGGGCCACGAAAAAGATCTCAGGGCTGGAACAGCTCTGCTATGAGGACAGGCTGTGGGAGCTGGAGTTGTTCAGCATGAAGAAGAGAAGGCTCTGGGAAGACCTAATAGCAGCCTGCCACTACCTGAAGGAAGCTACAAGAAAGCTGCAGAGGGACTCTTTGCAAAGGCCTGCAGGGACAGGACCAGGGGCAATGATTCAAAATGAGAGCAGGGTAGATTGAGGTTGGATGTTAGGAACAAGTTCTGCACCATGAGGGTGGTGGAATGCTGCAACAGGTTGCTCATGGATGTGGTTGAGGCCCAACCCCTGGAGATATTCAAGGTCTGACTGGATATGGCCCTGGACAGCCTGATCTAGTTGGAGGTGTCCCTGTTGACTTTCAGAGGTGTTGGACAAGATGATTTTGGAGGGTCCCTTCCAACCCAAACCATTCTATGCTTCTATGAATCTATGATTCCCAGCAGCAGCTATTCCTCTCAGGTTCACCTCCCCAAGATGCAGCAAGAACTTCAGAAAAATCCAAACCAGAGCAAAGCAAAATTAATCCCAATCAGAAAAAGAGATTCTCCTGTAAGAAAAACAGATGAGAAAGGTCTTGATGCTATGCAGACATCAGCTGAAGCTTTCCAGGGTACATCTGACTTGAAGTCCATTATTTACTTTGCAGTTTTGAGGCTGTCAACATGTTTTAGATGAGTTGTCTTCATTTTAAAGAGACAAAAAAAACCATGTGCTGAGGGGCTTTGGAAAGGGGCTGCCTTGAACCCAAAGGTTGCCCATCTCTCCTGGCAAGAGTGGCTGCCTGTTAGCAGCACCACACAACTACTCTCCTGTGGTTTGGGATCTGAACGTAAGCCGAACCAAAATGTTTCGCCTTGGGTAGACCCAAACTTACAGCAGCCTCTACCCATTGGTGGTTTAAAGGAAGTGGTGCCCCAAAAATCATCTCCCACAACAAATTTTAGCTGATGGAGTCAAAATGCCACAGCAGCTTCTTGTCCCTGGAGACTTGAATGCATGAAACTGGTAGGAAATCAAGGATGGAAAAGGCACAGTACTAAGAAAACAACATCAGCAAACCAAGATGGAGGAGAAGGAAGCTCTCCAGTGCCTTCCTGAAGCATTCAGCATGACCAGAGCAGCTTTAAACCCACATTTTTAATTCAATATAGTTTACCTCTGAACAATTTTCTTTCCCCCTTCCCTAACATTTCTAAATGCAACAAGCCCACAAACATCTGATGAATTCGAGCCAGCTGAGCTAAGCCAAATGGCAGCAGATGGAGAGCTTGGCCCACAGAGGACACTCACTGCTGTCTACCACACAGTTTCAGATGCAAGCTTCATTATTTGGGACACCAAAAGAAATAGATCTTCAGATTATTGCCAATTTCTCAGTCAAAACCACTGCTGGAAGAAGGAGTCTGAATTACTGCAGAGCCTCTCTCCCTTCCCTCTGCCACTCTTTGAACCTCGGCATGCTGAACACCCACAGCCTTCACAAGATGCAACTGCTGCGAGGTGGGAGGAGGAGGAGGAGGATGTTAAGCCAGGCTGGCCTTCATCTTACAAGTGTATTTTGGGTGTTGGTTGTTTTTTTTGCCATGAGTTTTAATTGCTTTTGGTCTGTTCAGCTCTGAATGGTACAGGGATTGAATTATCTGTTCTGGCGGTCGGACGCTGACGTAGGTGGTGCTGGCCTGGTGCTGTGGAACAGCTACATCAATGACATCAATGGAGGGATTGAGAGCACCCCCAGCAAGTCTGCAGATGACACCAAGCTCAACACACTTGAGGGATGGGATGGGATGGTGTCCAGAGGGACCTACAACCTCAAGAAGAGGACCTGTGTGAACTCCTGAAGTCCAACAAGGCCAAGCACAAGGTTCTCCACCTGGGTAATCCCTGGTATCAATACAGCCTGGGAGAGGAAGGGATGAAGAGCAGCCCTGCAGAGAAGGACTTGGGGGTATTGCTGGATGAGAATCATAGAATCAACAAGGTTGGAAAAGACCTCAAAGATCATCAAGTCCAACCTGTCACCACAGACCTCAGGACTACCAGACCATGGCACCAAGTGCCACATCCAATCCCCTCTTGAACACCTCCAGGGATGGGGACTCCACCACCTCCCTGGGCAGCACATTCCAATGGCCAACAGCTCTCTCTGGGAAGAACTTTCTCCTCACCTCTAGCCTAAACTTCCCCTGGTGCAGTTTGAGACTGTATCCTCTAAGGCGCATAGGCCAGCAGTGTTTGCTGGCAGCCCAAAAGGCCAACTATATCCTGGGCTGCATCCACAGATGTGGCCAGCAGGAAAAGGGAGGTGATTCTGCCACTCTGCTCTGGTGAGACCTCACCAGCAGTGCTGCACCCAGCTCTGGAGTCCTGAGAGCAAGAAAGAGCTACTGCAGAAGGTTCAGAGGAGTGCCACAAAAGTGATCAGGGGGCTGGAGAGGAGAACCTCTGCTGTGAAGAAAGGCTGAGAGAGTTGGGGCTATCCAGCCTGGATTGTTTTGTCAAGCACAGGTTTTAATTATGCCAAGTGTACAAACTGTGTGGTTTGTTATGCATGGGCCTGAGCTGTGCAGCTCTCTGAGTCAAGGCACATCATATAACGAAGACAGAGGACACTTATGCTCATAATTAAAGAGGTGCTGGGGAAAAAAAAAACCTTAGTGGAGCTGTGACTAGGAAAAGCACATTTATACGTTGCTAATCCTGCACACTGCCACACAGTAGTGACCTTGTAAGGCAGGCAGAGCCCAACAGAAATTAATAAGGTGGTTGTAATTACCTGAAACAACATGCAAGATTAAGCCCAGAAGGCTAATTATTTAGGAAAAGTGATGTGAGACAGAAAGATCACAACCAGCTCTGGTGACCTGGAAAGGAAAAATACCTTTGCAAGTGTCACTGCTGGCCAGTGAGGACCGGTAAACATTGCTCACAGTGGTGATGTGGAAGCAAAAGCCCTAGCCTGAGGTGGGAGTTCATGGGTAAGGACAGAGCTCCTCTGGGACCTAAGAACGTGGAGCAGACTTTGTGTGTGAGCATTGCTTAGAAGTTTGCTGGACAGTGTCATTTTGTAAGAATTGGGGTTGGACAAGATCATAGAATCAGAGAATGGGCTGGGTTGGAAGGGCTCACCAAAGCTCATCCGCTCCAATCCCCCGCGGTCAGCAGGGACATCCTCCACTAGAGCAGGTTGCCCAGAGCCCTGTCCAGCCTCACCTTGAATATCTCCAGGGATGGAACCTCAACCACCTCCCTGGGCAACCTGTTGCAGTGTTCCACCACCCTTGTGGTGCAGAACTTGTTCCTCACATCCAGTCTCAATCTGCTCTGCTCTCATTTCAAACCCTTGCCCCTGGTCCTGTCCCTGCAGGCCTTTGGGAACAGTCCCTCTGCAGCCTCCTTGTAGCTCCCTTCAGGTCCTTCTCTTCTCCAGGCTGAACAACCCCATCTCCCTCAGCCTGCCTGTGTAGCAGAGGTGTTCCAACCCCTGCTAAGATGATCTTTGAGGGTTCCTTCCAACCCAGTGCAATCTGTGAATCAACTTTGACAGCAGCTGAACTTCCTCGGCTTTTGCACCGCAGGGAATTTGTCTGTTTGCTTTGATATGAACAATTCCAAATCCTTCTTGGAAAGAAGGAAGATAACACTCTGTACATGTAGCTGATTCCTTTTCAGAGGTAATCATGAGGAAGAAAGCAGGGAAACCTGCATCTCAGTCCCAGTGCAGCACTGTTTTCATCTTCATACTCCCCTGCAGCATCAAGGCAATCCTTAAATGTGTCTTTGACTGTTGGGAATGTTTGTTCTTTTCTTTTCTAATCCTCTTTTCTTCCCCCCTGCCCCTCCTTCTTAATTTTTTTTGTACTTTCAAGCTGAGGCTTCTGCAATGCCTCCCACACCTGGCAGGCTCTAAGCTAGCCTTAGCTTTTCAGAAAGAGATGCCCTATTTGTATGGGGAACACTACAAGAGATTGAATTCAGCCTGGCATGGGGGTTCTACCGCAAGCTTGCAGATGACACCAAGCAGGGGGCAGGAGCTGATCTGTTAGAGGATAGGAGAACTCTGCAGAGGGACTTTGACAGGCTGGACAGATGGGCAGAGTCCAGGGGCATGAGATTGAACACATCTAAGTGCTGTGTTCTACAAACTGGCCACAACAACCCCATGCAGTGCTACAGGCTGGGGGCAGAGTGGCTGGAGAGCAGCCAGGCAGAGAGGGACCTGGGGGTACTGAGTGACAATAGGCTGAACATGAGCCAGCAGTGTGCCCAGGGGGCCAAGAAGGCCAATGGCATGTTGGCCTGCATCAGGAACAGTGTGGCCAGCAGGAGCAGGGAAGTCATTGTGCCCTGGACTCAGCACTGGTTAGGCCACACCTTGAGTCCTGTGTCCAGTTCTGGGCCCCTCAGGTTAGGAAAGATGTTGAGTTGCTGGAAGGTGTCCAGAGAAGGGCAAGAAAGCTGGGGAGGGGTCTGGAGCACAGCCCTGTGAGGAGAGGCTGAGGGAGCTGGGGTTGCTTAGCCTGGAGAAGAGGAGGCTCAGGGAGACCTTCTTTCTCTCTCCAACTGACTGAAGGGAGGTTGTAGCCAGGTGGGAGTTGGTCTCTTCTCCCAGGCAACCAGCAGCAGAACAAGAGGACACAGTCTCAAGCTGTGCCAGGGGAGGTTTAGAATGGAGGTGAGGAGAAAGTTCTTCCCAGCAAGAGAGATTGGCCATTGGAATGTGCTGCCCAGGGAGGTGGTGGAATCATCCTCACTGGAGGTGTTTAGGAAGAGCCTGGATGAGGCACTTGGTGCCATGGTTTAGTTGATGAGATGGGTGACAGGTTGGACTTGATGATCTCAAAGGTCTTTTCCAACCTGGTTCTATTCTATTCTATTCTATTCTATTCTATTCTATTCTAGTCTAGTCTAGTCTAGTCTAGTCTAGTCTAGTCTAGTCTAGTCTAAAATGTGATGATTGCTTGGCTGTAGCAGAGAGAAGGAAAGCATTAGGTGCTGAGAGTAGCTCCTACAGTGAGGGTTTATCTAGATTCCCTCTTGTAGGTTGCTTTCCATTACAGAGGTTCCTGAATGCTTCTCCTGTTGGTACCTCTACTCTGATGTTTGATACTCTTCAACACACAGCAACAAGAAGAGAGTTTGATTCTACAGACTGCTGCTCACTGAGATGAAGTCCAGGGGTTCTCCTGCATGACAGCTCAGCTGACTTGAAGAGTGGGAGTGAGCTTCCCCAGACAGCTGAAGGTGGCTCAGCACCCAGGGATCAAATGTCAGCAAGACCTGAGGAATTTGTGCATGTGGAGGGAGGCATTTAAAGTTGGGCTTGGGGTAATTTTTGCATGTCAGACACAGCAGAGGGAAATGAATATGGTCACAGGGAATATGCCTTCTGCTGTTGCTGCCCACCCCAGAGGAATCAGATCCATGGGCTGAATCTAAAGACATGAGATATGCCCTTCTAGCCTGAACCTACCTCCCACTTCTCCTTAGTGTATAGCTACTGTTGAGCTCCAACTATGTCCACATCTCTGAGACAAAAGGAGGAAGAAAACTCTGATGCCAGACACAGGTTGCCTTTACCTATGTCAGAGAGGTACTTTCAGTCTGATCTTTCTTCCTTTGATGGGAAGATGCTGCCCTTTCTTGCCAGAACAATGTAAAGTCAAGTCCATGAAGACATTACCTGGCCCACTGCCTAGAAGACAAACTTCTGAACAGTGAGGGACCTGCAATGTCACAGAATGTTAGGGTTTGGAAGGGATTTCTAGAGATCATCCAGTCCAAACCCCCTGCCAGAGCAGGATCACCTAGGCCAAGTCACACAGGAACACATCCAGCTGGGTTTGGAAAGTCTCCAGAGAAGGAGACTCCACAACCTCTCCAGGGCTCTGTCAACCTTAAAACAAAGATGTTTCTCCTCATGGTGAGGTGGAACCTCCTGGGGTCTAGCTTACACCCACTGTTCCTTGTCCTGTTACTTAACCCATGTGTTAACCCATCTGGTTAATCAGTCTCTGCTTCTTCATGTAGTGATGATTTGGATTTCTTCCTTAATCTGTATTTGGTCAATGCTTTCTGAAAATCAGACAATATTCTCTCTCTTGCACTGTATAATAATTACATATAAATATAGTAGTAATTCAGTATCTGAAGGGGAGCTGCAGGCAGGCTGGGGAGGGCCTGTTCAGAAGGGCCTGTGGGGCTAGGATGAGGGACCACAGTTTGGAACTGGAGCAGGGCAGGGTTAGGTTGGACACCAGGAGGGAGTTCTGCACAATGAGAGTGGGGAAATATTGAATCAGGCTGGTTGAGGCTCTGTCCCTGGAGACATTCAAGCTCACACTGGATGTGTCCCTGGGCAGCCTGCTCTAGCTGGAGCTGTCCCTGCTGCCTGCAGGGGGGTTGGACAAGATCACCTTTGAGGGTCCCTTGCAACTCGATGCAATCTGTGAACACGCTGCAACAGGGTCTGAAAAACTACAGAACACTGACTTTGAAACAAAACCTGAACCTGCAAGAAACAAAAACACCCAGAAAGGCCCTGTGGCAGTTTGGGCTGGGTGCCTCCTGCTGCTGCCATACGGGGTGCACCTCTGGTGCCCCGGGTGTCCAGCCCAGCGGGTGGACACAGGAAGCTGCGTATTGCATACCCATAATGTCCTGCTCCCTATAAATCCATCTGCAAGGTCTCACACTTCCTCTTTCTTGCCTTGCTGCTCCCAATCTGGTAATGGAAGGGGAATTATCTCAAGGTCTCTTAGGCCTGGCTAGGCCTAATGCCAAGAAAAGAAGAGGGAAGGGCAATCTCAGGTCTGGCCAGCTGACATTAGCCTAACGCTGGAGGTGGGGAAGAAAGAGCCCTGGGGGGTTTGGGGGTACCCTCAGGTAGGTAGAATAGAGTAGAATAGAATAGAATAGAATAGAGTAGAATAGAGTAGAATAGAATGGAATAGAATAGAGTAGAATAGAATAGAATAGAATAGAGTAGAATAGAGTAGAATAGAATGGAATAGAATAGAATAGAATAGAATAGGAGTAGAATAGAGTAGAATAGAATAGAATAGAATAGAATAGAATAGAATAGAATAGAATAGAATAGAATAGAGTAGACTAGACTAGACTAGACTAGACTAGACTAGACTAGACTAGACTAGAATAGAATAGAATAGAATAGAATAGAATCAGCCAGGTTGGAAGAGACCTTCAAGATCATCGTGTCCAACCTATCACCCAACCCACCTAATCAACTAAACCATGCCACTAAGCACCCCATCAAGTGTCCTCCTGAACACCTCCAATGATGGTGACTCCACCACCTCCCTGGTAAGGGAGTGCTGAGAGGTTTCTGGGTGTGCTATAAGGGACTCTGTATGCTTTGAGATCTCTTTTGTCACTGTGCTTGTAGCTTCTGTAAAACACTCACTGCATGTCCATTTAAACTTGCCATCACTTCTGCAATCCCTTTCTCTGAGTCTCATTTATTCTTTCCCCTGCCCCCGGTGGGAGGCAAGGGAGGGTCTGCCTCAAACTGGGCCAGGTCCTTTTGTGCCACATCTCTTGCCTGCTCTGGAAGCAAACCTCTCACACGCTGCTCTGCTCTGACCGACATCCACATCCAAAGGAGAAACCAACCCATCGTTACACGAGAATCACATTTAGAGTAACAACAACATTATCAAAGTCTTATCATTACACAGGTCAAAAACATAATAATAATAATTATAATAATAAAAATAATAATAAATAAATACATCCACAATGTTATTTATTGGCTGCTAACACTACCTGGACAGAGGGCAGTGTTATTGCAAACCCTTGATTCTCTTAAAGGGCCGCTGCAGTGTGTCCCGTAAGGTGATACACAAGTTCTGGTTCGCACCTGCGACCCTTGACCACAAGTAACTGAACAGGTACTCCACTGGGCCCACTCTTCCACACCAGATTCACCTGTATTCAAGACAACAAAAGAGAGAGGAACAGAGGCATGAGTGCTCAGGAGGCAATCCTTCGGCCCAAGCTCGTTCTGGGCTGCTCTTCTCGATCGCAAGGAGCGCGCCGAAATCAAGCTCGAAACAGTTGATGGAGGGGAGACAAAGCAGCTGTGAGGATGTGCAATGGAGAGGGGGAAATAAACAAAACCAAAACCAAAACCAGGACATCTACAAGGCTGCAGTCATACAATGCCTGGCAGAGAGAAACACTTTGATGGCTGAGCGTATTTACAGCTGCAGGAGAATCATAGAACTGTCAGGGTTGGAAGGGACCTCAAGGATCAGCCAGTTCCAACCCTCCTGCCATGGGCAGGGACACCTCACGCTACAGCAGGTTGCTCACAGCCACCTCCAGCCTGGCTGCAAAAACCTCCAGGGATGAGGCTTCCACCACCTCCCTGGGCAACCTGTGCCAGGCTCTCACCACCCTCATGGGGAAGAACTTCTTCCTAACATCCGACCTGAATCTACCCATTTCTAGCTTTGCTCCATTCCCCCCAGTCCTATCACTCCCTGAAACCCTCAAAAGTCCCTCCCCAGCTTTCCTGTAGCCCCCTTCAGATACTGGAAGACCACAATAAGGCCTTCAACACTTCAGAACTAACACTGCCCTCAGGATGCTCAAAGAACAGAGACAACTCTGTTGGTACAGAGCAGCAAAGGATTTACCTTTGGTATTTGTACTGAGCACTGCAGAATGAAGGCTAGAGAATAGTTTAAAGAACTCTACCCAGTAAGGGTGGCCCCAAGCCAAGCCTCTAAGGTCCTTTCTCTTCTCTAACTCCCATTTTCTTCAGTGGAGGAGATCTGCAGTCTGCATTGGAGAGAAGCTCCCTGGCACAGGGATGTGCTTTGCTTACCACATTTTAACCTAACCGGCGGTGGGATGGGAACTTGGATCATTTACTGCAGAGATCTGCTCCTTGCTTTTGACCTACAGGTGTGCTAATGACCTCGTGGCTGCATGCAGCCCATCCCATTTCGTTCCCAACTGTCAGCTGTGATGTATTGACACCCTCCCTTGGAAGAGCTTCTTTCTGTTACTGGGGGAGACAGCACACTGTGTTATTTCTATTTGTATGTTTCCTGAAAGCAAGCGGTGCACAAAACTCTGCTGGCATGCATGTTCAGGAAACAATGCTTACATTTAGTCTCCATGAACCACCAGACCCACCATTCTGGGGTTCCTTTCCCATTCATGGCTGAGGGAGCTGGGATAGTTTAGCCTGGAGAAGAGGAGGCTCAGGGGAGACCTTATTGCTCTCTACAACTACCTGAAGCAGCTAAATATGAGCCAGCAGTGTGCCCAGGTGGCCAAGAAGGCCAGTGGCATCCTGGCCTGCATCAGGAGCAGTGTGGCCAGCAGGAGCAGGGAAGTCATTGTGCCCTGGACTCAGCACTGGTGAGGCCACACCTTGAGTCCTGTGTCCAGTTCTGGGCTTCTCAATTTAAGAAGGACATTGAGACTCTTGAACGTGTCCAGAGAAGGGCAAGAAAGCTGGGGAGGGGTCTGGAGCACAGCCCTGTGAGGAGAGGCTGAGGGAGCTGGGGTTGCTTAGCCTGCAGAAGAGGAGGCTCAGGGGAGACCTTCTTGCTGTCTCTAACTCCTTGAAGGGAGGTTGTAGCCAGGTGGGGGTTGGTCTCTTCTGCCAGGCAAGCAGCACCAGAACAAGGGGATACAGACTCAAGCAGCACCAGGGGAGGTTTAGGCTGGAGTTGAGGAGAAAGTTCTTCCCAGAGAGAGTTGTTTGCCATTGGAATGTGCTGCCCAGGGCGGTGGTGGAGTCCCCATCCCTGGAGGTGTTCCAGAGGGGATTGGATGTGGCACTTGGTGCCATGGTTTATTAGTCATGAGGTGTTGGGTGACAGGTTGGACTCGATGATCCTTGAGGTCTCTTCCAACCTCATTGATTCTATGAGTCTATGTTCTAGAAAGCTGGACCCCTTGAGTAAAAGCAAACTCAACAACAATATGAATATCCCTCACTGGGCAATCTGAGTAAAGAAATGTGGATTTCTGGCTGCCTTCCCTTAAAAAGCAGCAGAAAACATCCTCCAACTGCACTCCTGATTTTGAAACCTGAGTCTCAAAAAAAGTAATAAACTGAAATAGGATTTTCTGCTTTAAAAATCAGTGGCATGATAGAACCAGGCTGGGTGAGGCCTTGCTTCATAAAACAAAGAGGGGCAATGACTCTTTTCAGCAGCAGACAGGGACGTGGTCTGACCCTGGAACAGGTTCCCCAGGGAGGCTGTGAGTGTGAACACCCTGGAGGTGCTCAAGGGCAGGCTGGATGAGGCCTTGAGCAACCTGGGCCAGTTAAAAAGTGTCCCCTGCCCACAGCAGAGAGGTTGGAACTGGATGATCTCTAAGTTCCCTTCCAACCCAAACCATTCTATGAATCTGTTACCCTTCAGTCTTGAACAGCTGGCTGGAAATGTCAACAATCTCAGTGTAGCTCTTTCTAATCTTCCAAACACTGATCACAATCTGCCAGCCAGGCAGCTCCTGGTGCAGTTCTCCAAGACAGCTTTAAATTATAGACTACTTCTTGGAGCTGTGCTTCTGTAGCAAGCATCTGCCCAAGCTCTGGTTGTTTGGGTTTCGGTTTGGCTCTTTTGTTGGCTTCCAGAGGCCAAGCACGAAAACCTTTGCCAGATGCTTGTCTCTGCTAGTCCTCCAAGAAGCCATTCTGAGGCTATTGAATGCTGTGAAGTAAAAATAAAAGTGCTCCTTATTCAGTAATGAGACAGAACCCTTTCTAATTAGCACACAAATCCTCTTGCTTCTAAAATGGAACACAATTGCAATAGTTTCTGTGGACAAGGACAAAATGAGGAGAGGGTGGGGTGTTTTTTTTGCACATGCAACAATTCACCCAAGTTATTCTTTTAGTTGAGTGAACTAAGGTGAAGGAGGGGGAAAAGGAGGGAGAAATAACACCTGCTTATTGGGTTAACTTATTTTCTCTTACATGAGTTTAGCATTTTTGAGTGGGTTTTTACATGGCTTGGGTTCAGGTTAGAGGATGTAATGTGGTAAAGAGGGATAACATATAGGGAGACCTTCACAGATATGGAATAGTCATAGATTCATAGAATGGTTTCATTTGGAAGGGATATTAAAGATCATCCAGTTCCAACCCCCTGCCATGGGCAGGGACACCTTCCACCAGCTCAGGCTGCTCAATTCCTCATCCAGCCTGGCCTTGGACACCTCCAGGGAGGAAGCACCCACAACCTCCCTGGGCAAACTGTTCCAGTATCTCACCACCCTCACTGGAAAGAATTTCTTCCTGATCTCCAGTCTAAATCTTCCCTCCTCAAGCTTCAATCCATTCCCTTTTGTCCTATCACTCCAAGCCCTTGTAAAAAGTCCCTTCCCAGCTCTTCTGTAGCCCCCCTTCAGGTACTGGAAGGCTGCTCTAAGGTCTCTCTGGAGCCTTCTCTTCTCCAGGCCAAACACCCCACACTCTCCCAGCCTGTCCCCACAGGGAAGGCTCTCCAGCCCCCTGATCATCTTTGTGGCCTCCTCTGGACCCACTCCAGCAGCTCCACTTCCCCCTTATGCTGGAGGCAACCAGAAGTGGATGCAGTACTCCAGGAGGGGTCTCCTGAGAGCAGAGGGGCAGAATCCCTTCCCTCATCCTGCACTATAAGCCCACGGTGCATGCCAATAATATTTGTATGACTGTGGGGTTTTAGTGTTGCCTTTCATTCCACGTTGGAAGTTTGACTTTGTTAACATGGTTTAGAATGAAAGGTTAAACAGCAGGGGGGGGGGAGTGAGGGGGAAGTGAAGGCTGTGTTTCTTAAGATGTCCCTCATTATGTAAAGCAGTCAGAGAGAAACTCAGTGTAAATCATCCATTACCCAGCACAGACACGGTGACAGTGCAGAGCTAATAAAACACAGAAATGAACTATTACTAATTTATCATTGCAGATGCCTTCAAGTGATAAACTCCTAACTCTTGGAAGGTGGGGGAAAAAAAATATAGCAGGGACATGACACTAAGAAGCAGATTAGTCTTGAGTGGGTATAGGAATGAATGTTAATTGTTAGAAGCTCTGAGCATGTGTGGGCTACCTATTCACGACTGCCACAATCTAGCCTTTAAAATAGAGAAAGGATAAAAGGGTTTCAAACGTTGGCTGGGAGCAGGATCCTCCACATTAACAGAATGTAGGGTGCAAAAATAAAGAAGAGTGAAATAAGAGCAAATAAACAACTTCATCTCCCCTATTGGCTTCCAACTTGATCTCTCACCTATTTGCTTCCAACTTCATCTCTCACCTATTTGCTTCCAACTTCATCTCCCCTATTTGTTTCCAACTTGATCTCTCCCCTATTTGCTTCCAACTTGATCTCTCCCCTATTGGCTTCCAACTTGATCTCTTCCCTATTGGCTTCCAACTTCATCTCCCCTATTTGTTTCCAACTTCATCTCTCCCCTATTTACTTCCAACTTGATCTCTCCCCTATTATCTTCCAACTTGATATCTCCCCTATTAGCTTCCAACTTCATCTCTCCCTATTTGTTTCCAACTTGATCTCTCCCTATTTGTTTCCAACTTCATCTCCCCCCTATTTGCTTCCAACTTCATCTCCCCCTATTTGCTTCCAACTTGATATCTCCCCTATTTGCTTCCAACTTCATCTCTCCCCTATTTTTTTCCAACCTGATCTCTCCCCTATTTGTTTCCAACTTCATCTCCCCTATTTGTTTCCAACCTGATCTCTCCCCTATTTGTTTCCAACTTCATCTCCCCTATTGGCTTCCAACTTGATCTCTCCCCTATTTGTTTCCAACTTGATCTCTTGCCTAGTTGTTTCCAACTTCATCTCTCCCCTATTTGTTTCCAACTTGATCTCTCACTTATTTGTTTCCAACTTGATCTCTCACTTATTTGTTTCCAACTTGATCTCTCACTTATTTGTTTCCAACTTCATCTCCCCTATTTGTTTCCAACCTGATCTCTCCCCTATTTGTTTCCAACTTCATCTCCCCTATTTGTTTCCAACCTGATCTCTCCCCTATTTGTTTCCAACTTCATCTCCCCTATTTGTTTCCAACCTGATCTCTCCCTATTTGTTTCCAACTTCATCTCACCTATTTGCTTCCAACTTGATCTCACCCATTTGCTTCCAACTTCATCTCTCCCCTGTTTGTTTCCAATTTGATCTCTCCCTCTTTGCTTCCAACTTGATCTCCCCTATATGCTTCTGGTGATCTGTCATTTGATTTTGTTTTGCAGAGCCTTTTCTAGGTTTTGTTACTGAAATTATCCTCACAGCCATGCCACGCTGCAGTGAACCATCCTGAATTTAAGCAAATAAAGGCTTCTTTATTTCTTGCAGAGCAACCCCAGATTGCCTACAGAGTGAGCCAATACATCTTCTGCTGGGCTCTTGGTCTGTTCTCTTTGGGTTTTCTTCCCTTGGCTGAAAAATTTTCAGAGGGCTCCATTTTCTTGTCCTTCTCTAGCTTCTCTCTTCCCTGAGAACCACAGTTTTATCTCTCTCACCCTAAACCCTACCATCCCCAATTAACTCTTGGCAAGCTGCCAAGGCCTCTTTCTCCCCTGCTGCTCAACACATAGGAGGAAACAGAACTTACTGTACAGAAGGGCCTCATTGATATGTGCAACACTTACCTGTGTTATACTCTCTAAATCCCATAAGACCTAAGGGAAGGATCAGTCCAAACACAGAAAAAAAAAAGTAATAATAATAATAAATGACAAATACAGGACAATAAATTATTCACACAATATTATTATTATTTGCCTTTTGAAAGATAGGAAAAAAATAAATGATTCACTGCCTCACATCACCCACAGATGCACAAGGGGGGGGGGAAATAGATATATATATGCATATTTTAATACCACATCTTTTAAAACTCTTCCATTCCCAGCAACAACAAAAATAATGGGTGGATTAAGG
The DNA here is from genome assembly GCA_033816785.1 of Picus viridis. Lineage (NCBI taxonomy): Eukaryota > Metazoa > Chordata > Aves > Piciformes > Picidae > Picus > Picus viridis. The sequence goes on from CM066577.1 coordinate 11,805,308, forward strand.
CCAATATTCTAACAGCATTCATTTTGTTTCACCAGGACAATTCTCTGTTCCTCTCTCTCTCTCTCTCTCTCTGCTTTTTTGTTTTCATCCACACAGACATCTGTTTGATTATCACACAAAAGAAAACCATGGAAAAAAAGGCTTCAAAAAAAAAAACACAACACAACCAACAAACCCCAAACAACAACCCAAAGAGACCTCCTAAAACTCAGCAGCCTTCTAACTTTAAAGGCCATCAGGCTTAGCACATGAGTAAATCCGTGAGACAAATAGGTTAGAAGAAACCCCTTAGGAGTCGGTTTAAGGAGGCAGCACATTAATTACACCGCTAGGAAATGAATGCATTCGAGGTGGAGGAAAGATGCAATGATCACTACAAAGGAAAAGCAAAATGAAGAAGAGATGGGAATTAGTTATGTCCAAAAAGGGGCAGAGTGGTACTTGGGGAACAAAACCAAATGTGTTAACCTGCAGCGTGTAAAACATGGGTCTCCTCCCAGCTGGGCCTGCAGATTGATCTGCTTTGCTGCTCCAGCTCACAGGACCTTGAGCACCAAGCCTGTGGGATGTGGAACCTTCCTCTCCCACTCCACACACGCAGCCTAGCAGGTGGTGGTGGGGTGGGGTTAGGGCTGCATTTCTAGCGCAGCTCTCACTGCACTGTGCACGCCTAGGAACTGCCAGATGCAAGTTTTAGCTGCTAATAGGGAAAGTTTAGGGATTTGTGTGAAGAAATAGATCACCTAGCTGATATTTTGGGGTTTTGGGGGGGGGTAATTGTATGAATTCAAGCAGCAGCATAAAAGCAAAGATGTTATTCTAAGTAGTAAGCAGTCTTAAGAGTCTAAGCCTGAGCTAGGTGTGTAAGTAGTAAGTTCTACTTGCCTAAACAGAAGCTACAAGAGGGTCCTAGGCTCCCTTCTTCCATTTGCTTACAGTGCTATCAGCTGGGAGTTAGCCATAAAAGTAGTCCTAGAGATTAATAGGAAGGAAAGATTTTTTTGGCTTTCCCCCCTTCCCCTGTCTCAATTCTTTACCAAACAGCTCTAGACTGATTGGGCTCTACATGTATTGACATACACTGCTCTCTGCAGATCTGTTAAATCAAGCACCCTACTGCTAAAGGAAGTCAACATGCAACGTAACTAGAAGCAACTAGAGCTCTTCAACTGAAGTGAATTATAAACTGGAAGCATTATGTGTGACTGGTGCAGGCATACTGTCTAGGTTAGTAACTATGGAATACAGAGTCAGTTGTTTCAAATCCATACAACAGCTATGGGGCAGAAGATTTTTCCAAGCTACAGAATAATTCTGGGGCAGAGGATTTCCCAATCCATGTAATAGTTAGGGGGCAGAGGATTTCCCAATCCATGTAACAGTTAGGGGGCAGAGGATTTCCCAATCCATGTAACAGTTAGGGGGCAGAGGATTTCCCAATCCATGTAACAGTTAGGGGGCAGAGGATTTCCCAATCCAGGTAACAGGGGGCAGAGGATTTCCCAATCCATGTAACAGTTGATTTCCCAATCCAGTAATAATTAGGGGGCAGAGGATTTCCCAATCCATGTAATAGTTAGGGGGCAGAAGATTTCCCAATCCATACAACAGATATGGGGCAGAAGATTTCCCAATCCATACAATAATTTCAGGGCAGAAGACTTCCCAATCCATACAACAGCTGTGGGGCAGAAGATTTCCCAATGCATACAACAGATGTGGGGCAGAAGATTTCCCAATCCATACAATAGTTATGGGGCAGAAGACTTTCAATGAAGAAACCCGCTAGGATGGAGTGTGCAGGGAACTGCTGGAGAGTCAGCTTTTACCATCAGACACACAGATCAGCACTGAGGTCCAAAAAATAGGGATTGGTTTTGGTGCATGAGAGCTGAATTCAACTCATCACTGGGATTTTCTCTCTGACCTGCAAGGCAGCTCTGGTGACTGCTGGTAGCCAGGATATTCTCTCTCTCTCTCTCTCTCTCTCTGTCTTTCTCTCTCTTTTAATTACTTCAGCTCTAGGTTTTGCACCATCACTTTGGTACCTTTATCTGAAGAAGAGGAAGTCACTCCAACGCACGCAGCAAATATGCTTTAGATGAAAACCTGTCAGATAATTTGCACAGCCAATTAAAAACGACTCGCAGCCAATTTCATCCAGCAATTAGGAATCTGGGAAGCGGAGAGCAGAGCCTCGCGCTGGGCCGCAGATAGCAAGCGTCGAAGGGAGGCACACTGAATTCTCCCTAGCAATTAATGGAGTTTGATAAATACCTAAAGCTGGGATTAGACTTCAGGCTGTTTATAAACTCTGCTCTTCTCTGAAGAGGGGAGGGAGAGAGGGGTGGGGGGAGGGAAATAGACATTCCTATGTCACAGGAAGCTTTGCACACATGAGGCTGCTCGGGGCGCTGCACGGTGTTTTTTGGTGTCGCCTGCCTCACTTCTCGGCTACTTTATTTATGGACTTTAACTGGTGGGATTGAAAAAAGCAAAAAGGAAGTAAATAAAGAATAATACATGGTTCAATTAAAAAAAAAAAAAAAAAGAGGAATAAAAAGAAAAAGAAGTCTCAGCTTAGGAAACTGACAAATAGGCAGCAAAAGATTATGGAAACATGCAGTGGTTCGGCTAAAAAGGTATAACGACAGTAGATAGAAACAAACGTAACTGATGTATTACCAGTTTGTGCCATAAATTTAGCAGCATCAGCTTGTTCCTGAGGGACCCTTTTCTCATGAACAGATCGAGGTCGCTGACTTTTAATTGTATGATCTCCCATCATTCCAAATTCTAAAGACAGAATAAAGGTTGATGAAAGCTTTTGTGGGTAAGACATTTCTCAACAGTCACATCACTGCGGCTCATGCACGATGCTCCTAGACCTACCTGGAAGGCTCTGCTGGTTAGGAGTCAGGCAAAGTGATCATGACAGTCAACATCAACTTTCAATTTGCTACCCTCAGCTTGATAGCCTGGTGCTCTTTTTTGCAAGAGAGCACTGCAAAGCTCTGGCTGCAGGCTTCCCACCACCGCTTTGCTTGTTACCCGCCAACATCCCATGTCGTGACACACGCTGTACAGCAGCTGGATGAAACAGTGTGTGTGTGTGTGGGGGGAAACCCCAAACAACCCCAAACCACCACCGGTTATTCAAATGCAGACATTTGGTTCCTGGATTTGGGGAGCAGTGCAAAGAAAACAACCCAAAAGCGCATCAGGAAAGGATGGGGACAGGGTTAGGCATCGCTTGTTCTAGGGCAGAGCCTGCCGCTCCTCCAGAGGACTTCTGTTTCTGCACTCTGTTGCTGCCTCCAGCAGAGAGAAAAAGTCATCTTTGGGAATGGTGGCAATGTAAAATAATGGTTATTTCACCAAGTCACTGCTTCACTTCCAGGCTGGATCCAGGAGAACAAGGGCTTGGGAGCAGTTTCCTCCCTGAAGCCTCTCAGTTATAAAGATCAGAAGTTACACCTCGGCCCTCTGTGTTTCAAAAGTCCCCATAAGGCTGGCCATGGATTTTAACAGGAAACTACATCTGAAATAGGAAAATCTGGCCCCAAAATCAACGACAGTAGGCCACAGAGCATGGGAGTCAAGTGGCCTTCATTTTCATGGGGGTGTCTAGGAACAGGGAGCTTGCCCAGGCAGGCAGCTAGGGCCTCACCCCTGGAGTCACTTAAGGTGATGCTTGACAGGGCAACCTGATCTAGTTGAGAATGTCCCTCATGACTACAGAGGGGCTCGGACTAGATGACCTTTGGAGGTCCCTTCCAACCCAGACCATTCTATGATTCTTTGACAGGACAAGGGGGAAGGGTTTGAAGCTGAGGGACAGCACAGTTAGACTGGATCTGTTCAAGGTCTGGCTAGATGAGGCTTTGAGCAGCCAAGTCTAGCTGAGAGGTGTCCCTGCCCATGGTAGGGAGATTGGGGCAGATGACCTCTGAGGTCCCTTCCAACCTGAGCCATTCTGTGAACCACAACCCCACGAAGCTACTGATGAGGCAGAAGGGATCTGAGTGCAAACACTTAAAACCACCTTTCTGCTGGAAGCTTACCTTGCAAATGCAAACTGCAAATTAGTGCCTCAAGCCACACAGCCATAGAGACCACTGAGCTTCCCTTCCTGCCTCAAAAGATGCCCCCAGAAAAATGGTGGAAGGTGCAAATGCCACCAAGAAATACGATTTGCCAAGCACATTGCTTGGATAAACCACGAAACACACTTGGATTTCTGTTGCAAGATGCAATAAAAGGGTGAAGTCGACTTTAAAAGGGTCAAGCAGCAGAGAGATCTTAGCTTCCTTTCTGTACCATTGATCTAGTGCTCCAAATTAGAGCTTCTTATGGTAAATATTCATTAAAAATAAAGAGAAATTCCCTTATTCACCTGAGGACAGCAATGAGGTTTGCAGTGCAAAGAGAATAGCTGCAAAATAAATTACTAGGGGGAAAAAAATGTTGAATAAATCAATTTTGAGGGCTGAAGAGTCAACCCTTTGAGCACATCCCAGAAACACACAGAAAGGACACTTTAATCCACACACAGAGATGTGGATGTGCATAGATTGGGGTGCTAGAAGGTTGGATGCCTCTGCTTCTACAAAAAAAGACCCCAACTCTCTTAGAACAGACTTAACCAGGTTGGAAAAGACCTTGGAGATCATCGAGTCCAACCTATCACCCAACACCATCTGATCAACTAAACCATGGCACCAAGTGCCACATCCAGTCTCCTCCTAAACACCTCCAGGGATGGGGACTCCACCACCTCCCTGGGCAGCACATTCCAATGGCCAATCTCTCTTCCTGGGAAGAATTTCTTCCTAACCTCCAGCCTAAACCTCCCCTGGTGCAGCTTGAGACTGTGTCCTCTTGTTCTGCTGCTGGCTGCCTGGGGGAATAGACCAACCCCACCTGGCTACAACCTCCCTTCAGGGAGTTGTAGAAGGCAAGAAGGTCTCCCCTGAGTCTCCTCTTCTCCAGGCTAAGCAACCCCAGCTCCCTCAGCCTCTCCTCACAGGGCTGTGCTCCAGACCCCTCCCCAGCTTTCTTGCCCTTCTCTGGACACCTTCCAGCAGCTCAACATCTTTCCTAATCTGAGGAGCCCAGAACTGGACACAGGACTCAAGGTGTGGCCTAACCAGTGCTGAGCACAGGGGCAGAATGACCTCCCTGCTCCTGCTGGCCACACTGTTCCTGATGCAGGCCAGGATGCCATTGGCCTTCTTGGCCCCTTGGGCACACTGCTGGCTCATGTTCAGCCTACTATCAACCAGCACCCCCAGGTCCCTCTCTGCCTGGGAGCTCTCCAACCACTCTGCCCCCAGCCTGTAGCACTGCATGGGGTCGTTGTGGCCAGTCAGCTCCCCTGATTTCAGATGGCTTTTTTATTCTCTGGGAGATCCCTTCCTGCCATTTAGGTTTTCCAATCAATATTCTCAAGCAAATTCAGAGCTGGGTGACACAATTTCCCCCAAGGTGGGGGAGGGATGACTGCTTAAGCTGCAGTTAAGAACACAGTGAAGGACAGGAGACTTTTCTCAACCTTCCTCAGAAAGGAAAGAAAGCTGGGGGGGGGGGAACTTTTACAGGGCTTGTAGTGATAGAAGGAGTGGGAATGGATTGAAGTTTGAGGAGGGAAGATTGAGACTGGAGATGAGGAAGAAAGTCTTTACAAGGAAGGTGGGGAGACACTGGAACAGGTTGCCCAGGGAGATTATGGATGCCTCCTCCTTGGAGGTGTTCAGGGGCAGGCTGGATGAGGCCTTGAGCAGCCTGGTCCAGTGCGAGGTGTCCCTGCCCACGGCAGGGGGTTGGAACTGGATGATCTTGAAGGTCCCTTCCAACCCAAACCATCCTCTGAATCTATGAAAGAAACTTGCTCTGAGGTTGCTGCCTGGCTGCCAGGCACTTTAGAGGACGTGGCACCATTCCTGCAGAGGACTTCATGCTATTTTTGAGCTTACAAAGAGAGTGCAGAAATAGGGAGACCTTTGCTTAGAAGAAGGATTTCCAGAGGCATACAGGGTGGAGGTGAATTCTCTGGTCCCTGTCCTGCAACGACCCATGCTGGCTGCAGGGCAGGGACAGCTCTGGTGAGGAGGCAAAAGGAAGCCTGGGAGGTTAGGTTGTAGTTTAGGGCCTGTTCAGGGCGCTGGAGTTACTCATGAGTACCACCAAGCATTTAAAACACAGATTATTGATGCAGGATCTCATCATGCCTCAACTTTTTCATGTCTTTTCCCCCTCCCCCACCCCACTTAACAACGAGACATCTTCAATTTGCACCTTCAGCTCTCACTTGATGGTCTTTGAGATGCACTTTTCAACCCACCTCTGATACATGAAGCATTTATACAGCAAATACATGAACACAGATTAAAGGTGTGATAACAAAGAGGGGTGGGGGAAAGATTGGTGAGTTCTGCCCAAATAATAAACAAAAGGGAATCAGACTTTTTCTTCTTCATTTTCAGCCTCAGATGAGGCATTTAACCCAGCACCACCATGAGGACAGCAACCAGTGAGAGGAAATGCAGAGTGTGCTGGCATGGGGGAGGACTTTCAAGGCTCATTCAAATTCAGGCCTCATCAGGAAAAGAAGAAGAAGAAGAAGAAGAAGAAAAAAAAGAGAAGGGTCAAATGCATTTCTGTAATGGGCTCAGAAGTGTCCAGGTTCTGCCTATAAGGTACACAGAGTACTCTCAGAAGTGTTTAATCTAAGCAGCTCCACAGCCATGCATTTTGATGAAGCACTTCATGACAAAGTCCCTTCAGTGGCTGCCACAGTGTGCAAGAAATGCTAAAGAGAACAAAACTTTCTTCCATTCTCAGATGCTAGCTAAAGAATGAATGAAGGAGATGTGCAAGCTATCCATTTCCCCTCCCCCACCCCAACACTCCACTTGCTGGGCTGGGAAAGCGTTTTTAACCCTTTTATCTATATCAGAGAATCAGAGAATCAACAAGGCTGCAAAAGACCTCAAAGATCATCAAGTCCAACCTCTCACCCAACACCTCATGACTACTAAACCATGGCACCAAGTGCCACGTCCAATCCCCTCTTGAACACCTCCAGGGATGGGGACTCCACCACCTCCCTGGGCAGCACATTCCAAGGGCCAACAACTCTCTCTGGGAAGAACTTTCTCCTCACCTCCAGCCTAAACTTCCCCTGGCACAGCCTGAGTCTGTGTCCTCTTGTTCTGGTGCTGCTTGCCTGGGAGAAGAGACCAACCCCCACCTGGCTACAACCTCCCTTCAGGGAGTTGGAGAGAGCAAGGAGGTCTCCCCTGAGCCTCCTCTTCTCCAGGCTAAACAACCCCAGCTCCCTCAGCCTCTCCTCACAGGGCTGTGCTCCAGACCCCTCCCCAGCTTTCTTGCCCTTCTCTGGACACCTTCCAGCAACTCAACATCTTTCCTAACCTGAGGGGCCCAGAACTGGATACAGGACTCAAGGTGTGGCCTAACCAGTGCTGAGTCCAGGGCACAATGACCTCCCTGCTCCTGCTGGCCACACTGTTCCTGATGCAGGCCAGGGTAACTAAGTGGCACAGCAGGTTTAAGGAGCTGGTGGTGTGGGAAAGGGGATAGGAACCATCCTCCCCTAGACAGTAGCTGGCACAGAGGGTCCTGCAAGGTCAAGCCAATGTGATTTAAGACCTGAAGTCTGGGATATAATAATGGATGTTTGAGTTGGGATTCTGAGGAAGGGATTTCTTTCTGGCCATCCTCACTCTTCTTGCCTACTTTTTCTAACCCAGAAAGTATTTTTGTGGGCATCAGTTTCTGACCAGAATTTTTTTGCTGATGCTTTCCTAATTTTCTGTTTGGAGAAGCAGAACAGTCATAAAATGGCTTAGGGTAGAAGAGACCTCAGAGATCCTCCCTGCCATGGCCCAAGGTCTCATCCATTCTGACCTTGAACAGCCCCAAGGATGAGGCAGCCACAACCTCCCTGGGCAGCCTGTGCCTGAGTCTCACTCTCCTCCTACTGAAGAACTTCTTCCTCAGCAACAGCAGTAGGCTAGAATCAGAGAATGGATTGGGTTGGAAGGGACCTCAGAGATCATTCAGTTCCCTGCTGTGGGCAGGGTCACATATCCACTGGGACCAGGTTGCTCAAGGTCTCATCCAACCTGGCCTTGAACACCCCCAGGCAGGAGGCAGCCACAGCCTCCCTGGGCAGCCTGTGCCAGAGTCTTACCACCCTCAGACTGAGAACTTCTTCCTCAGCTCCAGTCTAACCCTGCTCTGCCTCAGCTCCAAACCATTACCCCTTGTCTTGCCTCCAGACACCCTCAGGAAAAGTCTCTCTGCAGCCTTCCTGCAGGTATTGGAAAGCAGCTCTGAGGTCCCCCTGGAGTCTTTTCTTCTCCAGTCCTTCTCTGCTTTTACCTCAAATATTGATTTTGATCAGATTGCTTCATTAAACAAAGAACAATTAACCTTTTCAGCAGCAGACAGGAACATGGTCTGACACTGCAACAGGCTGCCCAGGGAGGCTGTGGATGCTCCTTCCCTGGAGATGTTCAAGTGCACAGTGCCTGGAATCCTGGGATGTGTTTATTGAGACCTTGAGGTTGAATGAAGCTTTGAGACACTGGAACTGGTTTCCCAGGAAGGTTGTGAGTCCTCCCTGGAGGTGTTCAAGGCCAGGCTGGATGAGGCCTTGAGCAACCTGGGCTGGTAGGAGGTGTCCCTGCCTATGGCAGGGAGGTTGGAATTGGATGATCTTTATTGTCCCTTCCAACCCAAACTATTCTATGAATCTATGAATTAGAGGGCTGGAGCACCTGTGCCATGAGGACAGGCTGAAAGAACTGAGGCTGTTCAGCCTGCAGAGGAGAAGGCTCCAGGGAGACCTTCAAGCTACATTTCAATATCTGAAAGGGACCCAGGGGAAGGCTGGGGAGGGACTGTTCGAAAGGGCTTGAAGTGGTAGGTTGAGAGGCAATGGTTTGAAAACAGACTTAGGTTGGACATCAGGAGGAAGTTCTACACAATGAGGGTGGGGAAATACTGGAACAGGCTGCCCATGGATGGGGTTGAGGTCCCATTGCTGGAGATGTTGAAGATCAGACTGGATGTGGCCCTGAGCAGCCTGTTCTAGTTGGAGGTGTCCCTGCTGCTTGCAGCGGGGTTGGACAAGATGACCTTTGAGGCTCCCTTCCAACCCAGTACAACCTGTGAAGCCAGAAATCCCCACAACAGGACTCTAAGCTAGACCTGGAAACATGAAAGGCTTTTAAAGCTCTCTGTTGCATTACTAATCCTATAATCTACCTGCAGGAGAAGAAAACTCATCAATACCTCACCATGCAGATACCAAACAGCATTACGAGGAACCTTGACTGGATCATTTGAAGCAGGCCACGACTTAACAACAGATCATAGCATAATCCAAACAGTTCTGCTACAAAACCTGAGCTTTAGGGAGCTGAGAAAAAAGAATCATCTTGCTGCCAAGTGGTCCTTTGGCAGTGCAACAGTTTGGTTATTCCTTCTCCCCTCGGCTGGAACGCAACAGATCCACACCCACATTGATCAGTCAGAGAACTGTCAGGCTTGGAAGGGACCTCAAGGATCAGCCAGTTCCAAACCCCCTGCCATGGGCAGGGACACCTCACACTACAGCAGGTTGCTCACAGCCACAGCCAGCCTGGCTGCAAAAACCTCCAGGGATGAGGCTTCCACCACCTCCCTGGGCAACCTGTGCCAGTGCCTCACCAAAGCAAAGTATTTTAGCAACGAATACGTCTCGAGGCGGCTGTGATGTCTCATCCCATTTGACACAGAGCTCTGAAGCGTGCCACAGACTTCCAAGCTGCCTTGGAGTGGGGAAAAAAAGTATCCCAAGGAAGAACCTCTGACATCCCAAAGTTAGTTCCAACAACTCCCATCCCATTATGGCTTTACCTTCATGGGTTTTTAATGTCATTTTATGTGAAGTTAGAGGGATTTATACATATATATATTTTTTTAGTCCTATTGAGCAACCTTTTTAGCTTTAAGGAGTTAAAGTCTTGCAGCCAGTGGAGGTGGGCAGTTTGGGGTTTTAATAGGAGAGAAGAGAGGTGCCATGTGCTGTCTGTAGGAACAAAGAATACAACAAAACAAAGCAAAAAAAAACCCCATCTGTTAACAGTTGAAAAAATGCAAAGGTAGGAAGACTGAGCAACACAGAAAGGAAAGAAACACACTCACCCCCCCCCCCCCCCCAGCAGCTTTGCAAGGTTCTACTCACCACCAGCCAGGCTTTTTTTTCCCTCCCCTCACCCCCTTCTTTTTAATGAGTGGAGAAGGATTAAAGTTAAAAGTAGAGATTTTTATGCCTGGGCTGTTTAATGATATTTGTTGGCCTGCTCCATATCTCTCCTAGTCATCAGGTGGGACCATAAACCATGCTGGTTTGCCTCTGATGCCTGTTTGCATGTCACATTTGGTGGGGGCTTCACAGTGTAAATGCAGGGATCTGGGTAGAGGGGTAGCACCTACTGAGAGCTGTGCTGCTGGTGGCTCCACAGTGCAAATGCAGGGATCTGGGTAGAGGGGTAGCACCTACTGAGAGCTGTGCTGCTGGTGGCTCCACAGTGTAAATGCAGGGATCTGGGTAGAGGGGTTGCACCTACTGAGAGCTGTGCTGCTGGTGGCTCCACAGTGCAAATGCAGGGATCTGGGTAGAGGGGTTGCACCTACTGAGAGCTGTGCTGCTGGTGGCTCCACAGTGTAAATGCAGGGATCTGGGTAGAGGGGTTGCACCTACTGAGAGCTGTGCTGCTGGTGGCTCCACAGTGCAAATGCAGGGATCTGGGTAGAGGGGTTGCACCTACTGAGAGCTGTACTGCTGGTGGCTCCACAGTGCAAATGCAGGGATCTGGGTAGAGGGGTAGCACCTACTGAGAGCTGTGCTGCTGGTGGCTCCACAGTGCAAATGCAGGGATCTGGGTAGAGGGGTTGCACCTACTGAGAGCTGTGCTGCTGGTGGCTCCACAGTGCAAATGCAGGGATCTGGGTAGAGGGGTTGCACCTACTGAGAGCTGTGCTGCTGGTGGCTCCACAGTGCAAATGCAGGGATCTGGGTAGAGGGGTAGCACCTACTGAGAGCTGTGCTGCTGGTGGCTCCACAGTGCAAATGCAGGGATCTGGGTAGAGGGGTTGCACCTACTGAGAGCTGTGCTGCTGGTGGCTCCACAGTGCAAATGCAGGGATCTGGGTAGAGGGGTTGCACCTACTGAGAGCTGTGCTGCTGGTGGCTCCACAGTGCAAATGCAGGGATCTGGGTAGAGGGGTAGCACCTACTGAGAGCTGTGCTGCTGGTGGCTCCACAGTGTAAATGCAGGGATCTGGGTAGAGGGGTTGCACCTACTGAGAGCTGTGCTGCTGGTGGCTCAGGGCTCGCTGGCATCAATTAAAGAAGCCTTCCTTGGCATACTGGCTGGTGACAACAGTGTGAAGGATCTGCTGGACTCAAGGAAAGGGGATTCTGAGGCCTTTGTGCTTATCCCCTCAGGGCATGTGAAATGCAAAGGGATCTCTGAGAGCTGCTGAGCATCCTCAGCTTGTACTGAACTGCTGGAAGGTGAGAGGGTGAGCAGCTCCCTGAAGGCTGATCAGAAACTTCAGAGCAAGGAGCGGCTTCCCCAAAGGGATCATTTCCTTCTCTCATCCACAGCACTGTAACAGAGTGCTTCATACTGGACAGCAGGGCAGGGGAGGGGTTTCTGCCCCTTGACTCTGCTCTGCTCAGCTCAGTCCCCACCTCAAATACTTCCTCCAGTTCTGCTGTCCCCTGCAGAAGAAGGACACAGAGGAGTCCACAGAGATGATCCAAGGGCTGGAGCAGCTCTGCTGTGAGGCCAGGCTGGGGGAGCTGGGGGTGCTCAGCCTGGGGAAGAGAAGACTCCAGGGGAACCTTAGAGCTGCCTGCCAGGACCTGAAGGGATCCTGCAGGAAGGCTGCAGAGGGACTTTTCCTAAGGGTGTCTAGAGACAGGCCAAGGGGGGATGGTTTGGAGCTGAGGCAGAGCAGGGTTAGGCTGGAGCTGAGGGAGAAGTTCTTCAGCATGAGGGTGGTGAGATTCTGGCACACGCTGCCCAGGGAGGTTGTGAGTGCCTGCTGCCAGTTGAATGAGACCTTGGGAAACCAAGTCTAACTGAGAGGCATCCCTGCCCACAGCAGGGAGGGGGAGTAGATGATCCCTGAGGTCCAGCCTAACATAAACCATTCTAGGATTGCATTATCCTACCCTCTGCTGAGCTGGAAACAGCCAAATGCATTTCTCAAAGGTCTTTTCCAACCTGGTTAATTCCAATTCCATCCTGTTCCAATCTCCCATTCCATTGTTCCATTCCATTCCATTCCATTCCCATTCCATTCCATTCCATTCCATTCCATTCCATTCCATTCCATTCCATTCCATGCCTCTTGACTCTGGAATGAATATGAAAGGACTTGCAGCCAGAAGGTGCAGCGATGCAACCCCCTCAGGTGCAGCAGCACAGCATCCTCTCTGCCAACACAAGAATACCCTCCCCAGAAATCATGCAAAACGCTGCTGGAAGCTCCAGGGGAAGGGGAAGGAGGAGCTGCAGAGGGGGAAATGAAGAAAGAACTCCAGAAATAAACCAAGAACCTGTCTGGTGAATTTTTGGGATGGAGCTATTAACCGATCCCAACCCATCTGAATCATCGCAGCCCCCGGAAGCTTGAGAAGCTGACTTCCTCTGTAGCCCGTTCTAAAGCTTCTCCCCCAAAGGCAGGGGCACAACACAGGGCAGCAGCAGCAGCGCTTGAGGTTTCCCATCATCACGCTCGCCGCTGGCCAGCTACAATGTCTTCTGGGCACTAGATGGCAGAGTCTGTGTTGACTTGGAAGCACAATTTGGAACCGAATCGCGACACTGGGGCTTCCTGTTTCTCTTTCACTGAGAAATCACCTTATATATATAAACATAATAATGCTTTAATCACCTTCAAAGGACTGAGGGGGTGGAGCTGTTTGGGTGTTGGGGTTTTTTTCCCCCCCCCCGGTGCGTGTTTTGCTCTGCTCTTTTGCAAGGCTGGAGAATCAAAACCGCCGACAAAAAAAAGAAGGGGAAGATACATTAAAACCCAAAACACCGCCCCCCCCCCCCGCCGAACCAAACTAAACCAAACCAGATCTGCAGTCGTGGGATTCTTGTTTGTTTGTTTGTTTGTTTGTTTGCTTCCCCCTCGCAGCGAAGCCCGTGACGACGGATAGAAGCCGAGCCCGGGAGCGCTCCCTTCTCCCCGTCTCCTCGCAGCCCTCGCTTCGCTGCAGCGGGGCACCCCGGGCTCACAAGGCAGCGCTTGTTCTCCCACGCCGCTGTGCTGGCAGGGCACGGAGCTTCTAGGGCACGGCTGAATATCAGCCCTCTGCAGTACAGATTTAAGCTATGGCTTGCTATGGGAACCCCTGAAAATGATATTTTCTCACCAGGCAGGCGGCTGGCCAAAATGGTACCATAGCTATTAGCTGAATTAGATCTCCATGGGAACCTCTCCTTAGGAAATGTGGAAAACGTTCTTAAAACAGTCTTTGCCTACTTCCTACTTAAATCCTGGACCCATACAAAGTCCTTTCTTGGCTCTCCAAAACAGTATAGAAGAGCTTTGACTAGTTGCAAACTGAATGGAGTAATTTCTTTCACGGGAGTGAATTAAGATCTGAACTAAGCTATATTCATGCAGACGGAGAGAAAGATGCCCTCTGACTGGTGAAAACATGGAGAGGGTGCTAATAGGAGGTGGAACAGGGGAGGGAACGGGGGTTGGGGTGAAATAGGGAAGGCAGGAAAAAGGGTGTGGGTTGAAACATAGATGGAAGGAAAAAGGATGGGGGAGGGAGGGGGAGGGAGGGGAGGGAAGGGAGGGAAGGGAGGGAAGGGAGGGAAGGGAGGGAAGGGAGGGAAGGGAGGGAAGGGAGGGAAGGGAGGGAAGGGAGGGAAGGGAGGGAAGGGAGGGAAGGGAGGGAAGGGAGGGAAGGGAGGGAAGGGAGGGAAGGGGATTTGGGTTGAAATATGGAAGGGAATTGGAGGGATTGGAACTAGATGATCTCTGAGGTCCCTTCCAACCCAATTCATTCTCTGATTCTCTCCTACTGCTGCTGCTATTTTTAATGATGCTAGAAATGAGAAATTACTTAATTAAAACCTAATTTATAGCACACACCCTGATGAGCTGGACTTTCTCCTAGTAATCTGCTGCCTCTCTGCATCTCCCTTGGCCAGCCACTACCTTCAGTGGGATCTGAACCTGTTTCTCTTGGTTCCAGGTTTGGTCAGTGAGGACTCTCATGAAGATGTAATATTTATTCACCCTGCATGTGCCCAGGCTTTGAAAACCCTGCAAGCTCTATTACTTGCCTTCCTGGGCTTGGTCCCTCATCATCTTACAGCCAGGCAGGAGAAATTGAGCATTGTGAATCTAGTGAAGTTACACATGGACCTGCTCCAAATGAATGGAAAATGTCACCACAGCAGGTAGTTTGTTTTCAGGGGTGTGCTTTGCAGAATGCTAACCAGGCACACAGGGAAAGGAGGGGGAAGGAAAGCCCAGGCTGCACTTTCCCCCATTTACAGCTCTGCTGTATCTCACACACTTGGTAATCACCACGACCAGGCTGCAGAAGGCACTCAGCAGCTCACCTCTTTCCCTATCCTGTTTTACAAAGCAATCCAGCCCAAAAGGTTTGGATTGCAAGAAAACTATAACCAACCAACACACACAAACCTCCACCACTCAGCAGCTCACTTTCCCCCCCACCCCTGCCTTTTATTTTCACATAACAATCCAGATTGGATTGCAACAAAACCAATAAAAGACACTCACAGAACTGTCAGGGCTGGAAGGGACCTCAAGGCTCAGCCAGTTCCAACCCCCCTGCCATGGGCAGGGACACCTCACACTACAGCAGGCTGCTCACAGCCACATCCAGCCTGGCTGCAAACGCCTCCAGGGATGAGGCTTCCACCACCTCCCTGGGCAACCTGTGCCAGGCTCTCACCACCCTCATGGGGAAGAACTTCTTCCTAACATCCGACCTGAATCTACCCATTTCTAGTTTTGCTCCACCCTCCCCAGTCCTATCACTCCCTGACACCCTCAAAAGTCCCTCCCCAGCTTTCTTGTAGCCCCCTGCAGATACTGGAAGGCCACAAGAAGGTCTCCTCAGAGCCTTCTCTTCTCCAGACTGAACAACCCCAACTCTCTCAGTCTGTCTCCATATCAGAGCAGCTCCAGCCCTCTGCTCATCCTCGTGACCCTTCTCTGGACACCTGCCAGCACCTCCAGATGCTTCCTGGCACAGAGGCTCCAGAACTGGACACAGAGCTCCAGCTGCGGTCTCAGCAGAGTGGAGCAGAGGGGAGAATCCCCTCCCTGGCCCTGCTGGCTGTGCTTCTCTTGCTGCAGCCCAGGCTCTGCTTGGCTCTCTGGGCTGCAAGTGCTCACTGCTGGCTCCTGTTGAGCATCTCCTCCACAAGCACCCCCCAGGTCCTTTTCTTCAGGGCTGCTCTCAAGCCACTCCCTGCCAATCCTACATCAGCTCCTGGTGAACTCAGCAGTTCACATTTCCCCCTATTTTATTTACCTCCCAATCCATCCAAAATGGTTTGAATTGCAAGAAACCCCAGGACAAACAATGAAGGAGAACCAAAAAAATATGAGAAAGGCAATTCACATTATTGAGTTGAACATCAAAAGGCTCTAAATTCAGCAGGAAATTCGGGATGCTTTCCTGCTCCCTGCTGTGCTCCCCAGAGATTGATGGCTGCAATAACACCTTACTGAAGGCAAACACAAGGGATCACCTTTATTTATGATTGGTTGTTAGGTTTGGCTTTTTAATGAAAGGCCCTTTAATGCCTTCCCATAGAATAGAATAGAATAGAATAGAATAGAATAGAATAGAATAGAATAGAATAGAATAGAATAGAATAGAATAGAATAGACCAGACCAGACCTAACCAGGTTGGAAGAGACCTTTGAGATCATCAAGTCCAACCTATCACCCAACACCATCTAATCAACTAACCCATGGCACCAAGCACCCCATCCAGTCTCTTCCTAAACACCTCCAGTGAGGGTGACTCCACCAGCTCCCCAGGCAGCACATTCCAATGGCCAATCTCTCTCTCTCTGTGCAGAATTTCCTCCTAACTTCCAGCCTAAGCCTCCCCTGGTGCAGCTTGAGACTGTGTCCTCTTGTTCTGGTGCTGGCTCAGCATTTTAATGTTTCTCCTACAATCATTGACTCGTGCCCAGCCTTTAAAGATTTACCTCCCAGGATCAGCATCAGAATCTTTTGCTATCTTCACAGCTGTTTGAAATGTCACCATATTTGTTACATCTGCATCAGGCCCTTTTGCTTTAGTCATGTGGTTGATTAATTGAAGTATTGCTCTCTCTCTCTCTCCAACTCCCTGAAGGGAGGTTGTAGCCAGGTGGGGGGTTGGTCTCTTCTCCCAGGCAACCAGCACTAGAACAAGAGGACACAGTCTCAAGCTGTGCCAGGGGAGGTTTAAGGCTGGAGGTTAGGAAGAAGTTCTTCCCAGCAAGAGAGATTGGCCATTGGGATGTGCTGCCCAGGGAGGTGGTGGAGCCCCCATCCCTGGAGGTGTTCAAAAAGGGACTGGATGTGGCACTTGGTGCCATGGTTTAGTAGTCATGAGGTGTTGGTTGAGAGGTTGGACTTGATGATCTTTGAGGTCTTTTCCAATCTTATTGATTCTATTGCTCCAGTAGTAGCCAGGCCAGGAGGGAGCTCAGAATTGCAGCAGCTTTTTACAGACAACCTTCTTTTTCCTGAACTCTGCAGCAAGCTTCCTCTAGATTGCACATGGGCCAAGATCTTTATTGCTCTGTCCCTTTACAACTCAAGAGAAGATGACTGAGGATAAACTGAAACTTTCTAAGCTGTTCTTACAGAATCATAGAATGGTCTGGGTTGGAAGGGATCTCCAAAACTCATCCACTCCAATCTGACATCCACAAGCAGATCAGGTTGCCCAAAGCCCTGTCCAGCCTCACTTTGAATATCTCCAGGGATGCAGCCTCAGCCACCTCCCTGGGCAACCTGTTGCAGTGTTCCAGCAGCCTCCTGCTGCAGAACCTGCTCCTCACATCCAATCTCAATCTGCTCTGCTCCCATTTCAAACCATTGCCTCTCATCCTGCCCCTGCAGCCTTTGCAAACAGTCCCTCTGCAGCCTTCTTGTTGCCTCCTTCAGGTACTGCCAGGCTGCTATTAGGTCTCCCTGGAGCCTTCTACCTCTCCAGGCTGAACACCCCCAGCTTCCTCAGCCTGTCCTCATAGCAGAGCTACTCTGATTCCCTGATCACTTTCCTAGCCCTCCTCTGAACCTCCTCCATCAGGTCCATGTCTCTCTGGTGCTGAGGGCTCCAGAGCTGAACAGAAGTGAATTCATCAACTTCATTCTCTTTGTTTTCTGTTTTAGCAACACTGCTCAGTAAGTCAGGGGAAGTGCAGAAAGCAGGATTCAGCAGGACATCTCCACTGCTGCCTTGCCATGCAACTCTTTACTGCACACATCCCAGCAGCTGGTTGCCTGATCTCTTCTATAGGGTAGCAGCACTGATTACAACTGGAGATGAAGTACCTCTGGATTCATGATGGGGAAGCTCACAGCCTGTGAAAGCTTCTTAAGCTGTATGAAGAGAAGGCACAAGAATTGATGCTTCAGATAATAGGTGCTGCCAACTCTCCTCACAGCACAGTTAAACCCAGGGTGGGGAGGGGTTTGGGTTGGTTAGAATGAGGAAGCTACTGGCTGGGGCTAAACGATCTTGCCTGTCTTTTTAAGAGCATTTCCCTGTCCTTGTTTAAGTCTGCTAAACTGTTTTGAGAGAAGAGGAATAAAAACATGGAGGAACTGCCACTGGATGTGAATTTGGCACATGGCATTTTTATCCTTCCTGGTAGCACAAGGCTGGCTGTATGTACACAGTCAGCATGGAGAGCTGCTGAGCTGTATGGACAGCAGGAGGAGGAGAGAAGGAGGGGGGGAAAAAGAGGAGGAGAAGGAGAAGGAGGGGGGAAAAGAGGAGGAGAAGGAGAAGGAGGAGGGGGAAAAGAGGAGGAGAGGGAGAAGGAAGGGGGGAAAAGAGGAGGAGAGGGAGGAGGAGGGGGGGGAAAAGAGGAGGAGAGGGAGGAGGAGGGGGGAAAAGAGGAGGAGAGGGAGGAGGAGGGGGGGAAAAGAGGAGGAGAGGGAGGAGGAGGGGGGAAAAGAGGAGGAGAGGGAGGAGGAGGGGGGAAAAGAGGAGGAGAGGGAGGGGAGGAGGGGGAAAAGAGGAGGAGAGGGGGAGGAGGAGGGGGGAAAAGAGGAGGAGAGGGAGGAGGAGGGGGGGAAAGAGGAGGAGAGGGAGGAGGAGGGGGGGAAAAGAGGAGGAGAGGGAGAAGGAGGGGGGAAAAGAGGAGGAGAAGGAGAAGGAGGGGGGAAAAGAGGAGGAGAAGGAGAAGGAGGGGGGAAAAGAGGAGGAGAAGGAGAAGGAGGGGGGAAAAGAGGAGGAGAAGGAGAAGGAGGGGGGAAAAGAGGAGGAGAAGGAGAAGGAGGGGGAAAAGAGGAGGAGAAGGAGAAAGGGGGGGAAAAAGGAGGAGAGAAGGAGAAGGAGGGGGGAAAAGAGGAGGAGAAGGAGAAGGAGGGGGGGGAAAAGAGGAGGAGAAGGAGAAGGAGGGGGGAAAAGAGGAGGAGAAGGAGAAGGAGGGGGGAAAAGAGGAGGAGAAGGAGAAGGAGGGGGGAAAAGAGGAGGAGAAGGAGAAGGAGGGGGAAAAGAGGAGGAGAAGGAGAAGGAGGGGGAAAAGAGGAGGAGAAGGAGAAGGAGGGGGAAAAGAGGAGGAGAAGGAGAAGGAGGGGGAAAAGAGGAGGAGAAGGAGAAGGAGGGGGAAAAAGGAGGAGGAGAAGGAGAAGGAGGGGGGGAAAAGAGGAGGAGAAGGAGAAGGAGGGGGAAAAGAGGAGGAGAAGAGGAGGAGGAAGAAAAGGAGCAGGAGAAAGAGGAAAAGGAGATGATAATTAAGTCCAACTTCCCTGCCAGAGCAGAATCACTTGGAGTAGACAAGCTCTGAAAGCCTCCAGAAAAGGAGGCTCCACTACCAAAGTGGGCACTCTACCACACTCCAGTACAGTTCTTTCTCAAGTTCATGACCTTTACCTCTTGTCCTGTCCCCTGGGGACCACTGAGAAGAGCCTGGCCCCATCTTCCTGACAGCCACCCCTCAGATATTTATGTGCATTAACGAGATTCCCCTGCCAGCCCCTCCAGGCTGCACGGCCCCGGCTCCGTCAGCCTCTCCTCACTCCATTAGCTTTAATGAAGGTTTTGCAAGTGCTGCAGCAATGGTCTGCAGAGCTTGAGTGAACTGCACTGCTCTGTGCCAGAACTGGCTCTGGAGCCCTGAGGTTGTTAGATCTGCAGTCAGAGCAGTTTTATTTCCCCAGCTAAACTGCAGAAGGCACTGATGCAGGACGTGGTTATCCAAATGGCCACATGCTAACATATGTAAAACATCTCAGAAGGACAGGCTGGGTGCACAGGATCTGTCTCTGGGAAGGAGGGCTTGGTGCCACATGAGAGCACATCTGCAGAGGTTAGGCCATGGAACAGATGGTGCCATTTCCTGCTGCCATGGCATTTCAGGCTGAAACCCCTCCTCCCCCCATTAAAAGTCAAACTCCCCAAACAAAACACACCCCCCCCCCCCCCCCAAAACCCAAGCAAAAACCCCTACCCCACCTCCAAAAACCAACCCACCCAAACTATGAAGCAGCAATTAGCTTAGGGGGAATATTTGGCCTAAAATTAAGCCATTTCATGTTAACATACAACCTCCTGTACTGGTAGTCTGCAAAAAGGACACTGAAGGGCTGGAGTGTGTCCAGAGAAAGGCAACCAAGCTGGGGAAGGGGCTGGAGAAGAGGGCTGGGGAGGAGCAGCTGAGGGAGCTGGGGGTGTTCAGTGTGGAGAGGAGGAGGCTGAGGGGAGACCTCATTGCTCTTTACAGCTCCCTGAGAGAAGGCTGCAGGGAGCTGGGGGCTGGGCTCTGCTCCCCTGCCTCAGGTGATAGAAGGAGAGGAAGTGGCCTCAAGTTATGGCAGGGGAGGTTTAAGTTAGACATTAGGAGAAGTTGCTTTGCTGCAAGAGTGGTCAGGGCCTGGCAGAGGCTGCCCAGGGAGGTGGTGGAGTCCCCATCCTTGGAGGGGTTCAAAAAACTAGGTTCTGCTAATGTCCAACCTAAACCTCCCCTGGGTATTTTCCAACCTGGTTATTTCCACTCCATCCTATCCTATCCTATTCCATCCTATCCTATCCTATTCCATTCCACCCCATTCCACCCTATCCTACCCTATTCCACCCCATTCCACCCTATCCTACCCTATTCCACCCCATTCCACCCTACCCTACCCTACCCCACCCCACCCCACCCTACCCTACCCTACCCCACCCCACCCCACCCTATTCCACCCTACCCTACCCCACCCCACCCTATTCCACCCTACCCTACCCCACCCCACCCCACCCTATTCCACCCTACCCCACCCCACCCCACCCTATTCCACCCTACCCTACCCCACCCCACCCCACCCTATTCCACCCTACCCTACCCCACCCCACCCCACCCTATTCCACCCTACCCTACCCCACCCCACCCCACCCTATTCCACCCTACCCTACCCCACCCCACCCCCCCACCCTATTCCACCCTACCCTACCCCACCCCACCCCATCCTATTCCACCCTACCCTACCCCCCACCCCATCCTATTCCACCCTATTCCATCCTACCTTACCCTATTCCATCCTACCTTACCCTATTCCATCCTACCTTACCCTATTCCATCCTACCTTACCCTATTCCATCCTACCTTACCCTATTCCATCCTACCCTATTCCATCCTACCCCTATTCCATCCTACCCTATTCCATCCTACCCTATTCCATCCTAACTCTTGAAGGTACAAGTACCTTCTTCATGTTTCCTACTCAACACCCTTAGGCACCTATGGAAAAACTGCTGACCTTTTCTGCATGGGCTGAGGGCAAATAAAGTGAGCTACCAGGAAATTTAAGTGCCCAGACCAAACCATTTTGTTCTTGCTTCAGACCTGGCATCCTGCTTCATGGGCTGCAAAGTTTTATCAGGCCAAATCTCTTGCTGCTGCTGCTTGTCAGCTGAAGTTTCATTAGGGGGGGCGGGGGAAAGGAGTTGCAGCTGCCAGTGGGGTTTGGAGGGGTTCATAAATATTCTGCTCCTGTTCACAAGTGCTGCTCTGAACTGAAAGCAGGCAGATGAGCTGCCTCCTGAACTCACAGGAAAGCAGAGCTCTTAGACTCTGAAGCAGCATCACTCCACTGGCTAATGAAAGATAAAAATCTAGGCCCTGGGCAGGCTGGAGAAGAAGGAAGAGACCATGAGGTTCAGTAAGGCAAAGTGCAAGGTCCTGCACCTGGATGGGCTGAGGAGAAGCTCACAAGGTTCAGTAAGGCAAAATGCAAGGACCTGCACCTGGATGGGCTGAGGAGAAGCTCACAAGGTTCAGTAAGGTGCTGATGGTCTTCAGAAGTGGAACAGAAGCTCAGAAGATGAAGCACAATTAGGTGTTCAGAAGTGGAGGAGGAGAAGCAGCAAGGAGAGCTCACACAAAGTGCAGGCAGTGAGGCTGAGGCACCAAGAGTGCAGATGACACCAAGCTGAGTGGTGAGGTTGAGAAGGCTGAAGGATGGGATGGGAGACATCCAGAGGGACCTGGACAGGCTGCAGAGGTGGCTGAGGAGAACCTCATGAGTGGTCCTGCACATAGGTCAAGACAATCCTTGATATCTATCCAGGCTGGGAATGATGAGATTGAGAGCAGCCCTGCAGAGAAGGAGCACTCCACAGGCTAATGAAAGATAAAAATCCAGGCCCTGGACAGGCTGGAGAAGAAGGAAGAGACCATGAGTTCAGTAAGGCAAAGTGCAAGGACCTGCACCTGGATGGGCTGAGGAGAAGCTCACAAGGTTCAGTAAGGCAAAGTGCAAGGACCTGCACCTGGATGGGCTGAGGAGAAGCTCACAAGGTTCAGTAAGGTAAAGTGCAAGGTCCTGAAGCTAGGACGAGGCAATCCTCCATCCTGGGAGTGGTGAGATTGAGAGCAGCCCTGCAGAGAAGGACTTGGGGGTGCTGGTGGATGAGAAGCTGGACAGGAGGCAGCCATGGGCACTGGCAGCACAGAAGGTCAAGGGCAGCCTGGGCTGCATCCAAAGCAGTGTGGCCAGAGATGGAGAGAGGGGATCCTGCCCCTCTGCTCTGGGGAGACCTCACCTGCAGGGCTGTGCCCAGATCTGGAGCCCCCAACACAAGAGAGACATAGACCTGATGGAGGCCACAAAGATGCTCAGAGGGCTGGTGAAACCCTGCTATGAGGACAAGCTGGGACAGCTGGGATTGTTCAGCCTGGAGAAAAGAAGGCTCCAGGAGACATTAAAGCTGCCTTTCAGTATGTGAAGAGGACCTGCAGGCAGGCTGGGGAGGGACTGTTCGGAAGGGCCTTGGGTATAGGATGAGGGACAGTGGTTTGAAACTGGAGCAGGGCAGGGTTAGGCTGGACATCAGGAGGAAGTTCTGCACAGTGAGGGTGGAGAAATACTGGAACAGCTTGCCCAGGGGGGTGGTTAAGACCTCATCCCTGGAGACATCCAAGCTCAGCCTTGCCGTGTCCCTGGGCAGCCTGCTCCAGTTGAGGTGTCCCTGCTGCCTGCAGGGGGTTGGACAAGAGGCCCTTTGAGGCTTCTTCCAACCTGATGCCTTCTGTGATTTCACAAACTAACTTCACCTCATTTTGTCCTGACCTGGGGTGGGACACAACAACATTTCTTCTTCTTCAGATTTCGCTCCCAAGAAGGAGCTCTGCATCCCCCTAACACTTCCAGGGGGATCTCTCCCAACACTGTTGTTGGACTGGTTTATGATGGAAGGAGTGTTTGTCTCCACTGCTCCTGCTTGCTCCAGTCACTGACCTGTGCTCCTCTCATGCCAGGGGACTCAGCACAAGGAGGCTGATGGCTGAGTGCCAGCCTGCCCTCCAGGTGCTTGTTCTGTGGCCCCTGACAGCCTGGGAGGAGATTTTTTTCCTTGATCATCAATCAAATGTTCCCTGAGCATCTTCTGCTTGTACATCACTGTGAGGTCACTTTGATATCAATACCCAGTGACAGATGAGGCCTGTAGGGTGCTTGTTAGAGTGCCAGTGGCAGATGTATTTTATTCAGGTCTGATCAATTGGAGCACAGCAGGGATCTGGAGATCTGTCTCTGTCACTGGAGAACCACAGCAAGACCTTTTCCTCTTCACAAATTATGGACCTGAGAACCTGGTGACTGCAGCAGTCTTCACCTAGAGACTGGGAGACCACTCAAGCACTGGGGGAGAGCTCTGCCTGCCCTTTGAATAAAGGCTGGGGGTTGGAGTGGCTGGAGAGCAGCCAGGCAGAAAGGGACCTGGGGGTACTGGTTGATAGTAGGCTGAACATGAGCCTGCAGTGTGCCCAGGGGGCCAAGAGGACCAATGGCATCCTGGCCTGCATCAGGAACAGTGTGGCCAGCAGGAGCAGGGAGGTCATTGTGCCCTGTGCTCAGCACTGCTTAGGTCACACCTTGAGTCCTGTGTCCAGTTCTGGGCTTCTCAATTTAAGAAGGACATTGAGACTCTTGAATGTGTCCAGAGAAGGGCAACAAGGCTGGGGAGAGGTCTGGAGCACAGCCCTGTGAGGAGAGGCTGAGGGAGCTGGGGTTGCTTAGCCTGGAGAAGAGGAGGCTCAGGGGAGACCTTCTTGCTCTCTACAACTCCCTGCAGGGAGGTTGTAGCCAGGTGGGGGTTGGTCTCTTCTCCCAGGCAGCCAGCACCAGAACAAGAGGACACAGTCTCAAGCTGTGCCAGGGCAGGTTTAGGCTGGAGGTGAGGAGAAAGTTCTTCCCAGAGAGAGTTGTTGGCCACTGGAATGTGCTGCCCAGGGAGGTGGTGGAGTCCCCATCCCTGGAGGTGTTCAAGAGGGGATTGGATGTGGCACTCCCCAGCCCTGTTGCCCTTCTCTGGACACATTCAGGAGTCTCAATGTCCTTCATAACTTGAGAGACCCAGAACTGGACACAGGACTCAAGGTATGGCCTGGCCAGTGCTGAGCACAGGGGCAGAATGACCTCCCTCCCAACCCATCCCAGGAGTCCATGAGTGGCAGTGTGATGAGTGTGTGAGCACCCACAAGCACTGCAGATGCTGCAGCTGAATGCTGTAGCTTCTTCACTACCACTTCCTAGAGGGGTTCCTCATCTGCACTCTGTGCTCCTCTGCCTTTCACAATGCCAGGGAAGTCAAGACACTGCAGATTCCCCACCACGATGAAGCCATCACTGTCAAGCTCATTCTCTGAGGAGCTACCACCTAAATGACAGGGGAAGCACCTCCTGTGCATATTGATGGCCTCCTGTCTGCACCTCAGTGTGACCACCTGGCTTGCAAAGTCTGCAGGCTGCCATCCCAAGGGGTAATTGCAGCTCTCATCCTCCTGCTCTCACTGCTCCTCATCCAGCTGGGCATTCCAGCTTTCTCTCCCAATGTGGGACTCTGTGTTCTCTTCTGCTAATAGCACGTGCTGGCATTAAATATGAATTTCATACAACCAGAGAATGGCTCAGGTTGGAAGGGACCTCAGAGATCATCTACTCCAATCTCCCAGCCATGGGCAATGACACCTCCCAGCTAGACTCATCTGCTCAAGGCCTCATCCAGCCTGACCTTGAACACCCCAAGGCAGGAGGCAGTCACAGCCTCCCTGGGCAGCCTGTGCCAGACTCTCACCACCCTCATGCTGAAAAACTTCTTCCTCAGCTCCAGTCTGACCCTGCTCTGCTCCAAACCTTTCCCCCTTGTCCTGTCTCTAGACACCCTCAGGAGAAGTCTCTCTGCAGCCTTCCTGCAGGATCCCTTCAGGTCCTGGCAGGCAGCTCTGAGGTCCCCCCAGAGTCTTCTGTAGGCTGAACACCCCCAGCTCCCTCAGCCTGGCCTCACAGCAGAGCTGCTCCAGCCCTGGGATCATCTTTGTGGCCTCCTTTGGCCTCACTCCACGGCTCTGTGTCCTTCTCATGCTGGGGACAGCAGAGTTAGAGGCAGGATTGGAGGTGAGGTCTGAGCAGAGCAGAGCCCAGGGGCAGCATCCCCTCTCCTGCCCTGCTGCCCACACTCCTCTGGCCGCAGCCCAGCACACAGCTGCCTGCTGGGCTGCAGGAGGGCACTGCTGGCTCCTGGGGAGCTTCTCAGCCCCCAGCACCCCCAAGCCTCTTTCTCCAGGGCTGCTCTCAACCCACTCTGCCCCCAGCCTGGCCTTGTGCCTGGGGTTGGCCTGACCCTGGTGCAGGTCCCTTGCACTTTGCCTTGTTGCACCTCCTGCAGAGCAATTGCGAAGTATGATACCCGGTGGCACAAAAACGTTGGCTTTTAAACCTCAATTAATTATTCATTAGTGTGCAGCAGGTCTCTCCAGGCATGACAGCCTTAGTTAAGTGCACATCTAGGATATCACATATTAATCACTGGAGAAGGTGGGGAGGGAGGGAGGGGGGGAACAACCCCACTCTAGAGAAAAAAAGAGAATCACTTCTCAACTTCATTTAGATTGCTTTAGTGGTAGCAGATGCAAACGGGAAGGACAAGCAGACTGTCTCTCCTGCTACCCAAGGCCACTGGTCATTAAACAGTCTAGATGCCAGGCTGCAGACAGCTCATTGAATGACTAGGAAAGCACTTCACTGAAATTGCTGGACTAAATTATTCATGTCCAATTCAAGTGGTTGCTCTAATTCATTTTGGCTTACTTAGTAAATGAAGCTAAAAATAATTAAAGCCACGGGCTCTGAATGAGGCTTGTCCACAAAGCAGCATAAGGGTAACAGCAGCACAGAGTGGGGAGGGTTGGGAAGGTGCTTCAGGGATCACCCAGTCCAACCCCCCTCTGCTAGGGCAGGTCACACAGGAGCACAGCCAGGTGGGCTTTAAAAGGCTCCAGAGAAGGAGACTCCACAACCACTCTGGGCAGCTTGCTCCAGGGCTCAGCACCCTCACAGGGACAAAGTTTTCCCTTCTCTTCCCCTGGAAACTTCTCTGCTCCAGCTTGCAGCCCTTGCCCCTTGTGCTGTGCTTGGACATCCCTGAGCAGAGCCTGGCTCCAGCCCTGCACATCTTGATCCCCAGCAATGAGGGCAGCCCTCAGGCTCCTCTGCTCCCAGCTCCCTCAGCCTGGCCTCACAGGGAGATGTTCCACTGCCTGCAGCAGCTCTGGGACTCCATGCTGGACTCTCTCCAGCAGTTCCCTGAGGTCCTGCTTGAACTGAAGTGCCCAGAACTGGACACAATATTCCAGATGTGGCCTCACCAGGGCAGATCAGAGAGGGAGGAAAACCTATCCTCCTACTAGCCACAGCCCTTCTAATCCCCCCAGGCTGCCCTTGGCCTTCTTGGCCATGAGGGCACATTGCTGGCTCTTGTACACCAGGACTCCCAGGTCCTTATCCCCAGAGCTGCTCTCCAACAAATCAACCCCCAGCCTGTACTGGCCCCTGAGGTTGCTCTTTCCCAGATGCAAGACTCTACCCTTGTCCTTGTTTCCTAAGCAGAAGTTTCCTTTAAGTAAAACACAAAGAAAATAGAACTAAAAAGGAGAGGATCCAGGAATGGAGCAGAGAGTTCCACCTTCAGCAAAGCAGAACAACTGCTTCCATTTTGCTTCAAGCATTACCAAAAGCTATCCACAGAGACATTCCAGTGGAGATGCACACATGAAACGAAAGCAGAAACATTCAGAAGCCATCACCAGGCATCCCTAGACTTTCCCCCCACCTCTTTTTGAATGCTCCCAAACCAGCCTTGCTGTGACTTGCATGCTGAGCAGAGCACCTACAAGCCTGGTCCTATCTGTTTGCACTGCTAGTCCACGAGTTGCATTCCAGGGGTGCCAAGCCCACAACTCCAAACTCTTCTCAAATGCTGCCACCTAAAGGCTACAATTAGCAGAGCCACAGAAGTGTGTCCGCAGAACCCAACCCTGCAAGTCAGGCAACGGCTCAGGTTGGAAGGGACCTCAGAGATCATCTACTCCAACCTCCCTGCCACGGGCAGGGACAGCTCTCAGCTAGACTTGGTTGCTCAAAGCCTCATCCAACCTGGCCTTGAACATCTCTGGGCAGGAGGCATCCACAGCCTCCCTGGGCAGCCTGTTCCAGAGTCTCAGCACCTTCCTGCTGAAGAACTTCCTCCTCAGCTCCAGTCTCACCCTGCTCTGCCTCAACTTCAAGCCATTCCCCTTTGTCCTGGCTCTAGACAGCCTCA
Source organism: Picus viridis (assembly GCA_033816785.1). Taxonomy (NCBI): domain Eukaryota; kingdom Metazoa; phylum Chordata; class Aves; order Piciformes; family Picidae; genus Picus; species Picus viridis. The sequence goes on from CM066577.1 coordinate 11,832,712, forward strand.
GGAGAAGTCTCTCTGCAGCTTTCCTGGAGGATCCCTTCAGGTCCTGGCAGGCAGCTCTAAGTTTCCCCCACACACACACACTCTTATCTATTTCCTTCTCCTCTGACCTTGTTTGCAGCAAGTTACTTTCAGCAAATGCTTTAAAACCAAACCAAAAGCCAATGCCATAAGAGAAAAGTGTGGGGGAGCCAATGAATAAAACCCAAAGAGCTTCATGAAAAGTTCTGAGGAACCTTGTCCAGCAGCAGGAAATGTTCATCTCTCCTCATATCCAAGGAATACCTCCATCAAACTACTGCCTTGCTGAGAGGCAAGCCCTGCCCGTGGCAGGGGGCTGGAATAGATCTTCTCTGAGGGTCCCTTCCAACCAGAGCCAGGGCAGCACTGTCATCCTGCATATCAACACCTTGGAGTCCTTCATTTGCCAGGGGACCTGAGGTTGACTTTTATTTCAGTGCCAGCTTCCTTTCTCAGAGCATTACCCAAGCTCACAGTGCCCACCAGAAGTGAACAAGCAATAGGTTTAGATGCTGTCCTTAGAGGCAGGTGATGGAGCTGCCCCATGAGGTGCTGCTGACATGACTAATGGTAAAGTAGATACAGCAGGAGGCACAGAATCATGGAATGGGCTGGGTTGGAAGAGACCTTCTGAACATGAGCCTGCAGTGTGCCCAGGGGGCCAAGAGGACCAATGGCATCCTGGCCTGCATCAGGAACAGTGTGGCCAGCAGGAGCAGGGAAGGCATTGTGCCCTGTGCTCAGCACTGGTTAGGCCACACCTTGAGTCCTGTGTCCAGTTCTGGGCCCCTCAGGTTAAGAAAGATGTTGAGTTGCTGGAAGGTGTCCAGAGAAGGGCAACAAGGCTGGGGAGGGGTCTGGAGCACAGCCCTGTGAGGAGAGGCTGAGGGAGCTGGGGTTGCTTAGCCTGCAGAAGAGGAGGCTCAGGGGAGACCTTCTTGCTCTCTCCAACTCCCTGAAGGGAGGTTGTAGCCCGGTGGGGGTTGGCCTCTTCTCCCAGGCACCCAGCATCAGAACAAGAGGACACAGTCTCAAGCTGTGCCAGGGGAGGTTTAGGCTGGAGGTGAGGAGAAAGTTCTTCCCAGAGAGAGTTGTTGGCCATTGGAATGTGCTGCCCAGGGAGGTGGTGGAGTCCCCATCCCTAGAAGTGTTTAGGAAGAAACTTGATAGGATGCTTGGTGCCCTGGTTTGGTTGATTAGGTGGTGTTGGATGATAGGTTGGATGTGATAGGTTGGATCTTAAAGGGTCTCTTCCAACCTGGTCCGGTCCACTCCACTCCACTCCACTCCACTCCACCCACTCCACTCCACTCCACTCCACTCCACTCCACTCCACTCCACTCCACTCCACTCCACCCACTCCACTCCACTCCACTCCACTCCACTCCCACCCTCCCTCCCTCCTCCACTCCACTCCACTCCACTCCACTCCACTCCACTCCACCCACTCCACCCACTCCCTCCCTCCCACCCACCCACCCACCCACTCCACTCCTCCCTCCCTCCTCCCTCCACTCCACTCCACTCCACTCCACTCCACTCCACTCCACTCCACCCACTCCACTCCACTCCACTCCACTCCCACCCACCCTCCCACCCACCCACCCACCCACCCACCCACCCTCCCCACCCCCTCCCCCCACCCACTCACTCCACTCCACTCCCTCCACTCCCTCCCTCCCTCCCTCCCACTCCCTCCCTCCCTCCTCCCTCCCACCCACCCTCCCCTCCACCCACTCCACTCCCCCCTGCCATGGGCAGGGACACCTCCACCAGCCCAGGTTGCTCAGGCTCCTGTCCATCCAGGCCTTGCAGACTGATTCCTAAGGTGTACTCCAGCCCCTGCCTGGCAAAATCTCTGTGCATCCTTCTGGCCTCTGTGTCTGCTGCCTTCCCTGGTGGGGTTGGGGCAAACCTGCATGCAGGAGCTCCTAGATTCTAACAGTTCAGAGGGAGCTGAGCAGTTTAAGAACCAAGCCCTGATTTCTCCAGCAACTTGTCAGAACAAGCAGATTTCTCAACCATTAGTCAGAGAAACCACCACTGAACACTGAATGATGCTTCCAAGAACATGGGAAGCTTTGGCAATTGATCCAGAGAGGAAAGAAAAAACCCTTTTTGGCCATCTCTGACACTCATAATCTTTGTTAAGGACATCATTTCCCACTGCTTTTGGCCAGGATGGCTGTCAAGATTCCCAGCAAAAATCAATTAATCATCATAGAATCACTAAGGTTGGGAAAGTCCTCCAAGATCCTCAAGTCCAACCTTTCACCCAACACCTCCACGAGCATCAGACCATGTCCTGAGGTGCCACAGCAGCTCGTGCTTTGAACACCTCCAGGGATGGGGACTCCACCATCTCCCTGGGCAGCCAATTCCTGACCACTTGTGCAGGAAAGAAACTGTTCTTCATACCCAGCCTAAACCTTCCCTGGTGCAACCTGGGACTATTTCCTCTTGGCCTATTCTTAGGTACCTGGGAGAAGAGGCCATCACCAGCCTCTTCTCAGGGAGCTGTAGAGAGCAATGAGGTCTCTCTTCAGCCTCCTCCTCTCCAGACCAAACAACCCCAGTTCCCTCAGCCTCTCCTCATAAGATCTGCTCTCCAAATCCCTCACCAAATTCACTGCTCTTCTCTGGACCTGCTCCAGCACCTGAGCTGTGCAGCACCAGACCACACCTTGAGTCCTGTGTCCAGTTCTGGGCCCCTCAGTTCAGGAAAGATGTTGAGTTGCTGGAAGGTGTCCAGAGAAGGGCAAGAAAGCTGGGGAGGGGTCTGGAGCACAGCCCTGTGAGGAGAGGCTGAGGGAGCTGGGGTTGCTTAGCCTGGAGAAGAGGAGGCTCAGGGGGAGACCTTCTTGCTCTCCACAACTCCCTGAAGGGAGGTTGTAGCCAGGAGGGGGTTGGTTTCTTCTCCCAGGCAAGCAGCACCAGAACAAGAGGACACAGTCTCAAGCTGTGTCAGGGGAGGTTCAGACTGAAGGTGAGGAAGAAGTTCTTCATAGAGAGATTGGCCCTTGGAATGTGCTGCCCAGGGAGCTGGTGGAGTCCCCATCCCTGGAGGTGTTTAGGAAGAGCCTGGATGAGGCACTTGGTGCCATGGTTTAGTTGACTAGATGGTGTTGGGTGATAGGTTGGAGTTGATGATCTCAAAGGTCTCTTCCAACCTGGTTAATCCTATCCTATCCTATCCTATCCTATCCTATCCTATCCTATCCTATCCTATCCTATCCTATCCTATCCTATCCTATCCTATCCTATCGCATGCAGTGGTGTGCACTGCAGGGATCCTCAGGCTAGCAGCAACCCAGCTTAGTAACCTTGCACACTACAGGTTAGCCCCATGTAGATACAGTCATGGAATGGTCTGGGCTGGAAGGGACCTCCAAAGGTCATCCAATCCACCCCACCCTGCACTGAGCAGGGACATTCTCCACTAGATCAGGTTACTCAGAGCCTTGTCAAGCCTGACCTTGAATATCATCAGGGATGGGGCCTCAGCTACCTCCCTGGGCCACCAGTTGCAGTGGCAGGTCAGGATGTAAGTGAAGAAATTCCCTCTCTGCAAGGCTAAATATTTCAGGTGCTTTATGAATTCTTCTCTGTTGACTGTGCTCCTGAAGGTGTTCAGGAACAGCTCTTTGGACCTTTCTGCACACAGCTCAGCAGCCAGGATGGCTGACAGGACACAGATCTCAGTGTGTGTTGTCTGTGCACGTAGTTAATGGAAAGAAAAAGGTGGTTTAGGTTTCTCTTTGTCCCTCTGAGCAATGAACAATTGAAGTAACTCGGATTTCATTCCTTCTCCTGATAACCACTGTGAGATTTCAGATGCTTCAAGTTCCTAAAGCTAGCAGAGGGCTAAAGAAAACAAAGCAAAACTCAAATGTAAGTGGTTGGTACTCTGCTGCAGTTGGAGCTCTTATCCCTGGTTTGCCAATGCACTGGGCAAGACTGATCAGCATCCTTGGAGCCTCCCTCTGCAACTCTCCTCCTGCCTTAGTAGGAAGGCCTTCAGCACTAAACATCAGCTTCTCTCTGATTCCCACAGATCACCTCATTGCTGGTGACTCTTAGCAACCTGATCTAGTTGAGGATGTCCCTGCTGACTGCTGGGGAGGGTTGGACTGGATGACCTTGGAGGTCCCTTTCCAACCCAGACTATTCCATGGTTGTATGTAGCAGAAAGAGAGAGAGGAAGAACTGCAGGTTTCTATTTAGAGCATGACCCTGACTCTTTTCCTGTAGGTAAAGGATAATGATGTTGAAGCTCAACAACCCAAGCCTTCAGAGGTCTTCCACTGCAGATAAATATCTCATGGGTGGGAGCCATCAGGATGGGGCTGGGCTCTTCTCAGTGGTGAGAGCCACAGAGCTACTGCAGGCAGTGGAACATCTCCCTGTGGGGCCAGGCTGAGGGAGCTGGGAGCAGAGGAGCCTGAGGGCTGCCCTCATGGCTGGGGATAAAGATGTGCAGAGCTGGAGCCAGGCTCTGCTCAGGGATGTCCAAGCACAGCACAAGGGGCAAGGGCTGCAAGCTGGAGCAGAGGAGTTTCCAGGGGAAGAGAAGGGAAAACTTTGTCCCTGTGAAGGTGCTGAGCCCTGGAGCAGGCTGCCCAGGGAGGCTGTGGAGTCTCCTTCTCTGGAGACATTCAAACCCCACCTGGCTGTGTTCCTGTGTGACCTGCCCTGGGTGCTCCTGCCCTGGCAGGGGGTTGGTTTGATGACCTTCTGAGGTTCCTTCCAACCCCTGACAGTCTGTGATTCTGTGACCTCATACAGTACCCTTCTAGTTATGTTTTGTGGGAGACATAAGACTGCAGATTAGGAAGAAATTCTTTCCAGTGAGGCTGGTGAGACACTGGAGCAGATTGCCCAGGGAGGCTGTGGCTGCCTCCTCCCTGGAGCTGTTCAAGGCCAGGCTGGATGAGGCCCTGAGCAACCTGGGCTACAGGAAGCTGTCCCTGTCCATGGCAGGGGAAGCTGGAACTATCTGATCTTTAAGGTCCCTTCCAACCCAACCCACTCTGTGATTCTATGCTTGTACCATCCATTGCTTTTTCTCCATCAGACAGGAGCAGCAGCAGAAAGCAGAGTTACTGCCTAAGAGGCCAGCTCAGGACAAACGCCACGGTTTCCCATCACATCCCATCACACAAGGTTGCCATTTCTCCACTTTTTCAATGTCTATCCCTTGCTGCTAACACACCAAATTGAACACTGCCTGTGGCATTTGCTGTACCTTCATCTGCTGGATTAAATGTTGTCTCAGCTGCTCTGCTCCGGCCCTCAGGGACCAAACCCATTACCAGCCAGAATCCTTTCAGCAGCAGAAGCAGCAGAACACCGATGTCTCATCCCGGCTAACAGCATCAAGGTGATAGCTCACTGTGACACCAGCCTCCTCCTCACCTTTTCACTGATTCCTTTTTATGTTTGCCTGATGCTTTACAGCCTTTTTTTTTTCCCCTGGCACCAAGCAAGGACCTGAAGGATCGATGGCTCTCTTCCGACTCCCGACCACGTTTCATTAGAAGTGAGCCAGAACCCAGAACTGCTCCTGGGCAGAGCTGGGTGAAGAAGGGAAATCTTTCTTTCACATAGGTCTGTCAGCTGCACAGCCTGAGAAGTCAGGGCAATGGCTCAGTGATCCAGGAAATGCTTCCACAGTTCCTCTGTTTTTTTTCCCCCCACTACTGTGGAGATTTCAAAGCCTAACTACAGTCAAAGTCAGAAGGGAAAAGCAACGAATTTCCAAGCTCTCCATCGAGCTAAAAACAACCCCAACCCCAACCCAACAAAGCCCTTTCAAGTGTTTTAGGTGAAGCTGCTTCTTGTGTGACCTGATGGAAGAATGAAATGTGGAATTGGCTCTGAAAACCTTCCAGTTGCCTCCCTGGCTCCATCTCCAGGTGATTGCAATACAATAATAATACAATACACCAGGTTGGGAAAGACCTTCAAGATCATCACGTCCAACCCATCAACCAATCCAACCCACCCAACAACTAAACCATGCAGCCAAGCACCCCAGCAAGTCTTCTCCTGAACACCTCCAATGAAGGTGACTCCACCACCTCCACGGGTAGCCGATTCCAATGGCCAATCACTCTCTCCGTGTAGAACTTCTTCCTAACATCCAGCCTAAACCTGCCCTGGCGCAGCCTGAGACTGTGTCCTCTTGTTCTGGTGCTGGCTGCCTGGGAGAAGAGACCAACCCCCACCTGGCTACAACCTCCCTTCAAGGAGTTGTAGAGAGCAATAAGGTCACCCCTCAGTCTCCTCTTCTCCAGGCTAAGCAACCCTCCCTCAGCCTCTCCTCACAGGGCTGTGCTCCAGACCCCCTCACCAGCTTTCTTGCCCTCCTCTGGACACGTTCCAGCAAGACAACATCCTTCCTAAACTGAGGGGCCCAGAACTGGACACAGGACTCAAGGTGTGGCCTGACCAGTGCAGTGTACAGGGGCAGAATGACCTCCCTGCTCCTGCTGGCCACGCTCTTCCTGATGCAGGCCAGGATGCCATTGGCTTTCTTGGCTGCCTGGGCACACTGCAGGCTCATGTTCAGCCTACAATCAACCAGCACCCCCAGGTCCCTCTCTGCCTGGCTGCTCTCCAGCCACTCTGACCCCAGCCTGTAGCACTGCCTGGGGTTGCTGTGGCCAATGTGCAGAACCCGGCACTTGGATGTGTTCAATCTCCTGCCCTTGGCCTCTGCCCATCTGTCCAGCCTGTCGAGGTCCCTCTGCAAAGCCTCTCTGCCCTCCAGCAGATCAACTCCTGCCCCCAGCTTGGTGTCATCTGCAAATTTACTGATGATGGACTCAATGCCCTCATCCAGATCATCAATAAAGATTCTGAGGGAAGTGCCTGGATCTCACCCCAGCTGAGGCAGAGCAGCTTACTCCAGCAGTCTAAAACTCTCCTCAACTGTCGAGAGGAGTTTTGCAAGGATCTACATTTGGAGATGAGCTGCAGCACTTGGATAGAACAAATCATCCCAGTATCACCAAGGTTGGAAGAGACCTCAAAGATCATCGAGTCCAACCACACCATCACAGTATCACAGTATTGCTAAGGTTGGAAGAGACCTCGAAGATCATCGAGTCCAACCTGTAGCCACAAACCTCATCATACAACGGTAGCAGCTGGAAGGGACCTCTGGAGACCATCAAGTCCAAACCCCCTGCAGGGGCACCCAGGGCAGGTCACACAGGCACACATCCAGATAGGTCTTGAAAGTCTCCAGGGAAGGAGACTCCACAACCTCTCTGGGCAGCCTGCTCCAGGGCTCTGTCACCCTTAGAAGGAAGAAGTTTTTCCTCCTGTTGAGGTGGCACCTCCTGTGCTCCAGTTTGCATCCACTGCTCCTTGTCCCACCACAGCACACCACTGAACAGAGCCTGGCCCCTTCCTCACACCCACCCTTCAGATGTTTGGAAACGTTGCTCAGATCTCCCCTCAGCCTTCTCCTCTCCACACTACCATGAAACTCTGCAACCAGGCACTCCAAAGGGTGGGAACAATACCAAAGCTCTGTGGCTTGGAAGCCTCTCAGGTTATAGGATGGAGAGAAATCAAACTGCACCTCCAACATCACCTTCCTTTCCTTGGCAGGGAGTAAAGATCTTTGTGAAAGGATGTAACCCAAAGCAAGCCACTTGTAGAACACTGACCCCTGATTCTTTTCCTTTAGGATGAGTCTTTTTTAGCTGCTGGTTTTCCTTCCTCAAAGCAATGCAAATGTTTCACAGGGAGCACGTGGACTCTCCTCCTCTGGAGATGTTCATAACCCTCCTGCATGCATTCCTGCATAACCTGCTCTAGGTGATGCTGCTCTGGCAGGGGCATTGGACTGGATGATCTCTGGAGGTCCCATCCAACCCCTACCATTCTGTGACTCTGCACTAAAACAGTCTGCCACAGCTGGTGCCTGATGGCAAACCCTCCCAAAACCTTCCAAAACAACAATATCATCAAAGGAGTCTCTCTAGGTACAGAAGGATTTGCTCTGTGGTGTCTTCTAACCCTGAGAGCAGGTGCTGCCAGGTTTGGAAGGTATCTTTTCAGTAGCAGGTGGCAGATGGAATGTTAGTAAGCATTAACTGCCATGAAATGAGAGTGGAGCAATCTCCTCTCCCATTCACACCCCTAGAAACTCAGTCACCAAGAACCACAGAATTGTTTTGGTTGGAACAGACCTCTAAGATCACAGAGCCCAAGCATCAACCCAACCCCACCGTGGCCACCAAACCCCACATGCCATGGCCACACACTTCTGGAACACCTCCAGGGATGGGGACTCCACCACCTCCCTGGGCAGCCTCTGCCAGCCCCTGGCCACTCCTGAAGTCAAGAAATCTTTCTTAACCTCCACCCTGAAACCTTCCCCTGGCAGTTTCAGGCCATTTCCTCTTCTTCTATCAACTCATACCAGAAAAAAGAAGACCAATCCCCACCTCACTTCAACCTCTTTTCAGGGAGTTGTAGAGAACAACTCCAGGCCATTTCCTCCCTACTATCAAGTGATAGAAGGAGAGAAGAGACCAATCTCACTGCAGCCTCCTCTCAGGGAGCTGGAGAGAGCAATGAGGCCTCCCTCAGTCTCCTTTTCTCCACACTGAACACCCTCAGCTGCTCCTCCCCAGCCCTATTCTCCAGACCCTTCCCCAGCTTTGTTGCCCTGACCTGTTCCAGCCTCTCAATGCCCTTCTCAGAGTGAGAGCTCCAAAACACAGCCCTGGACTCAAGGTGTGGCCTCACCAGCGCTGAGTACAGAGGCACAGTGACCTCCCTGCTCCCGCTGGCCACACTGTGCCTGGTGCAGGCCAGGATGCCATTGGCCTCAGGGACTGCTGAGGGTCAGTCAGCACCTCAACAGTACCCAGGGAGACCTGAGACCTCCCTGAAGCAATGGAGAAACGAAGCAGCAAAGATCTGACCAGCTTCAGAGCGTAGATTTGTGGTTGTTTAGTCATCTTCGGGGTGGGTTTTTTTGTTGCCAGCTGAGGCAGTCGAAGCTAAAAGCACAAGTGGCACATCCTTGCAAGCAGCCACTCCCAACGTTGGACAGGAGTCCTAGCCTGAGCTCCTCCAGTGGGTGCTCAGACGTGACGCCTGCTGTCTGCCCTCATGCTCGTCTCAAGCTGGAAGCGCAGAGCTTGTTTCCAAGTTCATCAAACCCTTCCCCGGGGGGACATAGGTGTCAAGCAATGAAAGGTGACTGCTTGGACGCCAGGGAATGATCTGTTCAGAAAGGAAACGTGTCTGAAGTGGGGAAGAGGAACTGAAGGCTTTCTCTTGTCTGCTGGCTTAGTCCCAGAGAGTCCTGCCGACAGCTCCCTAAACCACAGAGCTGGCTTCTAAGCTGGCTGCCCTGTTACACAGAGCCCGCACTCACACAGCTCACATGCCATTTCCCAGCAGTTTTGGCCTACTCTTGCACATTTTCTCCTCAGTTTTGCAGTGCTTTCACAGATTGCACCAGGGAGCCTCAAAGGTCATCTTGTGCAACCCCTCCCTGCAGGCAGCAGGGACAACTCCAGCCAGAGCAGGCTGCCCAGAGCCACAGTAAGTCTGAGCTTGAACGTCTGCAGGGATGGAGCCTCCACCACGTCCCTGGGCAACCTCTTCCAATGTCTCACCACACTCACTGTGCAGAACTCCCTCCTGATGTCCAACCTAACTCTGCCCTGCTCCAGTTTCAAACCATTGCCCTTTGTCCTACCCCCAGAGGCCCTTCTGAACAGTCCCTTCCCAGCTTGCCTGGAGGCCCTCTGCAGATATTGAGTTTCAGCTCTAAGGTCTCCCTGGAGCCTTCTCCTCCAGGCTGAACAGTCCCAGCTCCCTCAGCCTGTCTCACAGCAGAGTTTCTCCAGCCCTCTGAGCATCTCTGTGGCCTCCATCAGCACCAGCTCTCTCTTGTATCTTGGGGAATCCCACAGCTGAGGGCAGCCCTGCAGGTGAGGTCTCCCCAGAGCAGAGGGGCAGGATTCCCCCTCTCCATCTCTGGCCACACTGCTTTGGATGCAGCCCAGGCTGCCCTTGACCTTCTGTGCTGCCAGTGCCCATGGCTGGCTCCTCTCCAGCTTCTCATCCACCAGCACCCCCAAGTCCTTCTCTGCAGGGCTGCTCTCAATCTCATCACCCCCAGGATGGAGGATTGCCTCATCCTAGCTTCAGGACCTTGCACTTTACCTTACTGAACCTTGTGAGCTTCTCCTCAGCCCATCCAGGTGCAGGACCTTGCACTTGGCCTTACTGAACCTTGTGAGCTTCTCCTCAGCCCATCCAGGTGCAGGACCTTGCACTTTGCCTTACTGAACCTCATGGTCTCTTCCTTCTTCTCCAGCCTGTCCAGGGCCCAGATTTTTATCTTTCAGCAGGCTGTGGAGTGCTCCTTCTCTGCAGGGCTGCTCTCAATCTCATCATTCCCAGCCTGGATAAATATCAAGGATTGTCCTGACCTAGGTGCAGGACCACTCATGAGGTTCTCCTCAGTCAACTCTGCAGCCTGTCCAAGTCCTTCTGGATGTCTCCCATCCCATCCTTCAGCCTTCTCAACCTCACCACTCAGCTTGGTGTCATCTGCACTCTTGGTGCCTCAGCCTCACTGCCTGCACTTTGTGTGAGCTCTCCTTGCTGCTTCTCCTCCTCCACTTCTGAACACCTATTTGTGCTTCATCTTCTGAGCTGCTGTTCCACTTCTGAAGACCATCAGCACAAAAAGCCTTGACCATTATCTGTCTCCCTTCTCTCTTATGTAACTTTTCCTGCCCATTTCCAACCTGCCACATTTCTCAGCTTCCCCCTAATGCTTCACACTTCAGGCAGTTCTTATTCTCCCCTCTTCATGAAACACTTCCTGCCCAAGCCAGTCCCCCTCCCATCTCATCCATCTTCTCTTATTTCATTTGTTTTTCACCCCCTCCTCCTGCCATCTGGAATGGGGCTGTTTGTCACTTGCTCTATCTATTATGGAGCTGTTCCTACAGTATTGCATGGAAATAACATCAGAGGCAGTGCTCTTCCAGCAGTCCTCCTAGGGTTCTTCTGATTCCGGAGGAGTGGGAAGGGGAACAGCAGGAGGAGAGAGAGTCTGAGTCTAATCAAAACCAACTGGTAACCAGGTAACATCTCACCCTCCCTGCAACAGGAAAAAAAAAACAAAACTAAAGAAAGAGGAAAAAGTCCTTTTAAGGACTTTGTGAAAGCTTTTACCTATCATGTAGGCCACACCTTGAGTCCTGGGTCCAGTTCTGGGCCCCTCAGGTTAGGAAGGATGTTGAGTTGCTGGAAGGTGTCCAGAGAAGGGCAAGAAAGCTGGGGAGGGGTCTGGAGCACAGCCCTGTGAGGAGAGGCTTAGGTTGGACTAAGTGATGGAACAAGGAGCAGTGGACACAAACTAGAACACAGGAGGTACCATCAATAGCTAGAGGTCATGAGGATGGGGCCAGGCTGTCTAAAGTGGTGCCCAGTGATGGAACAAGGAGCAGTGGACACAAACACAGGTTTCACTTCAGTATCAGGAAAAACTTCTTCCTTGGGAGGGTGCCAGAGCCCTGGAGCAGGCTGCCCAGGGAGGTTGTGGACTCTCCTTCCCTAGAGACTTTCAAATCTGCCTGGATGTGTTCCTGTGCAACCTGCCCTGGGTGAACCTGCCTTAGCAGGAGGGCTGGCCTGGATGATCTCCAGAGGTCCCTTCCAAGCCCCAGCATTCTCTGATTCTCCAGCATCAAACATACCTGCTAGTCAAGAGGAAGCAGAAAGGCAACCCTGGTATTCTGCCTTTTCAAGTATTAGCAGCTCTGAAGGTGTCAAAGCCATCTTCAAGAGTCTTTTTCATGTGTGAATGTCAGTGTTGTCTCCAAGTGAACTCTTCCTCAGGCTGTCTTTAATAGCAGAGACTTAGTTGTAGGTCTGGAAACAGGACTTTGTGTGCAAGATCAGGGAGGCTGGGGATTCCTAGGCTGCCTCTGGACCAAGGCTTGGCTGTGTTTTGCATCCCAGCCAAGTGCAACGCCTCAGAACGTTTCTATTACCTACCTTTACAGTCCCATCCTAATTCTCACCGCTCAACCTGCAGCACATCCCACACTGAAACTGAGGTTTTAAAAGCACCACTTGAAAACCACATCAAGCTTCTCCCAGCTTTACAGGTGTTGCATTGAACAGCAGCTTGAATTGAGGAGAACTAACTCCTGGGCTTCAGGGTTATCATGGCTGCAAAGAGGCAAAGCAATTGCTGGAACACAGCAATTTTGCCCTCTCTGCTTGGCACTGCAGGTCTGAGAGTCAGGTTTGGTGCTACAGCAGAGGAGTTTTAATCCAACTCTGGGGGGGGGGGTCTGCAGGTGCAGGGGTGTAGGACATCCTCAGGAGGTAAGGAGTAAGGATAAACAGATTTGTAGCATGAAACTGAGGAGATGGATTTATCCATAGCAGCATTTGGGCACTGGTGATCCTGTGATCCTCTCTGAGGAATACCAAATGTGGATCTGTCTTGCAGTTCAACACCTGAGACACACAGCAGCACAGAAAGCATCCAGAATCACCAAGGTAGGAAGAGACCTCAAAGATCATCGAGTCCAACCTGTCACCACAGACCTCATGACTAGACCATGGCACCAAGTGCCACATCTAGTCCCCTCTTGAACGCCTCCAGGGATGGTGACTCCACCACCTCCCTGGGCAGCACATTCCAATGGTTAACAACTCTCTCTGGGAAGAACTTTCTCCTCACCTCCAGCTTAAACCTCCCACTGGTGCAGCTTGAGACTGTGTCCTCTTGTTCTGGTGCTGCTTGCCTGGGAGAAGAGACCAACCCCCACCTGGCTACAACCTCCCTTCAGGGAGTTGGAGAGAGCAAAAAGGTCTCCCCTGAGCCTCCTCTTCTCCAGGCTAAGCAACCCCAGCTCCCTCAGCCTCTCCTCACAGGGCTGTGCTCCAGACCCCTCCCCAGCTTTCTTGCCCTTCTCTGGACACCTTCCAGCAACTCAACATCCTTCCTAAACTGAGGGGCCCAGAACTGGCCACAGGACTCAAGCTGTGGCCTGACCAGTGCTGAGCACAGGGCAGAATGACTTCCCTGCTCCTGCTGGCCACACTGTTCCTGATGTAGGCCAGGATGCCTTTGGCTGCCTTAGCCACCTGGGCACACTGCTGGCTCATGTTTAGGTGGCTGTCAATCAGCACCCCCAGGTCCCCCTCTGCCTGGCTGCTCTCAGCCACTCTGACCCCAGCCTGTAGCTCTGCATGGGGTTGCTGTGGCCAATGTGCAGCCCCTGGCACTTGGATTTGTTGAATGCCATCCTGTTGGACTCTGCCCATCTGTCCAGCCGATTGAGGTCCCTCTGCAGAGCCCTTCTGCCCTCTAACAGATCAACATCTGCTCCCAACTTGGTCTCATCTGCAGTTTTGCTGATGACTGTCTCAATCCCCTCATCCATATCATCAATGAAGATGTTAAAGAGGATGGGGCCCAGCCCTGATCCCTGGGGCACACCACTGGTGCCTGGCTGCCAGCTGGCTGTGCCACCATTCCCCACCACTCTCTGGGCTCAGCCTCCAGCCAGTTCCTAACCCAGGTCAGAGTGCTGCTGCCCAAGCCAGGGGCTGACAGCTTGGCCAGGAGTTTGCTGGGGGGGGATGGTGTCAAAGGCCTTGCTGAAGTCCAGGTAGACTACATCCACAGCCTGCCCCACATCCACCAGGCAGTCACCTGGGCATAGAAGGAGATCAGGTTGGAGAGGCAGGACCTGCCCCTCCTAAATCCATGTTGGCTGGACCCGAGCCCCTGGCCATCCTTCAGGTGTGCAGTGATTGTCCCCAAAGCACTTCAAAGATCATCCAACCTGTCACCACAGACCTCATGACTACACCATGGCACCAAGTGCCATGCCTGAGACCTTTTCAAGGCGAGTTTAACTGGAATAACATTCATAGGAGAGGACAAGCTAAAACTGCCTGCCAAAAAACAAAGACTGGGGGGGGAGGGGAACCCACCACAAACCCAAGGCACTAAATGCTGCTGGAGAACTCAACTGAGCCTTTCCCCTTCATTTGCAATATTTATGAACCCAGTTGGCAAATTGGTTTTGCTATGCAAATGTTGTTTACTCTTTGTCACTGTCACCTTTCAGTTCCCATCAGCAGAACTTAAACTCTTAAAGCTTTGAAGCTCCTGAACAAATGAGCACAGTGTTTCTCCCCACCCCCCAGCAAACCCAAGGCTCCCCACTGCTGATTAGTGCTGTTAAGGCTTCCCTGGCTTCTCTTTTTCAAACGGGGCTTTAAAAACCTGAGCTGGAGGAGTTCAGCCTGCAGAAGAGGAGGCTCCGAAGGGGCACCTCAGAGCTGCCTTCCAACACCTGAAGGGATCCTGAAGGAAGGCTGCAGAGGCACTTTTCATGAGAGTGCCTAGAGGTAGGACAAGGGGGAGTGGTTTGAAGCTGAGGCAGAGCAGGGTGAGACTGGAGCTGAGGAAGAAGTTCTTCAGTAGGAGGCTGGTGAGACTCTGGCACAGGCTGCCCAGGGAGGCTGTGGATGCCTCCTGCCTGGGGGTGTTCAAGGCCAGGTTGGATGAGCAACCAAGTCTAGTTGAGAGGTGTCTCTAGCCTGGCAGAGAGATTGGGTTAGATGATCTCTGAGGCGCCTTCCAGCCTAAACCAGACTATGATCCCAAGGTATTGTCCCCTCTGTTTCACCCATCAGAGGGGTAAGGTGCATCATCACTGTGTGTCGTTGATCAAAGGCACCATTTCACAAACACAACCAGCAGCCTGAGAAGCAGATTCCATTGAGCAGCCACCTGTGGCAGACAGCCTATCAACCTGTGCAGAGCCACTTAGCCCCCACCAGAAAAAAAGCCAAACAAAACCTCTGAGACAGGTTTTACCTTCCCCTTTTCCACCCTTCAACAACACACTACAAAGGCAACCAGCTAAGTCATACCCCACACAGAAAGAACCCTGAGCTGACACAACTGCAAGCTTCCTACAGCCACTCTCTTCCTCACACATGCTTCTTGCTCCAGCACATCCATCCCTCCAGAGCAAACCCCAGGAGCAGGTAGGTGTGCAGCCAGGTGGGGGTTGGTCTCTTCTCCCAGGCAAGCAGCACCAGAACAAGAGGACACAGTCTCAAGCTGTGCCAGGGGAGGTTTAAGCTGGAGGTGAGGAGAAAGTTCTTCCCAGCAAGAGAGATTGGCCATTGGAATGTGCTGCCCAGGGAGGTGATGGAGTCACCATCACCTGGACACCTTCCAGCAACTCAACATCTTTCCTAAACTAAGGAGCCCAGGACTGGACACAGGACTCAAGGTGTGGCCTAACCAGTGCTGAGCACAGGGCACAATGACCTCCCTGCTCCTGCTGGCCACACTCTTCCTGATGCAGGCCAGGATGCCATTGGCCTTCTTGGCCCCCTGGGCACACTGCTGGCTCATGCTCAGCCTGCTTTCAACCAGCACCCCCAGGTCCTTCTCTGCCTGGCTGCTCTCAGCCACTCTGACCCCAGCCTGTAGCACTGCCTGGGGTTGCTGTGGTCAGTGTGCAGAACCTGGCACTTGGATGTGTTCAATCTCATGCCCTTAGCCTCTGCCCATCTGTCCAACCTATCAAGGTCCCTCTGCAGAGCTCTCCTACCCTCTCCCAAGCTGTGCCAGGGGAACTTACAGGAAGGCTGGGGAGGGACTTCTCAGGCTCTCAGGGAGTGATAGGACTAGGGGGAATGGAATGAAGCTGGAGGTGGGGAGATTCAGGTTAGATGTGAGGAAGAGGTTCTTCACCATGAGAGTGGTGAAGCCCTGGAATGGGTTATCCAGGGAGGTGGTTGAGGCCCCGTCCCTGGAGGTGTTTAAGACCAGGCTGGACGAGGCTCTGGCCAGCGTGATCTAGTGTGGGGTGTCCCTGCCCATGGCAGGGGGGTTGGAACTAGCTGATCCTTGTGGTCCCTTCCAACCCTGATACTATGATTCTAACTTTAGGCTGGAGGTGAGGAGAAAGTTCTTCCCAGAGAGAGTTGTTGGCCATTGGGATGTGCTGCCCAGGGAGGTGGTGGAGTCCCCATCCCTGGAGGTGTTCAAGAGGGGATTGGATGTGGCACTTGGTGCCATGGTTTAGTCATGGGGCCGGTGGTGACAGGCTGGACTTAATGATCTTTGAGGTCTCTTCCAACCGTGGTGACTCTGTGATTCTGAACTCCTGCCCCCAACTTGGTGTGATCTGCACATTTACTGCTGATGTACTCAATGCCCTCATCCAGACCATCAGTGAAGATGTTAAAGAGGATGGAGCCCAGCCCTGATCCCTGGGGCACACCACTGGTGCCTGGCTGCCAGCTGGCTGTGCCACCATTCCCCACCACTCTCTGGGCTCAGCCTCCAGCCAGTTTCTAACCCAGCTCAGAGTGCTGCTGCCCAAGCCAGGGGCTGACAGCTTGGCCAGGAGTTTGCTGTGGGGGGGGATGGTGTCAAAGGCCTTGCTGAAGTCCAGGAAGAGATAAAGGGAGCAGAAGAGCGAAGAAGCAGCCCCAAATCATTTTGGCACTCTGTTTGGCTCCTGAATCACGTACCAGCCAAAGGAGGGGGGAAGAGAAAAAACAGTGATTGGAAGGAAAAGAATGAAAACCACTCTGCCTAATGGGAGCTAGCAAGGACCATATGGCCTGACAAAGACTGTGCACATTGAGACATCAGTCAGCGTGGCAAGGAGCTGAAGCAACAGCTACAAATTACAAGCTTAATTGCTAAAAATAATTAAACAGATTGCCAGACATTGGGAGCAAAAAAAAAAACACCCATAAATCCCACATGTGGGCATCCAGTGGCCATGGGAAGGGAGCAGGACACAGTGCTGCAAGTGGTTCTCTCATCTATCATTTGAAAGCTCTGCCTTAGCGTTGGAAAGTGGTTGCCCAGGGAGGTGGTGGAAGCCTCATGCCTGGAGGTGTTTGCAGCCAGGCTGGATGGGGCTGTGAGCAGCCTGCTGTAGTGTGAAGTGTCCCTGCCCATGGCAGGGGGGTTGGGACTGGCTGAGCCTTGAGGTCCCTTCCAACCTTGACTTTGAAAAGCACCCAAATTAGGTTAAGCCCAGAGGTGACTGGGAGAACCTTCCCTTCATACATGGCATGGTTTTAACTCAGTCCTCTCTCCCACTGTGCTTCTGATTCACAGACTGAGTTCAGAGGAGCCCACAAGGATGAGCCCAAGGGCTGGAGCAGCTCTGCTGTGAGGCCAGGCTGAGGGAGCTGGGGGTGTTCAGCCTGGAGAAGAGACTCTGGGGGGACCTTAGAGCTGCTTTCCAATAGCTGAAAGGATCCTCCAGGAAGGCTGCAGCGGGACTTTTCTTGAGGGTGTCTGCAGACAGGACAAGGGGGATGTTAGGAAGAAGTTCCTCCTCATGGGGGTGGTGAGGCACTGGAACAGGTTGCTCAGGGAGGTGGCAGAAGCCTCCTTCCTGGAGATTTTTGAAGACCTCAAGGACCATCCAGTTCCAACCCCCTGCCATGGCCAGGGACACCTCACACTACAGCAGGTTGCTCACAGCCACATTCACCCTGGCCCATAAAACCTCCAGGGATGAGGCTTCCACCCCCTCCCTGGGCAACCTGTGCCAGTGTCTCACCACCCTCAATGGGGAAGAACCTCTTCCTAACATCCAAGCTGAATCTACCCATTGCTAGTTTTGCTCCATTCCCCCCAGTCCTATCCCTCCCAGACAGCCTAAAGAGTCCCTCCCCAGCTTCCTTGTAGCCCCCTTCAGATACTGGAAGGCCACAAGGTCTCCTGGGAGCCTTCTCTTCTCCAGACTGAACAATCCTCCAGCTGGAAAAGGCCTTCCCTTCCCCTGCAGGGAGTTGGAGACAGCAAGAAGGTCTCCCTGAGCCTCCTCTTCTCCAGGCTAAGCAACCCCAGCTCCCTCAGCCTCTCCTCACAGGGCTGTGCTCCAGACCCCTCCCCAGCTTTCTTGCCCTTCTCTGGACACCTTCCAGTGTCTCAATGTGCTTCTTTCAAGCTGACATTTTCTTACATTTCAGAGAATGCTCAGAGCTGGGAAGGCATCAAGCACCAGTGAAGCTAGGGAGGGAACAGGACAGCACCAGCAGCCCAAAGGAGGTGTGGTGCAGACAAAAGCAAGCCTGCCACAGTCCAATGGTCTTTTTTCTGAGGAGAGCAATGAGGTACCTTCTGGAGAAAATATTTTCCCTAGCTTGTACAATGAAGAGACTGCATTTAAAGAGAGCCAGAGGACTTGTAGTAATGCTGTTGTTGCAGAGCTATCGCTGGTACCAGACCTTAAGCTTTTCGCCTCAGGCTCGCCCTGGCTGAACCGCTCCTGACTTGCCTGCAGCAAGTGTTTTTCCTACAGCTATTTCTCCAGGAGGCCAGGGGCTTTGTTGTTTGGGTTGTTGAGGAGTTGTTTGTGCTATTTGTAATCCCTTTGTTTGCTTTCTTACGGCACAGGCATGACAAAAAAAAATCACAATAACAAGCAGCTGTTCTTGCCACACTCACCCACACACCGGAAGGGAACTTAAGAGCCGGGGAAGGAGGCTGAGCGAAGCCAGAAGGGATGACATTGAGAAGTGTGCACATGACACTTCGAACTAGATTGCTACTATCAGTCATAATTTCACTATATATATATTAAATCATTAGAAAAACAAACAAAAAAAAAAAAACACCTTTTCCCCCCTTTTCCCCCCCCCTGTAGAATCCTAGAATGGCTCAGCTTGGAAGGGACCTCAGAGACCATCCACTCCAAGCCCCCGCCATGCCCAGGGACACCTCTCAGCCAGACTCAGCTGCTCAAGGCCTCATCCAGCCTGGGCTTGAACACCCCCAGGCAGGAGGCAGCCACAGCCTCCCTGGGCAGCCTGTGCCAGAGTCTCACCAGCCTCCTACTGAAGAACTTCTTCCTCACCTCCAATCTGACCCTGCTCTGCCTCAGCTTCAAACCATTCTCCCTTGTCCTGTCCCTAGACACCCTCAGGAAAAGTCTCTCTGCAGCCTTCCTGCAGGATCCTGAAGCTCTCTTCCAATCCAGCCCGTTCTACCCCTCCCCAGCCCGTTCTACCCCTCCCCAGCCCGTTCTACCCCTCCCCAGCCCGTTCTACCCCTCCCCAGCCCGTTCTACCCCTCCCCAGCCCGTTCTACCCCTCCCCAGCCCGTTCTACCCCTCCCCAGCCCGTTCTACCCCTCCCCAGCCCGTTCTACCCCTCCCCAGCCCGTTCTACCCTTCCCCAGCCCGTTCTACCCTTCCCCAGCCCGTTCTACCCTTCCCCAGCCCTGCAGGTCCTGGCAGGCAGCTCTAAGGTCACCCTGGAGCCTTCTCCTCTCCAGGCTGCACACCCCCAGCTCCCTCAGCCTGTGCTCACAGCAGAGCTGCTCCAGCCCTTGGATCATCTTTGTGGCCTCCTCTGGCCTCACTCCAGCAGCTCTGTGTCCTAGGGAGACATTATTGGTCTGTGTTGCCAGAAGAATAATTGGAAGAAGGAAAGTCCAAGGAGGCAGGGCACACAGAAATCTCAAGGAAGTGAAAGATATTTCTTTTCTCCTAGGAGAAATCTCTCAGTGCAGTGCTGAGGAAAAAGAAAGGGCATGGAGGCCAGAAAGCAACAGCAGGAGTTCTCAGAGTAAAAATTCTGCAGTAAGTTAGGGAAAAAAAAAAAAAAAAAAAAATCAACTGTGCAAAAGGGATACCTTAAAACACAAAATTCCCTTGAAAGGCACCAAAATCTCCTAGGGATTGAAACGTTGGCATTGCTGTGGGCTTGGGAGGTGCTCAACACCTCCTGTCTTCAGAGGATCTCCGCTGAGCTGTGACTGCTGCCTGTCCTGGGAAAGGACAAGGTGTTCTGAAGAGCTTAGAGGGAAGGGAGCTCTTAGTCATGTCCTCAAGGGGCAGGAGCGAGGCAGACAGACGCTGCCTCCCAGAGCTGCCTGGGGCTGAGGAAAACGCAGTCCCCGCTTCTCACTCTGCCTGTTGCTAATTGGGAATCTGCATATCACAAGCAGCTGAAGCCACCACGCTGCTCCCTGGGTCCGAGGCAGGGCTGTGACTCATTTTGCACAGCTAGAGCTCTTGGCTAATAAGCCACATCTGAAGCAAGAGCAAGAGGAGCAGGGGGATGAAAGCAGATGCCTTCAGCAGAGGTGTGCTCGACACAGAGGTACCATCAAAGTGCAAATGTGTCAGCTCAAACTCTGCTTGGATTTGGATCAACTGGAGGCTAACCTGAGGAAGCCAAAAGGGCCACAGCATGGGACCAAGCAGGATGCTGTGAACATTCACACTGCACAGTCAGCACTTGAGGTGTCTTAGAGCAGAGCTGGGTCATGCCGGCGCCTCCTGGGCATGGCTGGAAGGAGATGGGTGGCAAGGGGAAAGCAAGAACCAGCTGGGGAATTTTACTCAAGAACTTGCCAAGCAACCACCAGCCAACCACAACCACCATCAGCAGGAAAGAGAAAAGCACCAACAACTAAAGAAACACCCACCCTCTCCCATCCACAGCCTCAGCTTCCTAGATTGTCTCCAAGGGTTCGAGTCAGCCCTCCAAAAACTCATCGGGGAAGGGAAAAGTAGTTGGAAGGCTGAGGTGATCCACACACAACAGTTTGCTGCTGCTGCAAGCTGAATATTGTTCTCCCACCCTATGGCCAAGCCTGTCCTGCTTTCCTTACTGCTCTGTACTTCATGGCTTCCTCCATTCACAGAAGGACAGAATGTTAGGAGCTGGGAGAAACCCCTAGGGGTCATCAGGTCCAACCCCCTGCCAGAGCAGGGCCACCTACAGCAGGTCACACAGGATCACAGCCAGGAGGGTTTGGAATGTCTCCAGAAAAAGTCAACCACCTTCCCTGGGCAGCCTCCTCCAGGGCACTGTCATCCTCACAGTGGAAAAAGGTTTTGGTTTGGGTTGGAAAGAACCCCCAAGATGAAGGGAGGTTGTAGCCAGGTGGGGGTTGGTCTCTTCTCCCAGGCAAGCAGCACCAGAACAAGAGGACACAGTCTCAAGCTGTGCCAGAGAAGGTTGAGGCTGGAAGTGAGGAGAAAGTTCTTCCTTGAGAGAGTTGTTGGCCATTGGAATGTGCTGCCCAGGGAGGTGGTGGAGTCCCCATCCCTGGAGGTGTTCAAGAGGGGATTGGATGCTTACAGCCTCTGCCCTGGGGAGACCTCATCTTGAATGCTGCATTCAGTTTTGGGCTCTCAGGTTCAAGACAGACAGGGACCTGCTGGAGAGAGTCCAGCAGAGGGCTATGAGGATGATGAGGGGACTGGAGCACTGCCTGGTGAGGAGAGGCTGAGGGACCTGGGGCTTTTGAGTCTGGAGAAGAGAAGTTTTAGAGAGGATATAGAATAGAATAGAATAGAATAGAATAGAATAGAATAGAATAGAATAGAATAGAATAGAATAGAATAGAATAGAATAGAATAGACCAGACCAGACCGGAAAAGACCTTTGAGATCATCGAGTCCAACCTATCACCCAACACCATCTAATCAACTAAACCATGGCACCAAGTGCCTCATCCAGGCTCTTCCTAAACACCTCCCAGATCTGGACACAGGACTCCAGGTGTGGCCTAACCAGTACTCAGTGATCTCACTGATTTAATAAATGTTTATAAATACCTGAGGGCTGGGGGTCAGCAGGGAGGGGACAGGCTCTGCTCAGTTGCTCCCTGGGGTAGGACAAGGACAGGAGGTTCCACTTCAACATGAGGAGATGAAGAGAAAGTTCTTCCCAGAGAGAGTTGTTGGCCATTGGAATGTGCTGCCCAGGGAGGTGGTGGAGTCCCCATCCCTGGAGGTGTTCAAGAGGGGACTGGAGGTGGCGCTTGGTGCCATGGTTTAGTAGTCCTGAGGTGTTGGGTGACAGGTTGGACTTGACGATCCTTGAGGTCTTTTCCAGCCTTGGTGATACTGTGATACTTTGAGGCTGCTGGAACTCTGCTGCAGGTTGGACTTGGTGATCTCTGAGGTCTTTCCCAACCTTATTGATTCTATGATCTAATTCCGACCCCTCTTCCTGTGCTGCCCTGGGTCACCTGCCTCTCAGCAATACACCTCAGGAGGGCCATGAGCTCCTCTCTCTTGAGGGCTCTTGGGTGCCTGCTGGCTTTTCCCACCCCAGTTTCCATTCTCCCCAGTTCTGAAGGGACAAGCACTCAGCCCAACGGGTGGCAACTCCTGTGCCAGGTTCCTTCAGGGCAGCCCCTGATTGGGAGGGTTTGCTGCTGCAGACGTGGGCATGATGCCTAGCTAGTTCTTCTTGATGCTTTTTACTCCTAAACCCTGCAAAACTCACACTCAGGTTTCTGCTGGCTGAAGTCTTATGTAATGGGTTTAAAGCAGGAGAGCTTTCCCTCTGCCAGGCACGCCTGGGGAGCTAGGTCACTGCTAGGGAAACAAATCATTCTATAGAGATGGAAATGTGCACATTACATAAGAACCCAGCCCCTCCAAAGCATCCATCAGGGGGTTGAGGCTGCTGGGCACTGACCAAGGAAGCAGCCACCAAAGGCAGCAGCCTGACAGCCACAAAAGTCACATAGTGGTAGGGGTTGGAAGGGACCTCTGAAGATCAGGCAGCCTGCTTCTCTGAAGAACCAACCTCCTGACTGGTGAGGTGTGAGAAAAGGATCCTTCCTGCTTCCTTCTTTCACTTGACATTGTCCTACAGGCCGAGGGAGCTGGGGCTGTGCAGCCTGGAGAAGAGAAGGCTCCAGGGAGACCTAATAGCAGCCTGCCAGTACCTGAAGGAGGCTACAAGAAGGCTGCAGAGGGACTGTTCCCAAAGACCTGAAAGGACAGGATGGGAGGCAGTGGTTTGAAATGAAAGCAGAGCAGATTGAGATTGGATGTGAAGTTCTGCACCAGGAGCGTGGTGGAACACTGCAACAGGTTGTCCAGGGTGGTGGTTGAGGCTCCATCCCTGGAGATATTCAAGGTGAGGCTGGAGAGGGCTCTGAGCAACCTGATCCAGTGGAGGATGTCCCTACTGACTGCAGGGGGATTGAAGTGGATGACCTTTGGAGGCCATTCTCTGATTCTATAGTTCACTCACTGTCCTGCAATGCACAGTATTAGGCCTTCACCTTCATGCCCAAGACAATCTCACCCTTTTTGATTTGGACACAGAGCTGCTGGAGTGAGGCCAGAGGAGGCCACAAAGATGATCCCAGGGCTGGAGCAGCTCTGCTGTGAGGCTGAGGGAGCTGGGGGTGTGCAGCCTGGAGAAGAGAAAGTTCCAGGGGAGCCTTACAGCTGCAGAGGAACTTTTCCTGAGGCTGTCTAGAGACAGGACAAGGAGGAATGGTTTGGAGCTGAGGCAGAGCAGGGTTAGACTGGAGCTGAGGAAGAAGCTCTTCAATATGAGGGTGGTGAGACTCTGGCACTGGCCCTCCAGGGAGGCTGTGGCTGTCTCCTGCTGGGGGTGTTCAAGGCCAGGCTGGACAAGGGCTAGGGAACCAGATGTAGTGGAGAGGTGTCCCTGGGCATGGCAGGTTCCTTTTGCTTACCCTCATAATATTTCCTTTATCAGAGAATTGCTTTTATCAAGCATCCAATAATAATAACAACAACAATAAGGAAAAGGCAAACCAAACCAACTCCTCTTGCAGATGGAATGCAATGCCATCAATTGAGTTCAGGACTTTGGGGATACTAAGAACTGCCTCTGCCTTCCCAGAGCCCTGGTGCATAGGGAATGACTCATCTCAGGATGGTTTTTCTTACCTCATTACTTATTCACCAGACCTGTCAGTCACTGGGAGAGGCACCAGCAACAGAATAGAATAGAATTAACCAGGGTGGAAAAGACCTTTGAGATCAGCAGGTCCAACCTATCACCCAACACCATCTAATCATTAAACCACGGCCCCAAGCTCCCCATCCAGTCTCTTCCTAAACACCTCCAGTGATGGTGACTCCACCACCTAGCACAGACTAGGGGTTGTCCTCCTAGAAAGCAGCTCCATGGAGAAAGACCTTGGAGTGCTGGTGGGCAGCAAGTTCTCCACTGGATAGCAATGTGCCCTTGTGGCCAAGAGAGCCAACGGCATCCTGGAGTGCATCGAGCAAAGTGTGGCCAGCAGGGCTGGGGAGGTTCTCCTCCCCCTCTACTCTGCCCTGCTGGGACCACACCTGCAATCCTGTGTCCAGTTTTGAGCTCCCCAGATCAAGAAAGACAGAGACCTGCTGGAAAGAGTCCAGTGGAGAGCTGCAAGGATGCTGAAGGGACTTGAGCATCTCTGCTATGCAGAAAGACTGAGAGCCCTGGGGCTGTTTAGTCAGGAAAGGAGTAGGCTGAGAGGAGATCTGATCAATGTCTATCAATACCCGAGGGATGGGTGTCAGGATGATGGTGCCAGGCTCTTGGTGGTGGTGTTCAGTGCTAGGAACAAGGAATGACAGGTACAAGCTGGCACACAGAAGGTTCCACCTCAACATGAGGCAAAGCTTATTTCCCTGTGAGGGTGCTGAGCCCTGGAGCAGGCTGCCCAGGGAGGTTGTGGAGTCTCCTTCTCGGGAGACTTTCAAAGCCCACCTGGATGCGTTCCTGTGTGGCCTGCCCTGGGCCATCCTGCTCTGGCAGGGGGGTTGGACTCCATAATCCCCAGAGGTCCCTCCCAACCCCTATGATTCAATGATTTCCACTAGTTATTTGCCCCTGGAAGTCAGAACTGTGCGCATTTGCTCCCAGCCCGTTGGGCTCGGGGCTGTCTGCCCGAGGAGCCCATGGTGTGAGAAATCAGAAGTCACATTTCTCCTTGGAGAAGTATAAATCATGGTTACAAGAAGCGACTGGAGAAGTCATTCCCCTGTCTCTCCCAGTGACCTAAATAACTCCTGACAGGTATTTGTCTAACCTGCTCTCCCAACCAGCCAGGAACAGAAATTCTGCATCACTGCACTCTGCTCAAACACTAAATCAATCTCCCTTTCAGGATGCTCTCTGCCCAGTGTCCCCTGCTGCCCTGGCAGGCTGTTATCAGGGAGCAGTCCATCACCTCTCTCATCAGGCCACCTCCTTTCCTTAGTCACAGACTGCCATCAGCTCCTCTCCCAACTCCACAGCCTCCACTGCCTTCCTCTGAGGCAATATTTCCCAGACCTCTGACCTGATTCACTGCCTTTCCTCTGGACTCTGTGTAATTGCTTTATGGCTTTCCTGAAGCTTGATGGAGTCCTTGAGCTGGAGCCTTACCTGCATTAAGCACAATGGAAGGCTCACTCCCACAGGTTAGATCCCTGTTGGCAGATCCCAGCAGGATATTTGCCTTGTTTGCAGGAGCTTAATAACATTGACTCATGCAGAATTTGTCATCCACTCCAAATCTCAGATCTTCTCTTGTCTTCTTTCCCCCCACCCCCTGCCTTGTACTAAGGAGCTGATGAGTCCTGCCCACATGCAGAATTTCACACTCCTCTCTGCTGAGCTGCAGCCACTTCACACACAGCATTTATTCATAACAGAGAGATACCAGTGATTTAGGTGTCTGCAGACACTCATCCTGGAGTGCTGAACACAAAAGAGTCTCTCTTCCTTGGGCTAGACACCAAGCTGAGTGGTGTGCTGGACTCACTGGAGGGCAAGGATGGCATCCAGAAGGACCCAGACAGGCTTGAGAAGTGAGCCAGTGCCAACTGCAGGAGGTTCAACAAGTCAAAGCTGGGCCAGCCCCAGGCACAAAGCCAGGCTGGGGGCAGAGTGGGTTGAAAGCAGCCCTGAAGGAAGAGCCTTGGGGGTGCTGGGTGCTGAGCAGCTCCCCAGGAGCCAGCAGTGCCCTCCTGCAGCCCAGCAGGCAGCTGTGTGCTGGGCTGCAGCCAGAGCAGTGTGGGCAGCAGGGCAGGAGAGGGGATTCTGCCCCTGGGCGCTGCTCTGCTCACACCTCACCTCCAATCCTGCCTCCAGTTCTGGTGTTTCCAGCACCAGAAGCACACAGAGCTGCTGGAGTAAGGCCAGAGGAGGCCACAAAGATGATCCCAGGGCTGGAGCAGCTCTGCTGTGAGGCCAGGCTGAGGGAGCTGGGGGTGTGCAGCCTGGAGAAAAGAAGGCTCCAGGGGAGCCTTACAGTTGGAGAGGAACTTTTCCTGAGGCTGTCTAGAGACAGGACAAGGAGGAATGGTTTGAAGATGAGGCAGAGCAGGGTTAGACTGGAGCTGAGGAAGAAGCTCTTCAATATGAGGGTGGTAAGACTCTGGCACTGGCCCTCCAAGGAGGCTGTGGCTGTCTCCTGCTGGGGGTGTTCAAGGCCAGGCTGGACAAGGGCTAGGGAACCAGATCTAGTTGAGAGGTATCCCTGGGCATGGCAGGGGGTTGGAGTAGATTGCCTCTGAGGTCCCTTCCAACCTAAACCATCCTGTGATTCTAGAAGCTGCTCTATCACCCAGTGCCTCTTCCCACGCAGAGGAGGAAGATCAGGAAAAGAAGGAAAGCCCCAGAGGCTGAAATGAAAATGGATTTACTGAAAGAGCCAAACTAATTCCCATGCCAACACGAGAGAAATAAAGTTATACTCAGCTCAGCCAAGGTGCAGCACTCACAGGATCCAAGAAGGCAGACCTCAGGAGGAGCAGGAGCAGGGTGAGGAGGAGCAGCTCTGGCAGCATACTGCCCTCTCCTCAGCAAACCACCTGTTTCATATTGGCTCTGATGCTGATGGTATAGGACACACCTGTGGCTAACTGCACTCACCTGTGCTGCCTGAACCACCTGCTGATGGCCTGCAGCCCATGGCTGCCCTGGGACCATGCTGCTGACAGGGAAGCACGACTTGCAATTGCATTGCTTGAGCTGATCCCAACACAGCTTCAAGCTTCCTTTTCTGTTGAACTGAAAATCAGTTCATACATAGAATGGGTTGGGTTGGAAGGGACCTTCAAGATCATCCAGTTCCAACCCCCCTGCTATGGGCAGGGACACCTCCCACCAGCCCAGGTTGCTCAAGGCCTCATCCAGCCTGGCTTTGAATGCTTCTATGGAGGGGCATCCACAGCCTCCCTGGGCAGCCTGTTCCAGTGTCTCACCTGGAAGGGAACACCATTAAGGTTGGAAGGCTCAGTGTTCAGGGTTTTGTTCCCTTTATTTAATGGACAATTGCTGAAATGTGCAGCCTTTGGGCAGCAAAGTCTTCATGTTCAGCTGCAGGAGATCTCAGCCTGTACCCTGGGAGCAGACACTTCTCCACTAATGTACTTCAAATCCTGGCCCTGGAGAAACCATTCCATGTAGTATTGACTCAGTTTTCCATACCCCTTGGTTCTTGTACTTCAAACCTTGGCCCTGGAGAACCCATTCCATGCACAACTGACTCAGTTTTCCATATCCACTCAGTTGTTGTACTTCCAACCTTGGCCCTGGAGAACCCATTCCATGCACAACTGACTCAGTTTTCCATATCCACTTGGTTCTTGTACTTCCAACCTTGGCCCTGGAGAACCCATTCCATGCACAACTGACTCAGTTTTCCATATCCACTCGGTTCTTGTACTTCCAACCTTGGCCCTGGAGAACCCATTCCATGCACAACTGACTCAGTTTTCCATATCCACTCAGTTCTTGTACTTCCAACCCTGGCCCAGGAGAACCCATTCCATGTACTACTGACTCAGTTTTCCATATCCACTCGGTTCTTGTACTTCAAACCTTGGCCCTGGAGAACCCATTCCATGTACTACTGACTCAGTTTTCCATATCCACTCAGTTGTACTTCAAACCTTGGCCCTGGAGAACCCATTCCATGTACTACTGACTCAGTTTTCCATATCCACTCAGTTGTACTTCAAACCTTGGCCCTGGAGAACCCATTTCATGCACAACTGACTCAGTTTTCCATATCCACTCAGTTCCTGGTCAGGTTGCTGGGACTGGCCCTTGGGATGTGAACAGTGAGTCTTGGCTAGGAGCAGGCTGGAAGAAGAGTCTCTCAATTTTAGGGCTGGTCTGCACACCACCCTTGCACCACTATGACTGTACTGATGCAGCCCATGGAGTCATAGAATTGTTGGGGTTTCAAAAGACCTTTAAGATCATCAAATCCAACTGTCAGCCCAGCACCACCATGGCCATTAAACTGTGTCCCAGAGTGCCATGGCCACAGGTTTCTTGACCACCTCCAGAGATGGGGACTCTACCATCCCCTCTGGACAGCCTGTGCCAGTCCCTGACCACTCTTGAAGTGAAGAAATTTTTCCTGATACCCAACCCAAACCTGCCCTTGCACAATTCCAGGCCATTTCCTCTCTCTCTATCACCTGATAGTGGGGAGCAGAGCCCAACTCCCAGTTCCCTGCAGCTCTAGAGAGCAATGAGGTCTCCCTCAGCCTCCTCTTCTCCACACTGAACACCCCCAGCTCCCTCAGCTGCTCCTCCCCAGCCCTGTTCCCCAGACCCTTCCCCAGCTTCCTCGCCCTGCTCTGGACACACTGCAGCACCTCAATGCCTTTCTTGCAGCGAGTTTCCTGCACAATTAAGCAGTTGAACTGTTAGAGCTTTTTGGTGTGGATTCCCTTCTGTGTTTGTACCATTAACTGAGCCAAAACTGAAGGCAGAAGGGATGCTCTTCTACATGGCTGTGTTTTTCATGCTCAATCCAGTCTAAGGGGCTTCTCTTCCCCTGCTTTGAGCATTCCCTTAGCCCTGCTCTGCAGCCTTTTTAGGTCTCTGCTTCCCTTTCCCCCTCATCTGTTTTCTCCCTGGACTGTTTTGCAAAGCAGATCTGTGCTGAGATTGCAGGTAAGAAAAGCTGCAGGCTTTGGGAGTGCTCCACTGCTCCTGTTTGCAGCACAGCCGTGCAAGATCCACAAAGGCAGAGCTGAGAGAGGGTGAGCTTAGGACTCCTGGGGAGACGGCATGGCCAGCAGAGGCGAGCTGTGATAACCTAAAACCCATGGTGCTGCTGCCTGCCTCTAATCCACCTGTAAAATCACACAGCTAGGGAGGATGAAGCATCAGAATCAAAGTTTTACTTCAAGGAATAGCTACTTGTTCAGGCAGAAACAGCAGGGGAAAGAAAAGCCAGGAACTGGGAAACTAAAAAGCCCAAAGAGATGCCCCCCATGGAACTGAGCAATCTGGCTGCCTGCAGAGCTCTTGGAAATCAGTGCAGCATTTGAATTCTAACATCCTTCAGCACCAGGTGCAACAGGTAGGAACTAGCTCTTTGTCAGGAAAGAGCTGCCCTGGCTCTCCCATGCAGTCACAGCCTGGTGGGGATTGCAAGGCACTTGTGGAGAGCATCTACTCCAACCCCCCTTGCTACAGCAGGTTGCACAGGAACACATCCAAGTGGGGTTTTATAGTATCATAGAATCAGTCAGGGTTGGTAGGGACCACAAGGATCACCTAGTCCCAACCCCCCTGCCATGGGCAGGGACACCCCACACTAGAGCAGGCTGGCCAGAGCCTCATCCAGCCTGGGCTTAAACACCTCCAGGGACAGGGCCTCAACCACCTCCCTGCACAACCCATTCCAGGGCTTCACCACTCTCATGGGGAAGAACTTCCTCCTCACCTCCAGCCTGAATCTCCCCACCTCCAGCTTCATTCCATTCCCCCTAGTCCTATCACTACCTGAAAGCCTCCAGAGCAGGAGACTCCAAAATCTCTCTGCTCCAGGGCTCTGCCCCCTCAAATGGAAGTTTTTCCTTCAGTTCAAGTGAAACCTCCTGGGTTCCAGTTTGTGCTCACTGCCCCTTGTCCTGTCACTGGGCCCCACTGAAAAGAGCCCAGCCCCAGCCACCTGACCTCCACCCTTTAGGTATTGATCAGATCCTCTCTCCAGGCTCAACAGCCCAAGGGCTCTCAGCCTTTGCTCCTCACAGAGATGCTCCAGGCCCCTCAGCATCTTTGTGGCTTCCTTTGGACTCTCTCCAGCAGCTACCTCACTTGAAGTGAGGCCAGAAGCAGCCAGAAGGAGCCCTGAGCACAGCCACTTGCCCTACTCTGCCCTTCAACAGGCAGAGTTTATCCCCACTGCCCCTCACAGTGTTCTTTATAGAGTGGTTTAGTCAGGTCCTTCCTCAGAACCAGATGAGTTTTGTCAGCCCTGTTGTCAGGCTCTGACTTTGCTGCAGTCTAGCAGCACTGCCTGAAGATATCAAAGCCCACTTGAAATGATCTTGCTGCCTGCTGCAGGGGAGCCAATGCTCTGCAGCTCCATCACTCTGCACAAAGGGCTCTCCAGCGCCATCCTTCCCCACCCAACCTTGGCATGTCCACACTGGCACCCTCTGCACCACCCAAACACGACAGAGATAATCCCTTACCCTTAGGAGCATTGTACAGGGACCCTGGACACCAAAGGCAGTTCTACTGACTTGATTTTGGGGCTACCTAAGAAGCATCAAATTAACTCAGGTTTCACAGGCTCATAGGACTGGTTTGGTTGGAAAAACAAACACCAACCCACCCCCACCATGGCCACCAAACCCTGGCCCCAAGTGCCATGGCTCCACCTTTCTGAACACCTCCAGGCACGGGGACTCCACCACCTCCCTGGGCAGCCTCTGCCAGGCCCTGACCACTCTTGCAGCAAAGAAATTTTTCCTCATCTCCAACCTAACCCTCTCCTGGCACAATTTCAGGCCACTTCCTCTTGTTCTGTCACCTGAAAACAGGGAGAGGAGACCAACCCCACCTCACTGCAGCTTCCTCTCAGGGAGCTGTAAAGAGCAATGAGGTCTTCCCTCAGCCTCTTCTTCTCCACACTGAACACCCCCAGCTGCTCCTCCCCAGCCCTGTTCCCCAGACCCTTCCCCAGCTTAGTTGCCCTTCCTCTGGAGCTGCTCCAAGCCCTCAATGTCCTCCTTGGAGTGAGTTTCTTGCACAACTGAGCCTTCTTTCCTGAAAGGCAGGGTTATGTAAGCATTTGTCTCATGCTTTTCAAGATGATTTAGCATCCCCCCCCCACCCCATCCTGCAGCACTCAGAGACAGAGAGCAGATTGCTGCTGAACCCAGGGACAGGCTGAGCCTCTCACAGAGCCCCACCTTGGAGAGCTGGGGGTTTAGAGATGACATTGCAAAAAGGGCACTGGAGTCTAAAGTGGGACAGAGCCAGGATTTAGGAAGCAAACTCCAGAATGCAGAGGCTTGAAATACCTCCTTGGCTGCTGCCTACTCGTGTCTGCAGCCTGCGCACAGCTCCGTGCTTCCAAAATTAAAGCTCTCAGGGTACCTGAAGTTCTGCTTTGGGATTTGCTCATGGATGAAGCTCTAATCTTAGACTGAGCCCTAGCAGGGCTTCACCAACTAGATTGCTCTCTGCTCTCTTTGCAGGATGCAGAAATGGGTAGATTCAGAGTGGATGTCATTAAGAAGTTCTTTGCCATGGGGGTGGTGAGACACTAGCACAGGTTGCCCAGGGAGGTGGTGGAAGCCTCATCCCTGGAGGTGTTCAAGAGGGGATTGGACGTGGCACTTGGTGCCATGGTTTAGTCATGAGGTCTGTGGTGCCAGGTTGGACTTGATGATCTTTGAGGTCTCTTCCAACCTTGGTGATTCTGTGAGATGACACTTTGGGACCTGGTTTAATGGCCATGGTGGGGTTGGGCTGAAGGTTGGACTGGGTGAAGCTTAGAGGCCTAGTGAAACCAAAACAGTTCTGTGGTTCTGTTGGCATCGCTGTGCAGGCTGGAACAGGGCTAGCTACAGGACAAGGCTTCCAGTTGCAGTGGTGTCCTCAGCTTCTTTGGATGCCAACCCTCCCTGTCAAAACTACCTCAAGCCTTCAAAGACCAAGGAATTCCTTTTTGTCCCCCCACACTCTGTTTAACATTAATCACTGTGGTAGGAATGAAGACTAAAAATGAACCCTATACAATTTCACAGGCTCACAGGATGTCAGAGGTTGGAAGGGACCCAAAGAGTACAACCCCCCTGCCAGAGCAGGACCATACAATCTAGCTCAGGTCACACAGGAACACATCCAGACAGGGCTGGAAAGTCTCCAGAGAAGGAGACTCCACAACCTCTCGGGGCAGCCTGCTCCAGGGCTCTGTGACCCTCCCAGTAAAGAAGTTCCTCCTTAGAATCACAGAATCAACAAGCTTGGAACAGACCTCAGAGATCATCAAGTCCAACCTGTCACCCAACACTTCATGACTCCTAGACCAGGGCACCAAGTGTCACATCCAATCCCCTCTTGAGCACCTCCAGGGATGAGGACTCCACCACCTCCCTGGGCAGCACATTCCAATGGCCAACAACTCTCTCTGAGAAGAACTTTCTCCTCACCTCCTTGTGTGGAGGTGGAACCTCCTGTGCTGTAGTTTCCATCCATTCTCCTTGTCCTACCCCAGGGAGCAACTGAGCAGAGCCTGTCCCCTCCCTGCTGACCCCCAGCCCTCAGGTATTTATAAACATTTATTAAATCCTCTCTAAAACTTCTCTTCTCCAGACTCAAAAGCCCTCAGCCTCTCCTCACCAGGCAGTGCTCCAGTCCCCTCAACATCCTCATAGCCCTCTGCTGGACTCCCTCCAGCAGGTCCCTGTCTGTCTTGAACCTGGGAGCCCAAAACTGAATGCAGTACTCAAGATGAGGTCTCCCCAGGGCAGAGGCTGTAAGCAAGTCTCTGAGCATGTCCCTTGGAAGAGTTCAGAGCAGCTTGTTTGGCTCATTACTCCCAATTACAGCAGCCTGCTGCTGCACAGACAATGAGGAACTGTTCAGCAGTTGCATGTCAGGAGGTGAACTCCAGCTTGAAGCAGGCAGCCAGCTCAGTTCCCAAGAAACGAAGGAGCTCTGCTGAAAACACTTCAGCTACCCTCAAAAGAAAGAAATCAAAAGTGCCAGTTCCTTGTCGTGCCTAAAGGGGCCCAGAAAACAAGAAGGAACAGTGAGGAAAAACAAAGCACAGCAACCCCAAAGCACCAAATCAGGAAAATGTCTAAGTGGGAGCATCCAGGCTGCTGGAACTCCAGGAGCTGGACTCCTTTCTCACTTGGAGGTTGGAAGTCATTTGTTGAGCCCACAGCCCAGTGATGGGCAAGTGCCTGATCAGCAAACGGAGCGTGGTGATGCTTTCACAGGAGCACGGAATGTTAGGGGTTGGAAGGGACCTCTAGGCATCATCCAGTCCAACCCCCCTGCCAGAGCAGGAGCACCTAAAGCACAGGAACACATCCAGGTGGGCTTTAAAAGGCTCCAGAGAAGGAGACTCCACAACCTCTCTGGGCAGACTGCTTCAGGGCTCAGCACCTTCACAGGGACAAAGTTTTCCCTTCTCTTCCCCTGGCAACTCCTCTGCTCCAGCTTGCAGCCCTTGCCCCTTGTGCTGTGCTTGGACATCCCTGAGCAGAGCCTGGCTCCAGTCCTGCACATCTTTATCCCCAGCAATGAGGTCATCTGTGGGACTCAGAGAAGCTCATGTTTAGTGCTGAGGGCCTTCCTTCTAAAGCAGGAGGAGAGTTGCAGGAGGAGGCTCCAAGGATGCTGATCAGTCTTGCCCAGTGCATTGGCAAACCAGGGATAAGAGCTCCAACTGCAGCAGAGTACAAACCACTTACATTTGAGTTTTGCCCCTTGTGCTGTGCTTGGACATCCCTGAGCAGAGCCTGGCTCCAGCCCTGCACATCCTTGTCCCCAGCCATGAGAGCAGCCCTCAGGCTCCTCTGATCCCAGCTGCCTCAGCCTGGCCCCACAGGGAGATGTTCCACTGCCTGCAGTAGCTCTGTGGCTCTCACCACTGAGAAGAGCCCAGCCCCATCCTGATGGCTCCCACCCGTGAGATCTGCAGTGGAAGACCTCTGAAGGCTTGGGTTGTTGAGCTACAACATCATTATCCTTTACCTACAGGAAAAGAGTCAGGGTCATGCTCTAAATAGAAACCTGCAGTTCTTCCTCTCTCTCTTTCTGCTACACAGAACCATGGAATGGTCTGGGTTGGAAAGGGACCTCCAAGGTCATCCAGTCCAACCCTCCCCAGCAGTCAGCAGGGACATCCTCAACTAGATCAGGTTGCTAAGAGTCTTGTTGAGCCTCACCTTGAATATCCCCAGGTATGTGGCCTCAACCACCTCCGTGGGCAACCTGCTGCAGTGTTCCAGCAGCCTCCTGCTGCAGAACTTGTTCCTCACATCCAATCTCAGTCTGCTCTGCTCTCATTTCAAACCATTTTCTCTCATCCTGTCCCTGCAGGCCTTTGCAAACAGTCCCTCTACAGCCTTCTTGTAGCCTCTTCAGGTGCTGGCAGGCAGCTCTAAGGTCCTCCTGGAACCTTGTCTTCTCCAGGCTGAACACCCCCAGCTCCCGCAGCCTGTCCTCAGAGCAGAGGTGCTCCAACCCCACAAAATCTTTCCACTTTCAACTTGCCCATCCTCTGCAACCCTATCACCTTTCACATGGCTAAGCAGCACCAAAAATATTGCAGCATTCCTACAACCAACCAAAAAAAACCCCAACAAACCCAAGAAGCAGCAGTGAAAACTGGAGGTGCATTGGGTACTGAACCAGCCACTCTGTGTCAGAATGTGATTTCAAGGGCTAAATTAAACACCAGAGAGCAGTTTTGCAGATGAAAACCCCTTAAGAAATGATGATCCAAATGCACCTTTCCCTCACAAAGAATAGGATAGGATAGGATAGGATAGGATAGGATAGGATAGGATAGGATAGGATAGGATAGGATAGGATAGGATAGGATAGAATGGAATAGGATAGGATAGGATAGGATAGGATAGGATAGGATAGGATAGGATAGGATAGGATAGGGATAGAATGGAATAGGATAGGATAGGATAGGATAGGATAGGATAGGATAGGATAGGATAGGATAGGATAGGATAGGATAGGATAGAATGGAATAGGATAGGATAGGATAGAATGGAATAGGATAGGATAGGATAGGATAGGATAGGATAGGATAGGATAGGATAGGATAGGATAGGATAGGATAGACTAGACTAGACCAGGTTGGAAGAAACCTTCAAGATCATTACATCCAACACCATCTAATCAACTAACCCATGGCACTAAGCACCCTGTCAAGTCTCCTCCTAAACACCTCCAGGGATGGGGACTCCACCACCTCCCTGGGCAGCACATTCCAATGGCCAGTCTCTCTCTGGGAAGAATTTCTTCCTAACCTCCAGCCTAAACCTCCCCTGGCACAGCTTGAGACTGTGTCCTCTTGTTCTGGTGCTGCTTGCCTGGGAGAAGAGACCAACCCCCACCTGGCTACAACCTCCCTTCAGGGAGTTGGAGACAGCAAGAAGGTCTCCCCTGAGCCTCCTCTTCTCCAGGCTAAGCAACCCCAGCTCCCTCAGCCTCTCCTCACAGGGCTGTGCTCCAGACCCCTCCCCAGCTTTCTTGCCCTTCTCTGGACACCTTCCAGCAACTCAACATCTTTCCTAACCTGAGGGGCCCAGAACTGGACACAGGACTCAAGGTGTGGCCTAACCAGTGCTGAGCACAGGGCACAATGACTTCCCTGCTCCTGCTGGCCACACTCTTCCTGATGCAGGCCAGGATGCCATTGGCCTTCCTGGCCGCCTGGGCACACTGCAGGCTCATGTTCAGCCTACTCTCAACCAGCACCCCCAGGTCCCTCTCTGCCTGGCTGCTCTCAGCCACTCTGACCCCAGCCTGTAGCACTGCCTGGGGTTGCTGTGGCCAATGTGCAGAACCCTGCACTTGGATGTGTTCAATCTCCTGCCCTTGGATATCTCTGAGCCTGCAGGGATGCAGAGAGGACTGCCCCAGCCTGCCTGAGCTATTCACAGGCCAGCAGAGGACACAAAAGGAAGCAACTACATTCCAGAGCTAGCTGGAGCTGCTCTCTCATGAATGAGAACTTGGAGACCCACCACCAAATGTTAGTGCCAGTCTGGTGGGTATGACCTAGGCTCTCTGAAGCAACATGCAAATGCATGGAGCTATGGATTCTTCCCTCATTAAGCTGTGTGAATGCCCCACAAGTTCCAACCCCTGGGGAGCTTTTGTTCCTTCTTTTTCCCACACAGGAGTGAGCTGTGCCAGTGCAGCACCCCACCCCGCGGCTGTCACTTGCTATTCCAGGCACATTGGGGACATGGTTCCCCACTGCTGGCACTCCAGCCCTGCTGAGGGGCTGTCATTCCACCCTCAGAGCCAAGCTTTTCCACTTGGAGCCACAATTCCACCCCAAATTAACTGCAGGGGGGAGAGCATTAATTCCTCCTCCAAATTATCTGGGCTTTGACACCCTTGTATTGTTCCTGCCTGCAGTGCTGCAGGCAAAAGCACTCTGAAAGAGGAGGAAAAACCCACCAGAATGACCCAAAAATGAGGGCAGGGCAGAGGTGGTGGGGTTTTTTTCTCCCCTATTGAAATAAGGAGTGAGAGCATTAAGGGCAGAGGCAGGTGCTTCAGAAAGGTGTCCCAGGTGCTTTTTTTTTTTTTGGCCCTGGGCCTAGCACAAGGGGCTGAGATCTAGGTTTGCAACTCATGAAAAGGAAAATACAAATCCAGGCCACTCAGGGATGAGAAACAGTTCAATGGAGCTCAACCCACCTCTTGAAGCCCAATTCCTGGTGGCTGGAGTGGGATTTTTCCTGGCAACCACTGGACCACATGAATTCTCCCAGAAAACATTACCCCAGACTACAGCAGACCTGAAGACTCCTTGGATGAGCACATAGCAAAATACTAATGAGGGCTGTGCAGAAGGGAGAAAAGAAGGCTCCAGGGAGACCTCAGAGTGGCCTTCCAGTACCTGAAGGGGCTGCAAGAAAGCTGGGGAAGGAGTTCTGACAAGGGCTGGGAGCGATGGGATGAGAGGGAATGGGTTGAGAGAGGGGAGGGCAGGCTGGGGGCAGGGGAGGAAAAATTCCTCACAGTGAGGGTGGGGAGACACTGGAAGAGGTTACCCAGGGAGGCTGTGGATGCCCCCTCCCTAGAAGTGTTCAAGACCAGGCTGGATGAGGCCTTGAGCAACCTGGGCTGATGGGAGGAAGTCCCTGCCCATGGCAGGGGGTTGGAACTGGGTGGTCTTTAAGGTCCCTTCCACCCCAACCCATTCCATCAACCTCATCACTTCACATAGCTTCCTCTGCCTTTCCTCCCCCTCAAATTCAGATATTAGTTACATCCTTTCCCCCTACATATTTTTAGGAGCTCTTTTTGTTGCTTAGATGGAGTGCAGTGATGACAATGAGTCCTTTTATCTCTCATTATGTGACTGCTTTGTGGGCTGCACAAAATCAGACATAAAAGTCTCCTTAAAAAACACCAAGACCCACCACAACAACCAACCAGAAATTAAAAGGGTCTTCACTGCTGGTTTCCCCATCTCAGCTCATTCTGAAGTGCTTTGTACAAGAGGGAAAAGTGCAACCACTTGATTCAGTGTAGAGGTAATAACTACAGAGGCAGCAATCTAGAGCCAGAGGATCATTTGGGTTGGGAAAGGACCTTTAAGGTCACCCAGTCCAACCATCATCCCATCCTACCAAGGCTGGGGCTAACCCATGGCCCTCAGCAGCACATCTCCTTGAAACACCTCCAGGGATGGGGATTCAGCCACCTCCCTGGGCAGCCTGGGCCAGGCTTTAAGAACCCCTTCAGTCAAGAAGCTCCTTCTAATCCCCAGCCTAAACCTCCCCTGCTGTAACCTGTGGCTATTTCCTCCTGTCCTATCCCTTGTTGCTAAGGAGAAGAGACCAACCCTCACCTCACTCCAACCTCCCCTCAGGGAACTGCAGAGAGCAATGAGGTCTCCCCTTAGCCTCCTCTTCTCCACACTGAACACCCCCAGCTCCCTCAGCTGCTCCTCCCCAGCACTGTTCTCCAGACCCTTCTCTAGCTTGGTTGCCCTGCTCTGGTCCACACTCCAGCCCCTCAATGTCCTTTTTGGAGTGAGGAGCCCAAAGCTGACCCCAGTTCAATCTTTCTCTGCAGAGCTGCTTCCCATGTTAGGACTCAGTGACCAGGAAGGTGTGCTGCAAGCCCCGAGCCACAGCAAGTCCTGTTTGCAGCCCATCTAAGGTGAGGCTATTAACTGCAGCCCCCTTATGTGGCATTTCCCTGTTCACAGAACCATACCAGGCTTGTTCAACATCTTTGTGGCTGCCATGGACAGTGGCATCGAGTGCACCCTCAGCAAGGTTGCTGATGACACCAAGCTGTGTGGTGCAGCAGACACGCTGGAGGGAAGGGATCCATCCAGAGGGACCGGGACAGGCTGGAGAGGTGGGCACAAGCCAACCTCAGAGATTCAACAAGACCAAGTGCAGGGTCCTGCAGCTGGGTGGAGGCAATCCCAGGCATAAATCCAGGCTGGGCAGGGACTGGCTGGAGAGCAGCCCTGAGGAGAGAGACTTGGGGGTGCTGGGGGAGGAGAAGCTCAACAGGAGCTCTCAGTGTGCACTTGCAGCCCGGAAAGCCAATCAGCTCCTGGGCTGCAGCAGGAGAAGTGTGGCCAGCAGGGCAAGGGAGGGGATTCTCCCCCTCTGCTCAGCCCTGGGGAGACCCCACCTGGAGTACTGTGTCCAGTACAAGGGGAGTGAAACAAACTGTCCAATTAAATGACTTACACACACACACAGAGAGATCACAGAACTGTCAGGGTTGGAAAGGACCTCAAGGATCAGCCAGTTCCAACCCCCCTGCCATGGGCAGGGACACCCCACACTACAGCAGGTTGCTCACAGCCACATCCAGCCTGGCTGCAAAAACCTCCAGGGATGAGGCTTCCACCACCTCCCTGGGCAACCTGTGCCAGTGTCTCACCACCCTCATGGGGAAGAACTTCTTCCTAACATCCAATCTGAATCTGCCCATTTCTAGTTTTGCTCCACCCCCCAGTCCTATCACTCCCTGATACCCTCAAAGTCCCTCCCCAGCTTTCTTGTAGCCCCCTTCAGATACTGGAAGGCCACAATGGGGTCTCCTCAGAGCCTTCTCTTCTCCAGACTGAACAACCCAAACTCCTTCACTCTGTCTCCAGAGCAGAGCAGCTCCAGCCCTCTGCTCATCCTTGTGGTCCTTCTCTGCACACCTTCCAGCACCTCCAGATCCTGCCTGTAATAGGGGCTCCATTATTGGACGCAGAGCTCCAGGTGGGGCCTCAGCAGAGTGGAGCAGAGGGGGAGAATCACCTCCCTCCACCTGCTGGCTGTGCTTCCCTTACAATACAATACAATACAATACAATACAATACACCAGGTTGGAAGAGACCTTCAAGATCATCGTGTCCAACCCATCAAACAATCCAACCCACCCAACAACTAGACCATACAGCCAAGCACCCCATCAAGTCTTCTCCTGAACACCTCCTGTGAAGGTGACTCCACCACCTCCACGGGTAGCCGATTCCAATGGCCAATCACTCTCTCCGTGTAGAACTTCTTCCTAACATCCAGCCTAAACCTGCCCTGGCGCAGCCTGAGACTGTGTCCTCTTGTTCTGGTGCTGGATGCCTGGGAGAAGAGACCAACTTCTGCCTGGCTACAACCTCCCTTCAGGTAGTTGTAGAGAGCAATAAGGTCACCCCTCAGTCTCCTCTTCTCCAGGCTAAGCAACCCCAGCTCCCTCAGCCTTTCCTCATAGGGCTTGTGTTCCAAACCCCTCACCAGCTTTGTTGCCCTTCTCTGGACACGTTCCAGCAAGTCAACATCCTTCCTAAACTGAGGGGCCCAGAACTGGACACAGGACTCAAGGTGCGGCCTAACCAGTGCAGTGTACAGGGGCACAATGACCTCCCTGCTCCTGCTGGCCACACTGTTCCTGATGCAAGCCAGGATGCCATTAGCCTTCTTGGCTGCCTGGGCACACTGCAGGCTCATGTTCAGCCTACAATCAACCAGTACCCCCAGGTCCCTCTCTGCCTGGCCACTCTCCAGCCACTCTGACCCCAGCCTGTAGCAGTGCCTGGGGTTGTTGTGGCCAATGTGCAGAATCCGGCACTTGGATGTGTTCAATCTCATGCCCTTGGCCTCTGCCCATCTGTCCAGCCTGTCGAGGTCCCTCTGCAAAGCCTCTCTGCCCTCCAGCAAATCAACTGCTGCCCCCAGCTTGGTGTCATCCGCAAATTTACTGATGATGGACTCAATGCCCTCATCCAGATCATCAATAAAGATGTTGAAGAGCATGGGGCCCAGTACTGATCCCTGGGGCACACCACTAGTGACAGGCCGCCAGCTGGATGTGGCACCATTCACCATTACTCTCTGGGCTCGGCCCTCCAGCCAGTTCCTAACCCAACGCAGTGTGCTCCTGTCCAAGCCACGGGCTGACAGCTTGGCCAGGAGTTTGCTGTGGGGAACGGTGTCAAAGGCCTTGCTGAGGTCCAGGTAGACCACATCCACAGGCCTCCCCACATCCACCAGGATGTGGATCCACATGCAGCCCAGGATGTGATTGTCATTCTGGGCTGCAAGTGCTCACTGCTGGCTCCTGTTGAGCTTCTCCTCCACCAGCCCCCCCAGGTCCTTTTCTTCAGGGCTGCTCTCAAGCACTGTATCAGTGCTTAGGATTGCCCTGACCCAGCTGCAGGACCTTGCACTTGGTCTGGTTGAACCTCCTGAGGTTGCCATGGGCTCACCTCTCCAGCCTGTCTTCACTTCAATCATTTTCTAGAGCCACTGAAGACCGAACACAAAGAGGTTCTGTGATGAAAGAACAGAAGAGTCAGACCTGGGAGTGAAGGGACTGGGAAGCACTGACAGATAGCTGCAGCAGACCAGCTACACTGACCCCATGCTGGTGCAGTATCTGAGTCCCAATTCAGTAGCAGCCATTTATTCTCTCCACTTCCCTTCCAGCAGAACACGATCAGCACAAGAGAACTGAGCACACCTTGATGAAAAAATAGATGAGAAATGCTACTTGAGAGTGGATGGAGGCAATTTCCTGTGCAGGTAAAGCCAGCTCCAAACAGCTGCAGCTCTGCCTGATGGCACTGAAGGACCATCCAATGTTTAGCAGCTCCAGCAATCACTGCAGCACTGAAAACAGCCAGTGAAAACCCAGGGAATGTATGGAGGGAAGGCTTTCAAGGTGCTCCCCTGGGAAAGTTTGCTGCTGTTAAGATAAACAAACCCCCAACAACAACCCACCCCCCCAAAAAAAAAACCACCCTAAACCAACCCCAAAATCCTATGCAAGGAAGATTTTCTTCCTTCTCTTACAGGGAGTGTGCAGCATGCTTCAGCTAAACACCATGGCCCCTAAACCATGGCCACAGGTTTGTTGAGCACCTCCAGGGATGGGGACTCCACCACCTCCCTGGGCAGCCTCTGCCAATCCCTGACCCCTCTGGCAGCAAAGAACTTCTTCCTCATCTCCAACCTAACCCTCCCCTGACACAATACCAGGCCATTCCCTCTCATCCTGTCACCTGATACTAAGGAGAAGAGACCAACCCCTCCTCACTCCAACCTCCTCCTCATTCCAACCTCCTCTCAGGGAGCTGTAGAGAGCAAGGAGGTCTCCCTCCTCATCCTCCTCCTCTCCTCCACACTGAACACCCCCAGCTGCTCCTCCCCAGCCCTGTTCTCCAGACCCTTCCCCAGCTTCCTTGCCCTTCTCTAGCACTAAAATGTCCTTCTCATTGCAAGGGCCCCAAGATTGAACCCAGCACCCAAGGTTTGGTCTCAGCAGTTCTGACTACACAGGCACAATCCCTCTCCTGCTGGCCAGGCTGTTGCTGATCCAGGGCAGGATACTGGCCTGTCACACTCTGGCCCATGCTCAGACAGCTGTCAACCAGCACCCCCAGGTCCTTCTCTGATGGGCAGTTTCCTGCCCCAAGGCTGGAGCATCCATGGGGTTGCTGGGACCCAAGTGCAGCACTCAGCCTTGCTGAACCTGATACAACTGAAATAATCCTATATAGATCCAGCCTGGCCAGATGCCCCTGCAGGGCCTCCCTAACCTCAAACAGATCAACAGTGCCCCCCAGTTCAGTGTCACCTCCAAACTTAGTGGTCTCAATCCCCTCACCCAGCTCATTGACCAAGACATTAAAGAGAACTGGCCCCAGCACTGAGCCCTGGGGGGACAGCACTGCTGAGTGGCCACCAACCGGCTTCAGCTCCATTCATCTCTTGGGTCTCCTCCAACCCTTTGGTTTCAGCTGGACCTTCCTTCCTGTGAATGGTGGCTGAATGGGAGGGGGAAGCTGGAAGGGAGCTCCAAGGATTCCTTCTGTGGGCTCAGCCAAGCTCACACATTCCAGTGCTTGCACAGCTTTATAACTTAGGAACCCACACCAGCTGGGACCGTTTTCATCTCACTCCTCTGAAGCCCAAGCCCAAGCGATTCTGATCGACTCCACAGCTACCTGATGCCCCTGATGCTCTTTTCCCTTGGGCTGATGGCTAGTGCTGTTTCACATGGCTTCTGTTAAACCATTTAATTGTCTCCAACAGCAAGATGCCTAATCAAAGCATCACTTCACTTCCTGCAGCCCTGAGATGTTCTCAGGAGCGAGCACATCTACATTCGGTGCAGCTTTTCAGCCACTGCATTGTGCTGCCTTCTGACAAGCTGCTCTGGAAGCACAGGTTCAGCCCCTTCCAGAGCAGGATTTTCATTTGAATGGATTGCTGCAAACTAGAGGGAAAAGAGACTAAAGAGGCAGTAAGCATGCTGCTGGAGCTCTGCACTCAGCCCAGCTAATGCCTGTTTGGAACACATGCAACATGCATTATATGAAACAGCCTACACAAACAGAAGTGCCTTTATTAAATAAGGTCCTAATTGTGCAAGGTCACTGGCTTCTGTCAGCTCCAGCTCCTGCTGGAGGCAAATGCACAGCTCATATTCCTGCACTCACAACCCTGCTGCAACACAAGGATGAGGGCAACCTCACAGAAGCATGGGCTTGGAAGGCACCCTCCAAAGATCATCCAGTCCAGCCCCCCTGCCAGAGCAGGAGCACCCAGGGCAGGTCACACAGGAACACAGCCAGGTGGGGTTTGAATGTCTCCAGAGAAGGACAATCCACAAGCTCTCTGGGCAGCCTGCTCCAGGGCTCTGCCACCCTCACAGGGACAAAGTTTTCCCTTCTGTTCCCCTGGCACCTCCTCTGCTGCAGCTTGCAGCCCTTGCTCCTTGTGCTGTGCTTGGACATCCCTGAGCAGAGCCTGGCTCCAGCCCTGCACATCTTCATTCCCAGCAATGAGGTCACCCCCTCAGACTCCTCTGCTCCCAGCTCCCTCAGCCTGGCCTCACAGGGAGATGTTCCACTGCCTGCAAGCAGCTCTGGGGCTCCATGCTGGCCTCTCTCAAGCAGTTCCCTGAGATCCTTCAGGCTAGATGTGAGGAAGAAGTTCTTCACCATGAGAGTGGTGAAGCCCTGGAATGGGTTATCCAGGGAGGTGGTTGAGGCCCCGTCCCTGGAGGTGTTTAAGCCCAGGCTGGACGAGGCTCTGGCCAGGCTGATGTAGTGTGGGGTGTCCCTGCCCATGGCAGGGGGTTGGAACTAGCTGATCCTTGTGGTCCCTTCCAACCCTGACTGATTCTATGACTCTATGATCCTTCTGGAAGTGAGGGGCCCAGGACTGGACACGAATGGCAAGCATGAAGAACCACAGGCCCAGGGTTTGGTGTTTATCAAGCTGAGATGCTGTCGCAGGGGAAGACTGATTGCCCTCCTGCCATTTCAAGCATGCACATAACTTGTTTTAACAACACAGGGAAAATTACTTCCCTGAATTTAATTACTTTAAAGTATTTGAGACATAAACCAAAGTTAATTATGGGACATCTTTAACTCCTGGTCTCAGCTCCAAGGCATTTCCATTTGCTCGGCCCTGCACCCACCAATGAATCATTTCTGACATGAAGGGGGAAAAAAAAAACCAACACTAATTTCAGATCCCCATCAATTAATTGGGATTAATTTCCATCCAGAGCAGGAATGTTTACCTTCTTAACCCCTTAATTGGACAGATAATCACAGGAAGATTAAAGACTTCTCGGAGCACGGCAGCTTCCCATTGCTCCTAGCCTGACAAGAGGGGGAAGCTGGTGGTGGGGGCTGGGCTGACACCCTTCTGCAGGCTTTAGTCTTCCATGACATACCTGGAACAAGAGCTCTGTTCTACCATTTCCAGGTGTAATGGTTTTTAAGAGGTTTCACAGAGAACTTTTCAGCTGACAGCCTGCATTGTTGCTTCCAACCTTATCTGCTCTGCTCTGCTCCACTCTGGTCATTACTGCTTGTTCCACTTCCAAGCCAAGATGCCTGAGCTATTACAACCCAACCCATGATCTGAAGTCCTTTGGAAACTGCAGGCTGTGATGTCCAGGAATCATCCTCCCTGCCTGCAGCCAGGCTGGATCCAAAAGCCTAATGGAGAGGAAGGGAAAACCCTGCCCATGTGGTGCATTATGGAAGAGACCTTCCATGGGAATCACGGTGTTAGAAACTTGTTTGGCTTATGGTGTTTAGTCTGGAGGAAAGGAGGCTGAGGGGAGAGCTTCTGGTTCCCTACAGCTCCCTGAAAGGAGGTTGGAGTGAGGTGGGGCTTGG
The DNA here is from genome assembly GCA_033816785.1 of Picus viridis. Lineage (NCBI taxonomy): Eukaryota > Metazoa > Chordata > Aves > Piciformes > Picidae > Picus > Picus viridis. Next base: position 11,877,200 of record CM066577.1, read on the forward strand.
TCTCTTCTCCCTGGTAATAAAGAGAGGATGGGAGGAAATGGCCTCAAGTTGCTCCAGGAGAGCTTTAGGTTGGATGTTAGAAAAAGCTGCTTCACTGAAAGGCTTCTCCAAGCCTGGCACAGGCTGCCCATGGAGGTGGTTGAATCCCCATCCCTGGAGATGTTCCAAAGAGGCAGAGGTGTGGTACCAGTAACATCCCGGGTTGCACCAGGGGAGGCTGACTGGACAGCACCAGAACAAGAGGACACAGTGTCAAGCTGTGCCAGGGGAGGTTTAGGCTGGATGTCAGGAAGAAGTTCTTCATAAAAAGAGAGATTGGCCATTGGGATGTGCTGCCCAGGAAGGTGGTGGAGTCCCCATCACTGGAGGTGTTTAGGAAGAGCCTGGATGAGGCACTTGGTGCCAGGGTTGAGTTGATTAGATGGTGTTGGGTGACAGGTTGGGCTTGATCTCAAAGGTTTCTTCCAATCTGGTTAATTGTATTCTAAGAGGCAGAGATATGGTGCTGAGTGCCATGGTTTAGCCCCAGCCTTGGTGGAGTTAGAGAATGGCTGGACTGGATGAGCTGAAAGGTCTTTTCCTACCCAAACAATTCTGATTGAATGTCTCCTGCTAAGAAGTCAGCACCACCACACTTAGAAGGGAGGGGAAGGGGAGGGGGAAGGGGAAGGGGGAAGGGGAAGGGGAAGGGGGAAGGGGAAGGGGAAGGGGAAGGGGGAGGGGAAGGGGGAGGGGGGGGGAGGGGGAAGGGGAAGGGGAAGGGGAAGGGGAAGGGGAAGGGGAAGGGGAAGGAAGGGAAGGGGAAGGGAAGGGGAAGGGGAAGGGGAAGGGGAAGGGGAAGGGGAAGGGGAAGGGGAAGGGGAAGGGGAAGGGGAAGGGGAAGGGGAAGGGGAAGGGGAAGGGGAAGGGGAAGGGGAAGGGGAAGGGAAGGGGAAGGGGAAGGGGAAGGGGGAAGGGGAAGGGGAAGGGGAAGGGGAAGGGGGAAGGGAAGGGGGAAGGGGAAGGGGAAGGGGAAGGGGAAGGGCTATTGAGCCCAAGAAGTACCAAAAAGGATGAGTACCCTGGGAAGAAATGATTTCTTAGGTGTCCTCTGTGGACAGGCAGAGGATAATGAGATGTGGCACCAGCAGCCTGGCAGCGGAGGTGAGAGCTGCCCCTCAGAGCAGCCCCAGCTGTCAGCGGAGATGGGCACCTGGCAGCTGCTGCCCCTGGCTTTGCCAAGAACACAGGAGTTAACAGCCCTCTGTGCTGCTAGCAGGATAATTACATTTAGGGATGGCTCAAATGGCCAAGCAGTGAATGGAAACTCTTTATCATATTTGGCAAGGGGAATCTGCAAGCAGGAGGAGGAGGAGGAGGAGGAAGATGGGATTGTTCAGGGGCGATGGTACAGTGAGCTGTGCTCTACACCTTCCTAGTCCTTCCAGATGCAGGGTGGGGAGGGGATGGCAAGGGTAATTTGATTGTCCTTTGAAGGAAATGCAATTTTCTGGCAGTAATGATGCTCATCTGGTGAGCTGAGCAGCTAGAAACAGGGGAACCACTGAAACGACTCCAGAAACATCTCACAACAAACCAAAGTTCCCAGAAGCTGAGGGCAGAGCATTTATGGTTTCCTGGCTGGATTTGTCTCCTGGGGGGAGCTTGAGAGACCTCATCTGGAGTACTGTGCACAGCTCTAGAGCCCTCAGGACAGGAAGGAGATGGAGCTGATGGGGAGGGTCCAGAAAAGAGCCACAAAAATGATCAGGGGCTTGGAGCAGCTCTGCTGCAAGGACAGGCTGAGGGAGCTGGGGGTGTTTAGCCTGGAGAGGAGAAGGCTCCAGGGAGACCCAAGAGCAGCCTGGTAGTACCTGAAGGGGCTACAGAAGGATGGAGAGAGACTGCAAGTTCAGGACCAGGGGCAATGGCTTCAAACTAGGGAAGATTTAGATTGGATATCAGGAAGAAGTTCTTCATTATGAGGGTGATAAAACACTACAACAGGTTGCCCAGGGAGGGGTTGAGGCTCCATCCCTGGAGATATTCAAGGTGACACTTGACAGGGCCCTGGGCAGCCTGATCTAAGTTGAGGATGTCCCTATTGACTGCAGAGGGGGTTGGACTGGAGAACCTTTGGAGGAGAGGAGATTGGGGGCAAAGCCCTGGGCTCAGAGGAGAGGAGAGTGGGGGCAAAGCCCTGGGCTCAGAGGAGAGGAGAGGGGGAGGAGAGTGGGGGCAAAGCCCTGGGCTCAGAGGAGAGGAGAGGAGAGGAGAGGAGAGGAGAGTGGGGGCAAAGCCCTGGGCTCAGAGGAGAGGAGAGGAGAGGAGAGGGAGAGGAGAGGAGAGAGAGAGAGAGAGGGGGCAAAGCCCTGGGCTCAGAGGAGAGGAGAGGAGAGTGGGGCAAAGCCCTGGGCTCAGAGGGAGAGGAGAGGAGAGGAGAGTGGGGGCAAAGCCCTGGGCTCAGAGGAGAGGAGAGGAGAGGAGAGGAGAGGAGAGTGGGGGCAAAGCCCTGGGCTCAGAGGAGAGGAGAGGAGAGTGGGGGCAAAGCCCTGGGCTCAGAGGAGAGGAGAGGAGAGGAGAGTGGGGGCAAAGCCCTGGGCTCAGAGGAGAGGAGAGGAGAGTGGGGGCAAAGCCCTGGGCTCAGAGGAGAGGAGAGGAGAGTGGGGGCAAAGCCCTGGGCTCAGAGGAGAGGAGAGGAGAGTGGGGGCAAAGCCCTGGGCTCAGAGGAGAGGAGAGGAGAGTGGGGGCAAAGCCCTGGGCTCAAGCTGCAATTGATGGTGTGCAGATAGGTCTCTGTGCACGTGGGTGATGCTCTATTCTCCCCAGGCCTGTCTGGTGTGTGTGTGTGTCATGTCATCAGGCAAAACATGAAGGAAATTAGAAGTGAAGTTGCAGTTCAGCACTGTGAAGAGGCCTGCTCCTGGTGATGAAGTATTTACCAGGAAAGAGGAGAAGAACATGGCTTTGCTTCTACAGCCTCTGCTAAGCAGCACCTCAGGGGTTTCCAGCTAGGATTTAACAGAGTCCAGGTTGTATTTCCAATACAGGATGACCTGAAAAAGTTCTGCAGAGGAAGCTAAGAGAGGAGGGAATCAATGTGCAGGTGAGTAGGACACAGCTGTTTCTCCAGAAGACCTCTTTGAGGCCACCACCATGATTCACTCAGGGACAGGCAGTGCTTGGAGAAGAGAAGGCTGAAAGAGAATCACATTAATGTCTATAAATATCTGAGGGGTGGGGGGCAAGATGAAGGTGCCAGGCTGTGTTCAGTGGTGCCCTGTGACAGGATAAGGAACAACAGGCACAAGCTGGAACACAGCAGACTCCATCTCAGCATGAGGAGAGACTTCTTTGCTGTGAGGGTGCTGAGCCCTGGAGCAGGCTGCCCGGAGAGGTTGTGGAGTCTCCTTCTCTGGAGACTTTCCAACCCTACCTGGATGTGGTCCTGTGTGATATGCCCTAGGAGATCCTGCTTTGGCACTGAGCTTGGACTCAGTCTCCAGGGGCCCCTTCCAACCTCTAACATCCTGTGATTCTGTTGGGTGCACACTAGACAAACTTTGTTCATCTGTGTACAAATGGAATGAAGCTGGAGGTGGAGAGATTCAGGCTGGAGATGAGGAGGAAGCTCTTCCCCATGAGAGTGGTGAAGCCCTGGAATGGGTTGTCCAGGGAGGTGGTGGAGGCCCCGTCCCTGGAGGTGTTTAAGCCCAGGCTGGATGAGGCTCTGGCCAGGCTGATCTAGTGTGGGGTGTCCCTGCCCATGGCAGGGGGTTGGAACTAGCTGATCCCTGTGGTCCCTTCCAACCCTGACTGATTCTATGATACCTTGTAGTGCTGGTGGACAGCAAGCTGTGGCCAGAAGTCAGGTGGAAGTCTCCTTCCCCTCTGCTCTGCCCTGGTGAGCACACTTGCACTATTGGGTCCTGTTTGGGGCTCCCCTGTTCTCCAGGCTGCACACCCCCAGCTCCCTCAGCCTGGCCTCACAGCAGAGCTGCTCCAGCCCTGGGATCAGCTTTGTGGCTTCCTCTGGATTCACTCCACCAGCTCTGTCCCCTCCTCAGGCTGGACACACCAGAACCGGGGGCAGCATTCAAGGTGAGGGGGTCTCAGTTTGCACAAGCATGGAACCAGCAGGAGCTACACCCCCAAATGTCCACCACCTGCTTGGAGAGGAAGCACCTCCAAAGTTCAGCTACTCATTAAGGAACCTTCCACACATTTTTCCCTTCCCCTCTGCTGGTTTGCTCCTCCAACAGCAACGAAGGGCAAGGTCTGTTCTTCTTGTGCCTCAAACCTGGCTAAGTCTAGAAATGTCAGGAGTGGTATTTGTCAGTGGAGCCTGCTAACTGAGGCTGATTATGATAATGCATCTGATGCAGGGGAAGATAAAACCTTTTCTCTCCAATAAAAGCATCAGCTGCCACCATTCCAGCTGAAGGTCAGCATCTGAGTGGCTTCCAACACCTCTATTTCTTCAGTGCACTTCTTGGCTCTTGCTGAACTGCTGCTTTCCTGATCTTCAGCAAGGTCATTGTTCTTCCCCCCCCTCCCCCCAAGTTCTATTTTGTCCAAATCATTAAAAAAAAAAAACCCACCCCCACCCCTTTTGTGTTCTCATCTAATTAAAGGCAGGAAGCAGTACAACCACCTTTTCCCTCAGCCTTCACTCACCACAGGCTGGTTGGGGTGGGAAGGGACCTCCAGAGATCATCTGATCCAACCAGATCCTGCCAGAGCAGGGTCACCTAGAGCAGGTTTTAAAAGGCTCTAGAGCAGGAGACTCCAGAACTCCTCTGGGCAGCTTGGGCCAAGGCTCAAGCACACACCCCCCCCCCCCCAAGGAAAGGTCAAATATTGCCAGTCTTGTGCAGTCATTCTTAAAGCTCAAAGGTGCTGCTTCAGCAGCAGCAGAAACATGAGCACCACTGTGGAACCTTCCACAGTAGATGCTTGTTGAAGGCACAGCCTGGCTGGAACCCAGGAATTCATCTCATGGAGCTTCCCCAATCTGCTTGGGTTGGTGCCCACTGCAGGAAGGATGGAGGAGAACACTACCTGTGCTCCCACTCTCCTGACCAGTCAACCCAGGGCCCTGAAGTCCCTCTTGACAGCCCTCAGCTCTCTTTTTCCCCTAGATCATCATTGCCTGTCTGGAAGGTCAATAACAGGCAGTGATCTGTGGGCTGCAGCAGGGTGGGAAGCTCTCTTGCCCCCATTCCTAAGCTGGGCCCCAGGGAGGGAGCAGAATTCCCTGTGGGATGGGGCAGGCTGGCAAATAGGACTCTGCCTCTCTCAGAGGGGAATCACCACCACCAATAACCCTTCTGATTTTCGTGGTGGGGGCAGTTTTGATGTGGTACTGGCTGCCCCAGCTTTGGTAACTCTTTAGGAGCATTTCCATCCTGGCCAGATGGTCAGGTTGCTCACAGCCACATTCACCCTGGCCCATAAAACCTCCAGGGACGAGGCTTCCACCACCTCCCTGGGCAACCTGTGCCAGTCTCTCACCACCCTCATGGGGAACAACTTCTTCCTAACATCCAATCTGAATCTCCCCACTTCTAGTTTTGTTCCATTCCCCCAGTCCTATCCCTCCCTGACAGCCTAAAAATTCTCCCCCCAGCTTTCTTGGGGCCCCCTTCAGATACTGGAAGGCCACAACAAAGTCCGCTGGGAGCCTTCTCTTCTCCAGAATGAACAATCCTCCAGTTGGAAAAGGCCTTCAAGATGCTCAGTTCTAACCATTCATTACACATCCAAGTGCCAGGTTCTGCACAGTGGCCACAGCAACCCCAGGCAGTGCTACAGGCTGGGGGCAGAGTGGCTGGAGAGCAGCCAGGCAGAGAGGGACCTGGGGGTGCTGGTTGATGGCAGGCTGAATATGAGCCTGCAGTGTGCCCAGGGGCCCAAGAAGGCCAATGGCAGCCTGGCCTGCATCAGGAACAGTGTGGCCAGCAGGAGCAGGGAGGTCATTGTGCCCTGTGCTCAGCACTGGTTAGGCCACACCTTGAGTCCTGGGTCCAGTTCTGGGCCCCTCAGGTTAGGAAAGATGTTGAGTTGCTGGAAGGTGTCCAGAGAAGGGCAAGAAAGCTGGGGAGGGGTCTGGAGCACAGCCCTGTGAGGAGAGGCTGAGGGAGCTGGGGTTGCTTAGCCTGCAGAAGAGGAGGCTCAGGGGAGACCTTCTTGCTCTCTCCAACTCCCTGAAGGAGGTTGTAGCCAGGTGGGGGTTGATCTCTTCTCCCAGGCAAGCAGCACCAGAACAAGAGGACACAGTCTCAAGCTGTGCCAGGGGAGGTTTAGGCTGGAGGTGAGGAGAAAGTTCTTCACTGAGAGAGTCATTTGCCATTGGGATGTGCTGCCCAGGGAGGTGGTGGAGTCCCCATCCCTGAGGGTGTTTAGGAAGAGCCTGGATGAGGCACTTGGTGCCATGGTTTAGTTGATTGGATGGTGTTGGGTGACAGGTTGGACTTGATGCTCTCAAAGGTCTTTCCCAACCTGGTTCATTCTATTCCATTCTACACCACTTGCAGTCCATACCAATATGATGCACCTGGCACAGGAACACAAAGAGTCTGTATCAAGAGCAAGCCAAGGAAGGATGCTGCAGTTGCTCTCAATCACAAGGTTCTGCTTGGAACAATTGGACTGAGAGTTTCTTATGACCAAGCCTGAGCAGCCTGATGCAATTTGAGCTGCATCTGACCATTCAGCTTTGATTTTGTTGGAAAGATGCAATTTTATGTTTATTCTTCCCCCCCATTTTATTGTTTCCTTCATCTTGTTCATGCAGAAATTGCTCCCATGAATCAAGCTGCCTGTGGCTGGGTGGAATGGCTTCTAAAAATAATCCCCTCCTTTCTACACTGTCACCATTGGATATTAAACCTGGACTGAGGAAGGTAAAAGAAAAGAAAGAAAAGAGGGGAAAAAAGTTTTTCTTCCCCTCTCTTAAACCTTAAAAGTGATGTTGTTCACTAGCTGATGCTCAGAGTCTGGTGGAGGTGTGGTCTGGCAGAAAGCAGGATAAGAGGAAAGAGGGAAAGGGGGGAAAAGGAGGGGGAAAAGGGGAATTTTGACTGAGGGAGACAGCCTGGAACACATCCCATGGGACCAGGTCTGGTGGATGTCCCAGGAGACACCTGTGTTGTGGCCCTGTCAGTGCTGGGAACAGGTACAATAGACTAGAATTAACCAAGCTGGAAAAGACCTTTGAGATCATCCAGTCCAACCTATCACCCAACACCATCTCATCAACTAAACCACAGACTCACCAAGGTTAGAAGAGACCTCAAAGATCATCAAGCCCAACCTGGCACCACAGACCTCATGACTAAACCATGGCACCAAGTGCCACATCCAATCCCCTCTTGAACTCTATATCTATGTGGGGCTAACCTGTAGTGTGCAAGGTTACTGAGCTGAGTTGCTGATAGCCTGAGGATCCCTGCAGTGCACACCACTGCATGCTGTAGACTAGACTAGGTTGGAAAAGACCTTTGAGATCATCAAGTCCAACCTGTCACCCAACACCATCTAATCAACTAAACCATGGCACCAAGTGCCACATCCAGTCCCCTCTTGAACACCTCCAGGGATGGGGACTCCACCACCTCCCTGGGCAGCACATTCCAATGGCCAACAACTCTCTCTGGGAAGAACTTTCACCTCACCTCCAACCTAAACCTCCCCTGGCAGAGCTTGAGACTGTGTCCTCTTGGTCTGGTGTTGGTTGATAGAGAGAAGAGACCAACCTCTGCCTGTCTACAACCTCCCTGCAGGTAGCTGGAGAGAGCAGGAAGGTCTCCCCTGAGCCTCCTCTTCTGCAGGCTAAGCAACCCCAGCTCCCTCAGCCTCTCCTCACAGGGCTGTGCTCCAGACCCCTCCCCAGCTTTCTTGCCCTTCTCTGGACACCTTCCAGCAACTCAACTTCTTTCCTAACCTGAGGGACCCAGAACTGGACACAGGACTCAAGGTGTGGCCTAAGCAGCACAGGGCACAATGACCTCCCTGCTCCTGCTATTAGAGAAAACCAAGAAATTCTTATTCTTTGTCCTACAATCTCCTCTACAAGAGAAATGTTACAGCACATTCTCTTAGAAAGAAGCCCTCATCATTTCCTCCACTATGATTAGTCCTAACACACATAAATATCAAGCAAATCATTTTAGTTGCTTGAGAGGTGATTCTACCATTTTCATCTGCTCCAGTAAGACCTCACTTGGAGTAGGGCATCCAGGTCTGGGGCCCTCAATGCATGAAGGACATGGACCTGATTGAGAGGGTCCAGAGGAGGGCCATGGACATGATCAGAGGGCTGGAGCACCTCTATGAGGACAGGCTGAGGGAGCTGGGTGTGTTCAGCCTGGAGAAGACTCCAGGGGGAACCTAATAGCAGCCTCCCAGTGCCTGAAGGGGGCTACAAGGCGTCTGCAGAGGGACTGTTCCCAAAGACCTGAAGGGACAGGACCAGGGGCAATGGTTTGAAATGAGAGCAGAGCAGACTGAGATTGGATGTGAAGTTCTGCAGCCTGCCAGTACCTGAAGGAGGCTACAAGAAGGCTGCAGAGGGACTGTTTGCAAAGGCCAGCAGGGACAGGATGAGAGGCAATGGTTTGAAATGGGAGCAGAGCAGATTGAGATTGGATGTGAGGAACAGGTTCTGCAGCAGGAGGCTGCTGGAACACTGCAACAGGTTGCCCAGGGAGGTGGTTGAGGCTCCATCCCTGGAGGTATTCAAGGTGAGGCTGGACAGGGCTCTGAGTAACCTGATGTAGTGTAGGATGTCCCTGCTGACTGCAGAGGGGTTGGACTGGCTGAGCTTTGGAGGTCCCTTCCAACCCAGTCCAGTCTATGACATCTACTGGTTTCACCTTGACTTAATTCCTAGGGAGTCTCAGAGCCTTGACTGGCTAAGACCCTGAACAATCTGATATAGCTTTGAAGACAGCAATTCAAGCTGATCACCCTCAGAGGTCCCTTCCTCCCCTTTGCTGGCAGAGTAAGCTCACCCAGCAACCATTCTCCCATCCAGTGCTAGCCACTTCTTGGATCAGTTCTCACTCATCTCTAGTTCCTGAGCTAGGCTGCCTGGGGACACACACTGAAAACCAAGGGGAGAAACAAGTGGGCCACACTTGTGGCCCAGTTCTCAAACTAAGGGGCTTGAAAGCCTACTTTAAGGCTCAAAAACAGCAAAGGAGGAAGAGTCCAGCACCTGGATTGTACATTCTGTCCCCCAAACCAATTCTATTAAGCACATTCAGTTCCTCAGGCACAAGGACAAAAAGCGAAGAAATTGGGGGGTGTCTCTGAAAATTCACTGTTTAGAGAGAGGGAAAAAAAGAGGGAAAGCAGCAAGCTCCCAGTGTGAGAGCTCCCTGCAGCCCAGCAGTAATTTTGCTAATGCCAGTATTGCACACTAGCCAGGCAAGCCGTGCCCTGCTGTGACATTTGCAGTCTGGACCTGAGCAGCATGCACAAAGAGGCACCCAGGAGGGCTGCAGTTGGGCTGCTCGGCGCTGGCAGGGCGAGGCTGAGGACGCCCAGCTGAAATGATGCCACGCTGAAAGAGACAAGAGCCTTTGGAAAGGGGAAGACCATGGACTTCAACTGCCAGCCCATCAGCACCAGGGCCACTAAACCATCTCCTGAAGTGCCACATCCACCCAAGACGACATCCAGCTGGGTTTTGAATGTCTCCAGAGAAGGAGACAACCTCTCTGGGCAGCCTGCTCCAGGCCTCAGCACCCTCACAGGGACAAAGTTTTCCCTTCTCTTCCCCTGGCACCTCCTCTGCTCCAGCTTGCAGCCCTTGCCCCTTGTGCTGTGCTTGGACATCCCTGAGCAGAGCCTGGCTCCAGCCCTGCACATCTTGATCCCCAGCAATGAGGGCAGCCCTCAGGCTCCTCTGCTCCCAGCTCCCTCAGCCTGGCCTCACAGGGACATGTTCCACTGCCTGCAGCAGCTTGGTTACTTGATGATGCTGAGTAGACCATCAATGAACTCTGACCTCTCCTACAGTATAAAAGACACAGTTTAGCAGGGGGGTTGCACTAGATCATCTCCAGAGGTGCCTTCCAACTACCACCACGCTGGGTTTCTGTAATTCATTGGCACTTGCAGGCTTTCCCTACTACTTCTTCTCCTCGGTACCCTCCCTTTCTACATGACAGAATCAGATAAGTGGTGTTTTGGCACCTCAGACCTTGCAACAGAGAGAAGGAAGCACTCAGAATTGTGACTGTTACGAATTGCCTTACAGCAGATAAGAGGTGCCTGCAAATGGATGGTCTGTAGCTGACAGTAGCCATTATCAGATAAGCCTTTAGAGGAGTGCCTCCAGCTTCTGGTGAAGAAATCCACTGATGCAGTTGTGTACTGCAGGCAACAGACTGCCCTCCCCTTGTCAGCCTCACAATCAACCCTCTGCAATTCTATCCCTCTTCTCTGCAGCACCAACCCTTCCTAGCACGGGGTTCAGCAGCAACAGCGGAAGGCAAGAGGCACCCCTGCTACCAAGACAGGCTCAGAGAATTGGGGCTGCTCAGCCTGCAGGAGAGAAGGCTCCAGGGAGAGCTCAGAGCTGCATTTCAGTAACAGAATCACACACAGAATCACCAAGGTTGGAGGAGACCTCAAAGATCATCAAGTCCAACCTGTCACCACAGACCTCATGACTAGACCATGGCACCAAGCGCCTCGTCCAGTCCCCTCTTGAACACCTCCAGGGATGGGGACTCCACCACCTCCCTGGGCAGCACATTCCAATGGCCAACAACTCTCTCTGGGAAGAACTTCCTCCTCACCTTGAGCCTAAACTTGCCCTGGAGCAGCTTGAGACTCTGTCCTCTTGTTCTGGTGCTGGCTGCTTGAGAGAAGAGACCAACCCCCACCTGGCTACAACCTCCCTTCAGGGAGGACCTACAGGAAGGCTGGGGAGGGACTGTTTAGAAGGACTTGAAGTGATAGGACAAGAGGCAGTGGTTTGGAGCTGGAGCAGGGCAGAGTTAGGTTGGACATCAGGAGGAAGTTCTTCACAGTGAGAGTGGGGAGACACTGGAAGAGGTTGCCCAGGGACGTGGTTGAGGCTCCATCCCTGCAGACATTCAAGCTCAGCCTTACTGTGGCTCTGGGCAGCCTGCTCTGGCTGGAGTAGTCCCTGCTGCCTGCAGGGGGGTTGGACAAGATGACCTTTGAGGGTCCCTTGCAACCCAACAGTCTGAATGATCAGAGGAAGAGCAGCGAGAGAGGGTGGAAACATTTAGGGAAGATAAAAAGCAGTTAAAAAAAAATAGATGGAAGTGGGGAAAAAGTGGTTTAAAGAAAACATGAAGATGATAAAAAAAATAACTGCAGAAGTAAAGCCCTCTGCAGTGGAGGCTCTGGGACTCCTCATGATGCAGCAAGCCACTGAGATTTAGTCCTTCTGGAGTGTTTGGCCACAACCACCCCATGCACTGCTACAGGCTGGGGTCAGAGTGGCTGGAGAGCAGCCAGATAGAGAGGGACCTGGGGGTGCTGGTGGACAGCAGCTGAACATGAGCCTGCAGTGTGCCCAGGGGGCCAAGAAGGCCAATGGCATCCTGGCCTGCATCAGGAACAGTGTGGCCAGCAGGAGCAGGGAAGGCATTGTGCCCCTGTACACTGCACTGGTTAGGCCACACCTTGAGTCCTGGGTCCAGTTCTGGGCCCCTCAGTTCAGGAAAGATGTTGAGTTGCTGGAAGGTGTCCAGAGAAGGGCAAGAAAGCTGGGGAGGGGTTTGGAGCACAGCCCTGTGAGGAGAGGCTGAGGGAGCTGGGGTTGCTTAGCCTGGAGAAGAGGAGACTCAGGAGAGACCTTCTTGCTGTCTACAACTCCCTGCAGGGAGGTTGTAGCCAGGTGGGGGGTTGGTCTCTTCTCCCAGGCAAGCAGCACCAGAACAAGAGGACACAGTCTCAAGCTGTGCCAGGGGAGGTTTAGGCTGGAGGTGAGGAGAAAGTTCTTCCCAGAAAGAGATTGGCCATTGGAATGTGCTGCCTGGTGAGGTGGAGTCACCATCCCTGGAGGTGTTTAGGAAGAGCCTGGATGAGGCACTGGTGCCATGGTTTAGTTGATGAGATGGTGTTGGGTGGTAGGTTGGACTTGATGCTCTCAAAAGTCTTTCCCAACCTGGTTAATTCTGTGTGAAGTGGCAAAAATACAGGAAAGTGGCTCAAAAAACATAATGGAGTGGCTCAGGCTGGAAGGGACCTTAGTGATTATCTACTCCAACCTCAATAGATTGGAAGAAAGATATTAAAGTGGTGGAATAGATACAGAATAAAGGGAATGGAAAAGAGGCAAAACCTCAGTGGTGCACCTGCATTAGCAGAGAGGTTGGCTTAGAAGGTCTCCATCTGCCTCCTCCAAGCCCTACCCTTCCCTGATTCGAGAGCAGAGGGCTCCTGGCAGTGTTTTAGTGATGATTCATCTCATTTCCCACCCCCCCCCCCCCCCCCCCAAATAGGGATAATTATCAGAGGAGCAAAGACAGATTTCACCTTAATTGAAAGTGTGGCTCGTGGATATCCCCAATATTTTATCCACACTCCCTCCCCTCTCCCCTCTTTCACTGAAACTCCAGGGTGGTGGTTTGAGTCACATTTCACTCCCATCTAATCCTCCTCTCCATGAATTATAGCTGCTTAACTCCTGCCAGCACATGGCAATTTGGCCACTGGAAGATGAGAACAGGAATTAAACTGTCAAATCCCATTGCTGCTGCCATAACAAAGTGGTTTCTGTATTTTCATTCCCCTACTCCCCCCACCCCTCCCCAACCCATTTCTTGCCTGAAACCTCAAGGATGGTACTTAGAATAGATTTTTATTCCCCTGCTTTTCCTTATTCCCATTTGATTTCAGCAGATGAAAAGTACCAAGGTATTAAATAAGGTGGGGATGTCTTTTTTTTGGGGTCATCTATGATGTATTTGCCTCAGAGGAAGCAGCTGGACATGAGAACTGAGTTACACAGCTGTGCAGTTGTGTCCAGTTCTGGGCCCCTAGGTTTAAGAGGGGCATTGAGACACTTGAAGGTGTCCAGAGAAGGGCAATGAGGCTGGGCAGAGGCCTTGAGCACAAGCCCCAGGCTGCTATGGATGACTCCAACCTACTCCTTACAGCATCTAGGAGAGGAAGATATTAGCACCTGCCTTTGGAGATGCACTTGGAACTCTGGGATGTCCACAGAAGGACAAATGAGGCTGGGGAGAAGCCTCAAGCACAGCCCTGTGAGGAGAGGCTGAGGGAGCTGGGGTTGATTAGCCTGGAGAAGAGGAGGCTCAGGGGAGACCTTCTTGCTCTCTACAACTCCCTGAGGAGAGGTTGTAGCCAGGTTGGGGTTGGTCTCTTCTCTCAAGCAACCAGCACCAGAACAAGAGGACACAGCCTCAAGCTGTGCCAGGGGAGGTTTAGGCTGGAGGTGAGGAGAAAGTTCTTCCCAGAGAGAGCTGTTGGCCATTGGAATGTGCTGCCCAGGGAGGTGGTGGAGTCCCCATCCCTGGAGGTGTTCAAGAGGGGATTGGTTGTGGCACTTGGAGCCATGGTTCAGTTAATCATGAGGTGTTGGGTGACAGCTTGAACTTGAGGATCTCTGAGATCTTTTCCAACCTTATTGATCTTGATTCCATGAAGGTTACGCTAATAGATACCACCTTGCCCTGCTCTAGTGAGACCTCACCTGGAAATACCACATCCAGCTCTGAAGCCCTCAACACAGGAAGGACATGGACCTTTTGGAGTGGATCCTAGAGGAGGGCCAAGACGATGATCAGGGGATTGGAGCAGCTCTGCTATGAGGACATGAGGTGCCATGGTCATGAGGTGTTGGGTGACAGGTTGGACTTGATGATCTCTGAGGTCTCTTCCAACCTTGGTGATTGTATGATTCTGCAAGAGCATTTGCAAGTAGAAATAGACCACAGAGCATCTCCCCTCCAATTCTGCCACTCAGTGCAGGTCTCAAATCTCCTCTCTGAACGTTTTCAAACCTATTTTTAGCTCTGCAGGGTGGAAACGAATAAAATATAAATCCAAGGAACACAACAAGCAGCTCAGGGAAGGTAAGCAGAAGGAATGACAAAAAGCCCTGGGAAGGACAAAAAGATGAATGCAGGCCAGAAAAATGGAAGTCCAGGATAATAAAAGGCTACAGAGCAGCAAGAGGGGGGGGAAATAATTAGTGGCCAAGGATCCCACGTCAGCAGCATTAAGTGCAGTGCAAAATCGAGTTAGCTTTGCAGCAACATCATAATCTAACTACCAAGAGCAGGCTAGCCTGCCTTGTCCTGAATTGTTGTTGCTCTAGCCAGAATGTGAGGCCATTTCCACAGCTTCAGCTAGTCAGGATTACCTCAAGTGTCACTGCTCTGGAGCAGGCACAGAATCACCAAGGTTGGAAGAGACCTCAAAGATCATCGAGTCCAACCTGGCACCACAGACCTCATGACCAAACCATTTCACCAAGTGCCACGTCCAATCCCCTCTTGAACACCTCCAGGGATGGGGACTCCACCAGCTCCCTGAGCAGCCCATTCCAATGGCTAACAAATGGCACCAGAAACAGCTCATCAATTCATAGGTTCATGAAATGGGTTGGGTTGGAAGGGGCTATAAAGGTCACCCAGTTCCAACCCCTTTGCCATGGGCAGGGACACTTCCCACCAGCCCAGGTTGCTCAAGGCTTCATCCAGCCTGGCCTTGAACACCTCCAGGGAGGAGGCAGCCACAGCCTCCCTGGGCAACCTGTTCCAGTGTCTCACCACCCTCACTGGAAAGAATTTCTTCCTCATCTCCAGTCTAAATCTCCCCTGCATCAGCTTCAATCCAATCCCCTTCACTCTATCACTGCAAGCCCTTGTGATAAGTCCCTCCCGAGCTCTCCTGCAGCCCCCTTCAGGCACTGGAAGGCTGCTCTGAGGTCTCCCCAGAGTCCTTGAAAGAGGCAAAACCTCACTGGTGCACCTGCAGTAGCAGAGATGTTGGATTAGAAGACCTCCAGATGCCTCTTCCAACTGCTAGCATTCTCTGATTCAAGAGCAGGCAGAACAGCCCCAATGCTCCCAGCCTGTCCCCACAGAGGAATTTGCTCCAGCCACCATGGCCATTAAACCCCCTCCCAGAGTGCTCTGTCTGCAGTGTTGCTGAACACCTTCAGGGATGATGACACCACCACCACCTCCCTGGGCAGCCTGGCTTAATCACTGCATCTAGAGAACCTCTCTAGCTATGTGTTTTGACACATCCATGCATCCACACAGCGTTCTGGGCACGCTCTTGCCTCTGTCTTGCTGCCAGCCCCATCAATACCACACACAAAGCAGGGTCACATCAGCAGTAATGCTCCTAATGGAGGACTAAATGAGCATTCAATTATGGAAAGCAATTCTTCTCTCTAAGTGCCTTACCTGGCATCTCAAAAGTTGAGCTTCAGGGCCATCACTGAAGGCACTACATCAGCCTCTTCAAGCTGTGGAAGTAGCTCACAGAGTCATCACCCCAAGGTTTGTAAACTTGATGAAGCCCTTCCCCTCAGAAGTGTTTCTGCCACAGGCTGCTATGGGTGACTGCAACCTACTCCTTAGAGCATCTAGGAGAGGAAGATATTACCACCTGCCTTTGGAGATACACTTGGAACTCTGGGATGTCCACAGAAGGACAAATGAGGCTGGGGAGGGGTCTGGAGCACAGCCCTGTGAGGAGAGGCTGAGGGAGCTGGGGTTGCTTAGCCTGCAGAAGAGGAGGCTCAGGGGAGACCTTCTTGCTCTCTTCAACTCCCTGAAGGGAGGTTGTAGCCAGGTGGGGGTTGGTCTCTTCTCCCAGGCACCCAGCACCAGACCAAGAGGACACAGTCTCAAGCTGCACCAGGGGAGGTTTAGACTGGAGATGAGGAGAAAGTTCTTCCCAGAGAGAGCTGTTGGCCATTGGAATGTGCTGCCCAGGGAGGTGGTGGAGTCCCCATCCCTGGAGGTGTTTAGGAAGAGCCTGGATGAGGCACTTGGTGCCATGGTTTAGGTAGTCATGAGGTGTTGGGTGACAGCTTGAACTTGAGGATCTCTGAGATCTTTTCCAACCTTACTGATTCTATTAAGGTTACACTAATAGATACCACCTTGGCCTGTTCTAGTGAGGCCCCACCTGGAAATACCACATCCAGCTCTGAAGCCCTCAACACAGAAAGGACATGGACCTTTTGGAGTGGATCCTAGAGGAGGGCCAAGATGATGATCAGGGGGTTGGAGCAGCTCTGCTATGAGGACAGGCTGAGGGAGTTGGGGGTGTTCAGTCTGGAGAAGAGAAGGCGCCAGGGAGACCCAAGAGCAGCCTGCCAGTACCTGAAGAAGGCTACAAGAAGGCTGCAGAGGGACTGTTTGCA
Organism: Picus viridis; assembly: GCA_033816785.1. Lineage (NCBI taxonomy): Eukaryota > Metazoa > Chordata > Aves > Piciformes > Picidae > Picus > Picus viridis. The sequence continues at coordinate 11,893,578 of CM066577.1, forward strand.
AAGGCATGCAGGGACAGGACAAAGGACAATGGTTTGAAATGAGAGTAGAGCAGATGTAGATTGGATGTGAGGAACAAGTTCTGCACTGTGAAGGTAGTGGAACACCACAGTGATAGGACAAGAGGCAACATTGTTTGCTTTTGCCATAGAATCTCAGAAGGGTTTGGGTTGGAAGGGCCCTGCAAAGCTCATCCAGTCCAACCCCCTGCAGTCAGCAGGGACATCCTCCACAAGATCAGGCTGCTCAGAGCCTGCCCTCGAATATCTCCAGGGAAAGGGCCCAAGCCACCTCCCAGGGCAACCTATTGCAGTGTTCCAGCAGCCTCCTGGTGCAGAACTTGTTCCTCACATCCACACTCAATCTGCTCTGCTCTCATTTCCATCCATTGCTTACCAATGACCTCCCTTTCTAGACGAAGAAGTGACCCAATCCACCTGGGACTCTGCAGTTAGTGTGGAATTCACAGGGGCTTTTAGACAGAAGTGGCCAAAGTGTTTCTAAAGTGGTTAAATTTAGTGTGAGGCAGCTGCATCTCACTGCAGAGCTGTGGAGCCTACAGAGCGCTGCTGTCCTTCCTACCCAAGCAAACATCTGATCTGGGCATCTCTCAAACACAGGAGTGGAAACAGAAGTCTGCTGCCAAAGAGCAAAGGAACATAGCAAGGCTTCATGCTTAGATACAGCAAACACTGTTTGTTTGAGGAGGACATCTCATCTTTGATGATTACACCTAGCTGTTGGTGTCTCCTCACCAGCCACTAATGATAGGCCAAGAGGAAATGGCCTCCCCTTGCACCAGGGGAGGTTTAGGTTGGATATGAGGACAAGTTTCTTCACCAGAAGTGGTCAGGGCTTGGGACAGGCTGCCCAGGGAAGTGGTGGAGTCACTACCCCTGGATGTAAACATGGCACTGGTGGACATGGTTTAGAAGGCATGGTGGTGTTGGGTTGATGGCTGGACTCTGGTGACCTCAGAGTTCTTCTCCAGCCTAAATGGCTGTAGGACAGTGAAACACTGCAACAGGTTTTCCCAGTAGGGTGAAGGCCCCACCTCTGATGACATTGAAGGTCCAGCTTGATGAGGCCCTGAACAACCTTACCCAGTTCAAGATGTCCCTGCTCAGTGCAGGAGAGTTGGACAAGACAACCCCTGAGAGTCCTTTCATTCTGTGATCTTAGGATTCCACAACTGCTTATTGCAGGGAGAAGATTATGCCTCTGCCCCACAGCCATCCAGACAAGCAGTGCTTCTAGGAAGCAGAGAGCTGGGAGGGCTGCAGCGAATGAACAGTGAATGAATGACTTCTGAGAGAATTAATTGCAGGGCAAAGAGCTGGGGATGCTCTACAACTACTTTCTCTGTAGAGCTGGAACTGAGCAACCCTCAAGCAGGCTTTCACTGGTGGCCCTGGAAGTTCATCAGGACATCTGTGTGTGCTGTGCACATCCCCTGAAGCTCGTGGGGGCCTGAGAAGTATCACAAGAGCTAATAAGGGACCCAAAAAGCAACAGAGATGTCTTGAAGTACCTCTTCACTATCTATCCACTTGTGTGCCATGATCCCTCCAGCTGCAGCTGAGAATGCCAATTAAGCTTCCCCTTAATAAACAGAAAGGAAGACACATCCATCCCATCCTATTCCATAAGGGTTGGAGAGAGAGAGAGAGAGAGAAAGGAAAAACCTGGCTCAGAGGGAGGGGTTTGCAGCACATCCTGAAGGTCAGCAGTGAGAGGAAAACAAAAGCCAAAACCCCAGTAAAACTTGGCCTAAACCCAGCTCAATAAAGGAGTGACATCTTGCCACTAGTAGCTCTTCACACAAGAGGTGAATGAGGTCTTGCCTAGCTGCCTTCCCAGCAAGTTAAAGCAGCCCAACAGAACAGCTCAAACACCACCACCCCCAAACACAATCAAACCTCAGCCCTTCAGGCTTGCCAAGGTCCTGAACAGTCATTACCTTACACAGGACAAATTAAGGGACATTGAGGGACTAGGAGACCCTTCAAGTCAGGTGAAGGATAAATCCTGTCTGGCAATCCTCATACTTTGAGGTCTCTTCCAACCTTGGTGATACTGTGATGCTTGTTGGGCTCCAAGTTGGAGCATCAGTGAAATCAGGAGGTGGAAAGGAAAGAACAGGATTCTTCCACAGGAATGGGCCTGGGAAGCTGGAAGACATCAAGACACCAAAGCCTTCCCCCAAACCATCATATTGATTTGATTTCAGTTCCCCCCCTCCCCTTTGGCTTTTAAAGCAGGCAGAGAAATGTCTCCCATCTAATACTGTCCTAATGAATTCTGCAAGCCTCATCCTTGTGCTCCTGTGGAGTTAATTACAAATCAGTTTAGCATAATTAGATATTAATATCACTAGCAATATCTCCTAATAACTCTTAAGTTAAACAGCATCATCTCAAGAGATGTTCTACCACTGGGGGCCACATCCTGCAGCCCTCCAAGAACCAGCTGAATGCTTCCTGAAGAATATTCAGACAGCCTTGCTTTCAATTTTACTCACAGAATGGGTTGGGCTGGAAGGGATCTTAAAGGTCATCCAGTTCCAGCCCCCTGCCACGGGTAGGGACAGCTCCCACCAGCCCAGGCTGCTCAAGGTCCCATCCAGCCTGGCCTTAAACACCTCCAAGGAGGGAGCATCCACAGCCTCCCTGGGTAACCGCTTCCAGTGTCTCCCCACCCTCACTGGGAAGAATTTCTTCCTTATCTCCAGTGTAATACTTCCCTCTTCCAGCTTCAAGCCAATCCCTCTTGTCCTATCACACAGACTCTTGAACGTGTCCAGAGAAGGGCAATGAGGCTGGGGAGGGGTCTGGAGCACAGCCCTGTGAGGAGAGGCTGAGGGAGCTGGGGTTGCTTAGCCTGGGGAAGAGGAGGCTCAGGGGAGACCCCATTGCTCTCCCCTACTCCCTGAAGGGAGGTTGTAGCCAGGAGGGGGTTGGTCTCTTCTCCCAGGCACCCAGCACCAGAACAAGAGGACACAATCTCAAGCTGTGCCAGGGGAGGTTCAGGCTGGATGTTAGGAAGAAGTTCTTCATAGAGAGTGAGACTGGCCATTGGAATGTGCTGCCCAGGGAGGTGGTGGAGTCCCTATCCCTGGAGGTGTTTAGGAGGAGACTTGATGGGGTGCTTGGTGCCACAGTTTAGTTGGATTATGGGTTGGACTTGATGATCTCACACCTGATCTTCCAGCCTGGTTTATTCTACTGTGTTTTCCAGAAGTCCCTCCCCAGCTCTCCTGCAGCCCCCTGCAGGTACTGGTAGGCTGCTCTAAGGTCTCCCCAGAACTGACTCCTCCAGGCTGAACAGCCCCAACTCTCACAGCCTGAGCCACGTTTCCAGCAAGCTTCATCTACAGAGCTGGCATTTCTGTCACATTTTTTGAAGCAGTCAGTGCAGCCAAATTGTCTGCTTTCAGGCAGAAGAGCAACAGGGACCCAGTGCCAGCAACCCAAAGAGGGAGACACCAGAGCTCTGGAGGCAGAGTCTGCAGGACTGAGTTGCTGTTGGGAGAACAGCTACCCAGCACTCTTTGAGCTGTCAGTATAGAAATGCCTATAGGCTGTTCCAGCCTACAGAGGGAACTCAAAGTGAAGGAAAGCCACATTGGTTTAGTTGAGGTTGGTGAGAAAGTGACTTGTGGCAAGACAAAGCAAAGAACAAGGCTCCTTCAGCCAGGCAGATGTACATCTCCTGCTGAGGCTCATGAGGACCTTTGTGCAAGAGATCAATATTCTCCCACAGCAGAATCATGAAAGGTGGAAGAGACCTCTGAGATCAGCCAGTCCAACCATCAACCCAACCCCACCATGGCCATTAAACCATGTCCCACAGCACTATGGCTAAACATTGCTTGAACACCTCCTGGGATGGGGACTCCCCACCACCTCCCTGGGCAGCCTCTGCCAGTCCCTGTCCACTCCTGCAGCAGAGAAGTGTTTTCCAAGATTCAACCTAACCCGGCTCTGGCACAACTCCAGGCCATTTCCTCTCTTCTCCCTGATATCAGGTGAGAAGGAGACCAATCTCACTGCAGCCTCCTCTCAGAGAGCTGTGGAGAGCAATGAGGTCTCCCTCAACCTCCTCTTCTCCACACTGAACACCCCCAGCTCCCTCAGCTGCTCCTCCCCAGCCCTCTTCTCCAGACCCTTCCCCAACCTCATTGCTCCTCTCTGCACACACTCCAGCATGCCTCAGTGTCCTTCCTGGAGTGATCCACATCTGTATCTATGTCTGTGCCATGCCACAGAAGATTCAGTTGGAAAATGAATCAGACTGCATTAGGTGTGGGACACTGAGTCCCCTGACTCCTCACTGAGTGTCAAAGGCTCAGATACAAAACTTCTTTCAGCTGTGGACGATCACCAGGGGTCATTTGGTGACATCCTGTGGCCAGAGCCTTTGGACCCCAAGGAGTCACAGGCAAATGAGATTTGTCTGCTTCATAACAAAGCCATGAACACATCAGTCAGACTCTCAGCACTATTGTGGGTCTGACTGGCCCCTTGAGGTCTGAGAAACTCTGGTGTTGGGTTGGTGTTGGGTTGGGTTTGGGTTTTCCCCCCCCCCCAAGTCCTATTTTTCAGGGCTCTACAACTTCTCTTCTGATCTTGTTGTCTGAAGGCAGGGTACACTGCAGCTGAGCAAGCTAGACAAAAGAAGTCTGTAGTACTGGATAAGCAAAATAGGGGATCTAAAGAAAACAAGAAAAAAGAAAGAAAGGAAGTTTCAGATGGAGAAACAACTCCACCACGAAATATGTTTGGGTCCCCACCAGGGCCAATGATGCAGAAGTCTCCTTTGATGAAGTGGTTGGTAGGATCTGTCCCTGGTACTTAGAATAGAATTAACCAGGTTGGAAGACAGCTCTGAGATAGAGTGCAACCTGCCACCCAACACCATCTAATCAACTAAACCATGGCACCAAGTGCCTCATCCAGTCTCCTCCTAAATACCTCCAGTGATGGGGACTCCACCACCTCCCTGGGCAGCACATTCCAGTGGCCAATCTCTCTTGCTGGGAAGAACTTCTTCCTGATATCCAGCCTAAACCTCCCCTGGAACAGCTTGAGACTGTGTCCTCTTGTTCTGGGGCTGCTTGCCTGGGAAAAGAGACCAACCCCCACCTGGCTACAACCTCCCTGCAGGGAGTTGCAGAGAGCAAGAAGGTCTCCCCTGAGCCTCCTCCTCTCCAGGCTAAGCAACCCCAGCTCCCTCAGCCTCTCCTCACAGGGCTGTGCTCCAGACCCCTCCCCAGCTTTCTTGCCTTTTTCTGGACACCTTCCAGCAACTCAACATCTTTCCTAAACTGAGGAGCCCAGAACTGGACACAGGACTCAAGGTGTGGCCTAAGTAGTGCTGAGTACAGGGCACAATGACCTCCCTGCTCCTGCTGGCCACACTCTTCCTGATACAGGCCAGGATGCCATTGGCCTTCTTGGCCACCTGGGCACACTGCAGGCTCATGTTCAGCCTACTACTACTTTGTTTGCTTGGCTTAGCTCCTCCAGGCTGCAAGCCTGGGGAATGGGAGGGGAATGCTCCACAAGGAGCACCAAGGCAAACAGCAGAATTGTGCAGCTGAGTGACAAGGCAAGTGAGCAACCTCTGTGACTGTGTGCCCACGTTCCACAACTCAACAACAGACTTTGTCACAGCTCCACACTGGAAAACTGAACAAATAACTGAGATTGGGACCTGGCAAAACCCAAAACATCTGAGGCTTTCCTTCCAAAGCACAAAGGGAGTTGACAGATTCCACTTCACAGACTGTAAATGAGGTTAGCCATGATCCAACACAACCACAACAACTTTCATCTCATTGGCAAAGTGTGAACGACAGCAGGACACAGGCAAGCAGGAACTGGAATGATTTCAGGGAGACAGAGGGAAGTCATGGAGCTCAAAGCCAACAGAGGGGCAAAGGCTCAGAAGTCCTCTTCATTTTCACCCTCTTGGCTGTCACAGAACCATTGAATTGTTGGGGTTGGAAAAGCCCTCTAAGGTCATCCAGTCCAACTGGCAACCCAAGACCACCAAGGCCATTCAGCCATGTCCCAAAGTGTCATGGCCACACATTTCTTGAACACCTCCAGGGATGGGGCAGCCTGTTCCAACCCCTGACCACTCTTGCAGCAAAGAAGCTTTCCCTGATCTCCAACCTAACCCTCCCCTGGCACAATTCCAGGCCATTTTCTCTCATCCTATCACCTGAGACTAGGGACAGGAGCCCAACATCCACCTCACTGCAACCTCTCTTCAGGTAGTTGCAGAGAGCAGTGAGGTCTCCTCAGCCTCTTCCTCCAGACTAACCAACCCCAGGTCCCTCAGCTGCTCCTCCCCAGCCCTGTTCTCCAGCCCCTTGCCTAGCAACTCAGTATCTTTCTTGGAGTGGATCCCCAAACTGAACACAGTATTTGAGGTACAGCCTAAACCATCAATCTGAAAGTCAGCAGAGGGGCAAAGGATCAAAAGTGCTTAGCCTTTGCATTCCTGGAGTGGTCATAACAAAGTGTGCCTGTGCATGCTCAAGCACAGCCAGACAGAACCTGCAAGTACAGAAGGGAGGTGACTCATGTGTGGAGAAATATTCATAAGGAACTAAGCAATCACAGAACACTACAAATTGGAAGGGACCTCTGGAGAGCATCAAGCCCAAGCCCCCTGCCAGAGGAGGATCACCCAGGGCAGGTCACACAGGAACACATCCAGGCAGATGCTGGAAGTCTCCAGAAGAGGAGACTCCACAACCTCTCTGGGCAGCCTGCTCCAAGGTTCCAGGAACCTCAGAGTAAAGAAGTTTTTTCTCATGCTGAGGTAGAACTTCCTGGGTTCCAGTTCATGTCCACTGCCCCTTGTCCTAGCACAGGACAGCACTGAACAGAGCCTGGCCCCTTTTTAGAATAGAATGAACCAGGTTGGAAAAGACCTTTGAGAGCATCAAGTCCAACCTATCACCCAACACCATCTCATCAACTAAACCATGGCACCAAGAGCCTCATCCAGGCTCTTCCTAAACACCTCCAGGGATGGGGACTCCACCACCTCCCTGGGCAGCACATTCCAATGGGCAATCTCTTGCTGGGAAGAACTTCTTCCTGATATCCAGGCTAAATCTCCCCTGGCACAGCTTGAGACTGTGTCCTCTTGTTCTGGTGCTGGTTGCCTGGCAGAAGAGACCAACCCCCACCTGGCCACAACCTCCCTTCAGGGAGTTGGAGAGAGCAAGAAGGTCTCCCCTGAGCCTCCTCTTCTGCAGGCTAAGCAACCCCAGCTCCCTCAGCCTCTCCTCACAGGGCTGTGCTCCTGACCCCTCCCCAGCTTTCTTGCCCTTCTCTGGACACCTTCCAGCAACTCAACATATTTCCTAAACTGAGGGGCCCAGAACTGGACCCAGGACTCAAGCTGTGGCCTAACCAGTGCTGAGCACAGGGCAGAATGACTTCCCTGCTCCTGATGGCCACACTGTTGCTGATACAGGCCAGGATGCCACTGGTCACCTTGGCACACTGCTAGCTCATGTTCATCCAGCTGTCAAGCAGTACCCCCCAGGTCCCCTTCTGCCTGACCACTCTCCAGGCCAGACACCCACTCCACAGAACCTAACCATTAGTATTTCCTCTCAGCCTTCTCTTCCACCTGGAGCAGGCTGCCCAGAGTGGTTGCAGAGTCTCCTCCTCTGAAGACTTCCAAGACCCACCTGGATGTGTTCCTGTGTGGCCTGCCCTGGGTGATCCTGCTCTGGCAGGGGGCTTGGACTCCATCCCTGGAGGTCCCTTCTAACCCTTACCATCCTGTAACTGTTCTCTGAAAAGGTTAAGTCAGAGCAAAACCTCTGAATTCAGAAATGGTTCCGACTTCCCCTTCATCCTTTTCACCCTGATGTCTGCTGCTGCCTGTGGAACCCCTTCTGACTTCCCTCAGACTGAGCTGTAACACAGGCAGCACTCCTAGACCTCCACAGCTTCAGCTGCAGTTTATTCTGTTACTTTTACTATCATTAAATGTGGACTCAAAGTACTGTCTGAGACCCTACCTTGAAGGTGTTTTATGACATGAAAGTTTAAGCAGGAAATTTGCTCAGGGCATTTTTTTCGCCCCCTCCCTCCCTCCCCCTGCCACTAAGTTCAACATAAATATTAATATAGCTCAGTAGCTGTATTTTTGCAGAGCCTTCCATGTGGTTTTTTTTAGCTCAGTTTTATCAGGTCCGGAATAGAACCTTGAACAGATTGAATAGCAGGAATAGAACAGGAATTAGAACAGGAATAGAACCAGCTGCAGGAATAGAACTGTTTTTAGCCCAGTCAAATCCCCTAGAACAGGAATAGAACAGGAATGTAGAACAGGAATTGTCAGGAATAGAACAGCAGGAATAGAACAGGAATAGAACAGGAATAGAACAGGAATTTAGAACAGGAATGTTGGTTGTGTCATCATTTTGGAGGTCAGGAATAGAACAGAATAGGAATAGAATAGGAATAGAATAGAACAGGAATAGAACAGGAATAGAATAGGAATAGAATAGGAATAGAACAGGAATAGAACAGGAATAGAACAGGAATAGAACAGGAATAGAACAGGAATAGAACAGGAATAGAACAGGAATAGAATAGAACAGGAATAGGAATAGAACAGGAATAGAACAGGAATAGAACAGGAATAGAACAGGAATAGAACAGGAATAGAATAGGAATAGAACAGGAATAGAACAGGAATAGAACAGGAATAGAATAGGAATAGAATAGGAATAGAACAGGAATAGGAATAGAACAGGAATAGAACAGGAATAGAACAGGAATAGAATAGAACAGGAATAGAATAGGAATAGAATAGGAATAGAATAGGAATAGAATAGGAATAGAATAGGAATAGAATAATCAAGGTTGGAAGAGACCTTGAAGATCATCAAGTCCAACCTGTAACCACAAACTTCAGTCCTTTTGTGGCTGAGCTGCAGCTGGATCAGAGCCTAGATGTGGACATAAAAAAACCTGTTTCTACCTTTAAAAGAGATGCTCTGACCACCAGCAAGGAAGGAATTTCATCATAGTATAGCATCATCATAGTATCAGTCAGGGGTGGAAGGGATCACAAGGATCAGATGATCCTTGTTCCAACCCCCTGCCATGGACAGGGACACCCCACACTACTTCAGGCTGGCCAGAGCCTCATCCAGCCTGGGCTTAAACACCTCCAGGGACAGGGCCTCAACCACCTCCCTGGACAACCCATTCCAGGGCTTCACCACTCTCATGGGGAAGAACTTCCTCCTCACCTCCAGCCTGAATCTCCCCACCTCCAGCTTCATTCCGTTCCCCCTAGTCCTATCACTACCTGAGATCCTGAGAAGTTTAACCCAAAACAAAGACTTGCAACCATTGTAGCCTTCCAATAAGTCACCAAGCCCAGCAGCATTTTTTGGTGAGGGGTGGAGGTTCCAAAGCAGCATCCAGTTCTGGGCTCCTCAGTTCAACAGAAGAGAATTAACCAGGTTGGAAGAGACCTTGGAGATCATCAAGTCCAGCCTATCACCCAACACCACCTAATCAACTAAACCATGGCACCAAGTGCCTCATCCAGGCTCTTCCTAAACACCTCCAGGGATGGGGACTCCACCACCTCCCTGGGCAGCACATTCCAATGGCCAACAACTCTCTCTGGGAAGAACTTTCTCCTCACCTCCAGCCTAAACTTCCCCTAGCACAGCTTGAGACTGTGTCCTCTTGTGCTGGGTGCCTGGGAGAAGAGACCAACCCCCACCTGGCTACAACCTCCCTTCAGGGAGTTGGAGAGAGCAAGAAGGTCTCCCCTGAGCCTCCTCTTCTCCAGGCTAAGCAACGCCAGCTCCCTCAGCCTCTCCTCACAGGGCTTGTGCTCAGATAAGGAACTACTGGAGAGTCCACCAGAGAGCCACTAAGATGATGAAAGAAGTTTAGGGGTTGGAAAGGACCTCTAGAAATCATCCAGTCCAACCCCCTGTCAGAGTAGGATCACCCAGGGCAGGTCACACAGGAACACATCCAGGTGGGGCTTAAAAGCCTGCAGAGGAGACTCCACAACCTCTCTGGGCAGCCCGCTCCAGGGCTCAGCACCTAAAGCAGTGTCTCCTTGTGTTGAGGTGGAGCTTCCTGCGTGCCAGCCTGTACCTGTTGTTCCTTGTCCTGTGCCAAACAGAGCCTGGCACCTTCATCCTGACACCCACCCCTCAGCTATTGATAGACACTGATCAGATCCCCTGTCAGCCTTCTCCTCTCCAGACTAAACAGCCCCAGGGCTCTCAGTCTCTCATAGCAGAGATGCTCAAGTCTCCCAGTCATCCTCATGGGTCTGTTGGACTCCCTCCAGCAGGTCTGTCTCTCAAAGTGGGAAACCCAAAACTAGACACAGTATTGCAGGTGTGCTCTCACTAAGGCAGAGCAGAGGGAGAGAGAAGAACCTCCTTAGACCTGCAGGACACTTTTCTTGATGCACCCCAGGGGTGCTGAGGGGGCTGGGACACCTCCCTTATGAGGAAAGGCTGAGAGAGCTGGGACTGTCCAGCCTGGAGAAGAGGAGACTGAGGGGGGTGCTCATTAATGCTGATCCATCTCTAAGGGGTGTCAGCAGGGTGGAGCCAGACTTCAGGGGTGTCCAGGGGCAGGACAAGGGACACGAAATACAAATCATTTTCCACAGAGATAAGAAAGAAAACCACCTTCTTCACTTCGAGGCTGGCGGAGCCCTGGAGCAGGCTGCCCGGAGAGGTTGTGGAGCCTCCTTCACTGCAGGCATTCCAAACCCACCTGCATGTGCTCCTGGGTGACCTGCTCCAGGTGATCCTGCTATGGCAGGGGGCTTGGATTCAAATCTCCAGAGGTTCCTTCCAAGCCCTGCTGCTGTGTGGTTCTTCAGCCTCCCATTGTTTCTGCCCTGCCAGTTTCCAGCCAAGCTTTTAATTGCCTCTTGAAGGAAGAAAGAGGAGCACTCCACTCTGCTGAACACTTTGTGCTCATACAAAGGAAGAGACATCTAAAACCGTAGATGCTCCTAGGCTTTTTTTTTTGACACTCCAACTGCATTTTAAACACATGGAATGGGGAATGATTGGAGTCCAGTGTCCCCTTCCTGCTGGCAGAAGTGCCAGCAGTTTCACAGACAGTTGCCTACACCCATCCAAAACACACTAAGGAGGATGCTGGAGCCAAACTAATGCCTGATGGTTTTGCTGATGACAAGGGTAGAGAAGGTCTAGGATATATTGCCCATGAATGCTTAAACAGGCTTGGTGTCATTAAGGAGATGAAACACTTGCCAAGCATGAGACTCAGAGCAGATTCTAGCCTGGAGCAGAGAAGCAGATTAGAAGGCTTTGCAGAGACTCTTCCAGGCCTAATAGCTGGAAGAGATGAGGTTGATTTGTTTATTGTTTTGGTTCTGTGAGTTAGGGTTGTTGGGTTTCATCCCTCCAGGGACAAAACCCTCCAGAGGTGTGTTGGTTTTTTTTAATCCCCCTTCCCCCCCCCCCCCCCCCCCAAAGTGTTTTGCATTTAAATGTTGCTGGCAGGCTGAAATTGTTACCTGACTTCTTCAGCTGTGGCTAAAGAGAGCTTCCCAGATCAGTACCTGGGCACTCAGGAGAGTCAAGAGTGAAGTAGAGGAAATAAAATGGACATCTGAGGCTGGATGTTAGGAAGAAGTTCTACCCAGAAAGAGAGATTGGCCATTGGAATGTGCTGCCCAGGGAGGTGGTGGAGTCCCCATCCCTGGAGGTGTTTAGGAAGAGGCTGGATGGAGTGCTTGGTGTCATGGTTGAGTTGATTAGATGGTGTTGGGTGATAGGTTTGACTTGATGATCTCCAAGGTCTCTTCCAGCCTGGTTCATTCTATTCTATTCTATTCTGTCCTAGTCTTAATTTTCTTTGAATTTACTTTCATTTAGAAACTAAGAACTTAGTGTAGAGCTAATACTATACAGCTGAGCTATCAGAGTTAAATATTGGTATAATGATACATAAAGAATGTCCATCAAAAATGGGCTGGGTTGGAAGGGCCCTCCAAAGCTCATCCAGTCCAACCCCTCTGCACTCAGCAGGGACGTCCTCCACTACATTAGGTTGCCCAGAGCCCTGTCCAGCCTCACCTTGAGTATCTCCAAGGATGGGAACTCAACCACCTCCCTGGGCAGCCTGCAGCAGAGTTCCAGCAGCTTCAAAGTATCACAGTATCACCAAGGTTGGAAAAGACCTCAAGGATCATCAAGTCCAACCTGTCACTCAACACCTAAGGATGACTAAACCATGGCAGCAAGTGTCACATCCAATCCCCTCTTGAACACCTCCAGGGATGGGGACTCCACCACCTCCCCGGACAGCACATTCCAACAGCCAATAGCTCTCTCTGGGAAGACCTTTCTCCCCACCTCCAGCCTCAACTTCCCCTGGCACAGCTTGCCTGGGAGAAGAGACCAACCCCCACCTGGCTACAACCTCCCTTCAGGGAGTTGCAGAGAGCAATGAGGTCTCCCTGAGCCTCCTCCTCTCCAGGCTAAACAACCCCAGCCCCCTCAGCCTCTTCTCACAGGGCTGTGCTCGAGGCCTCGTTGCCCTTCTCTGGACACGTTCAAGAGTCTCAATGTCCTTCTTAAACTGAGGGGCCCAGAACTGGACACAGGACTCAAGGTGTGGCCTCACCAGTGCAGAGTACAGGGCACAATGACTTCCCTGCTCCTGCTGGCCACACTGTTCCTGATGCAGGCCAGGATGCCATTGGCCTTCTTGGCCGCCTGGGCACCCTGCTGGCTCATGTTTAGGTGGCTTATTCCTACCATCCAACCTGAATCTGCACTTCTCTCATTTCCAACTGTTGCCTCTCATCCCATCCCTTTGCAAGCAGTCCCTCTGCAGCCTTCCTCTAGGCTCCCTCAGTTAGTGGAAGGCCACTCTCAGGTGTCCCCAGAGCCTCCTCTTCTCCAGGCTGCCCAACCCCAGCTCCCTCAGCCTCGCAGCAGAGCTGTTCCAACCCCCATGCAGCTAACTGTTTCCAGTAGAAACCACTGCAAAGGACAGAAACCATCCCTTCAAGCCTTTCAGTGATCTCTTCTCATTCCCCCCTTCTCTCAGGAAACACTTCCTACACCATTTTCAAATTAAAAGGCAATTGCCAAGACACTTGGTGACTTGATACTGCAAGCTGACACCACATGAATGTTGACAGAGGAGGTAAATATCATGGAAGGGATGTTGTGCTGCCAAAAAAAAAACCCCAACCCCTCAGTGGCAAGAGTCTTGCAACTCATGTTGGGAAGGGAGTGAAATCTCCCCTGGCATGTGTGAAGGCTGCCCAGACACCAAGCCCAGATTTGAATGCTTCAGGCACACCACTAGAAAGGAGCTGAACTTTTCACTAAATAATTTATGCTAAAATATGTATTTTCTGACATTAGATTTTTTTTTTTTCCCCCACTGCTTGCAAAGGATTGACCTGATTTACATAATATTCTTATGCTGAGGCTCTGACTTGAGAAAGGGCCCAGCTTAGTAATAATATGTTTTTAACACAGCTTCCCATTGCATCTGTCAAGTTCAGTTCCATGCTGGAGGATTCTTCATTAATCAGGAACTATGGGCAGGAGTATTAGAGGATGTAAACCCAGACAAATTACAGGATTATCACTGCCATTTCAGATAATAAATACTTAGAGCATCCTCCAAAAGGCCTTTTCATTTTTCCACACCCCCCCCCCACTTCACCCACCCCCCTACCCCCCCCTCCCTGAATTCATTTGTCAACACTTCGAGTGGTGGAATCAGGAGAACAGATTGGCTTTCAGCTCAAGACTTGCAGAAGCTCAGCAGCAATGGTCTCACTAAATAAAGGAGGGGATGAGGGGGAAGAAAACCTGCACCCAAAGCCACCCAAAGCCACTTGTACCATTCAGCAGTCGGCCATTGCAGCACTTGAATGTTCATAGTCACCAGCTGAGGCTCACAGAATGGTTTGGGTTGGAAGGGACCTTCAAGACCAACACAAGAGAGACACGTCCCTGCTGGGATGGGTCCAGAGGAGGGCCACTAAGATGAGCAGAAGGCTGAAGCTCTTCTTACAAAAGCAGGCTGAAAGAATTGGGGCTGTTCAGCCTGGAACCAAGAAGGCTCCAGGGAAACCTCAGAGCTGCATTTCACTGCCTGAAGGAAGGCTGAGGAGGGAGTGTTTTAGAAGGCCTTGGAGTGATAGGATGAGGGAGAATAGAATAGAATAGAATAGAATAGAATAGAATAGAATAGAATAGAATAGAATAGAATAGAATAGAATAGAATAGAATAGAATAGAATAGAATAGAATAGAATAGAATAGAATAGAATAGAATAGAATAGAATAGAATAGAATAGAATAGAATAGAATAGAATAGAATAGAATAGAATAGAATAGAATAGAATAGAATAGAATAGAATAGAATAGAATAGAATAGAATAACCAAGGTTGGAAGAGACCTCGAAGATCATCGAGTCCAACCTGTAACCACAAACCTCACAACTAGACCATGGCACCAAGTGCCACATCCAGTCCCCTCCTGAACGCCTCCAGGGACGGAGACTCAACCACCTCCCGGGCAGCACATCCCAATGGCGAATCACACTCTCAGTGAAGAATTTCTCCTCACCTCCAGCCTAAACTTCCCCTGGTGCAGCTTGAGACTGTGTCCCCTTGTTCTGGTGCTGGTTGCTAGGGAGAAGAGGCCAACCCCTTCCTGTCTACAACCTCCCTTCAGGTAGTTGTAGAGAGCAATGAGGTCTCCCCTGAGCCTCCTCCTCTCCAGGCTAAGCAACCCCAGCTCCCTCAGCCTCTCCTCACAGGGCTGTGCTCAAGGCCTCTCCCCAGCCTTGTTGCCCTTCTCTGGACACATTCAAGTGTCCCGATGTCCTTCTTAAACTGAGGGGCCCAGAACTGGACACAGGACTCAAGGTGCAGCCTAACCAAAGCAGAGTACAGGGGCACAATGACCTCCCTGCTCCTGCTGGCCACACCATTCCTAATGCAGGCCAGGATGCGGTTGGCCCTCTTGGCCAACAATGGCTTGAATCTGGAGCAGGGGAAGATTTAGGTTGGACATCAGTTCACAGAATCACCAAGGTTGGAAGAGACCTCAAAGATCATCAAGTCCAACCTGGCACCACAGACCTCATGACTAAACCATGGCACCAAGTGCCACATCCAATCCCCTTCTGAACACCTCCAGGGATGGGGACTCCACCACCTCCCTGGGCAGCACATTCCAAGGGCCAACAACTCTCTCTGGGAAGAACATCCTCCTCACCTCCAGCCTAAACTTTCCCTGGCACAGCTTGAGACTCTGTCCTCTTGTTCTGGTTGCCTGGCAGAAGAGAGCAACCCCCACCTGGCTACAACCTCCCTTCAGGGAGTTACAGAGAGCAATAAGGTCTCTCCTGAGCCTCCTCTTCTCCAGGCTAAGCAACCCCAGCTCCCTCAGCCTCTCCTCACAGGGCTGTGCTCCAGACCCCTCCCCAGTTGTCCTTCTCTGGACATGATCAAGTGTCTCAATGTCCTTCTTAAACTGAGGGGCCCAGAACTGGATGCAGTTCCTCACAATGAGGGTAGTCAGAGACAGGAACAGGTTGCCCAGGGATGCCTGAGGTCCCAGCCCTGAAGACATTCGAGATCAGACTTGATCCAGTTGGAGCTGTCCCTGCTGCCTGCAGTGGGGTTGGACAAGATGACTTGAGAGTCCCATTCAACCTGATGCAGTCTGTGAATCATTTAGTTCCAAGCCCACTGCCCCCATGGGCAAGGACACCTTCCACTAGGCCAGCTTGCTCAAGGCCTCCCTTAACCCCAGCCTAGTTTTCATGAGGTGAAATTAGCCATGCTCAAGATCTGGCACTTCTGTGGCAGGTCTGATCTACAGACATTAAGGGACTGCAAGCAAAACCTCTTCCAAAAGGAACTTCCATATTGTTAAAGCACATTTTAAATGGATATAGCAAGTGAAAATGCAGCTTACAGTGCATCATACAAGGAAAGGCTTCATCTACCTCATTATAAGAAGGACACTGAGGTGCTGGAGCAGGTCTAGAGAAGGGCAACCAAGCTGGGGAAGGGTCTGGAGAACAGGGCTGGGGAGGAGCAGCTGAGGGACCTGGAGTTGGTTAGTCTGGAGGAGGAGGCTGAGGGGAAACCCTCTCACTCTCCACAACTACCTGAAAGGAGGTGGGAGGCAGGTGGGGGATTATCTCTTCTCCCAAGTCAGTAGCAACAGGAGGAGATAAAATGGCCTCAAATTACACCAGAGAAGGTTTAGTTTGGATATGAGGAAGAACTCCTTTCCTGGAGGTGTTCAAGAAATGTGTGGCCACGACACTTTGGAACATTGTGGTGTTGGCTCACAGTCAGACTGGACCCGAGAGGTCTTTTCCAACCAGACTAACTCTGCTTCTGAGCCATTAATACATGGGAAGCAGGCACTGGGTTGATAAGCAGCAAGCTAGCAGCAGGTAGATTGTGCCTCCACTCTGCTATCTAGTGACAAGCTGATGGATGCCAGGTTCTGTCTGTTCCCTGGCTCAGAACTCAGATGTGTTGGAGGTGCAGTTAGAATAGCCAAAAACCTGAGGAAGAACTAAGGAAGGGTTCTCCAAGCCTGGCACAGGCTGCTCAGGGAGGTGGTTGAATCCCCATCCCTGGAGGTGTTTCAGAGAGGCAGAGATGCAGTGCTGAGTGCCATGGTTTAGCCCCAGCCTTGGTAGAGTTGGAGAGGGGCTGGACTCAACCTCAAAAGGTTTTTCCCCAACCAAGATGAGTCTATGATCATCACACAGGTCTTAAAGAAATCAGCTCAAATTCAGATTTCCAAGCTGGACACAACCCCTGATGAATTGAATGTGTTTATGCCCCATTTCAGGAGAAGAATAGGCAAGAAGAGTAAAAAAAGTACTAAGAAAATAACTAATAAGCCCCCAGCAGGATGAAAAGTTGGTCACCACTCTCAAGTGCCTTCCTCTGCTGAACCAAAAGCACCTAACATCTTCCCTCAGCTCCTTCTGTGTTTTGGCTGGGCTGGAAAGGTCTGATTGCCACAGGGTCAAATTAGAGACCTGTTCTCAAGTACAGGAGTCAGAAATCACTTCTGTTGAGTGAAATCTTTGGCAGAGATAAAAGGTCAGCACAATTTTATCTGCAGGATAGGAGCCTGACCCTTGGAGGAAATGCTTTGGGGCTCTAAGGGCTGCAAAAGAGTCTTTTGACACATGGATTCTTTCCTCAGCCCTTTAGCTGAGGAGACACTGGTGGATGGTTCCAAGAATATGGCATTATGATGATGGTGGCTTCAAATTAAAGAACAGATTGAGATTGGATGTGAGGAACAAGTTCTGCAACAGGAGGCTGCTGGATCACTGCAACAGCTTGCCCAGGGAGTTGGATGGGGGCCTCATCCCTGGAGATATTCGAGGTGAGGCTGGACAGGGCTCTGGGCAACCTGATCTAGTGGAGGATGTTCCTGCTGACTGCAGAGGGGTTGGACTGGATGAGCTTTGGAGGTCCCTTTCAACCCAAACCATTCTGAACTTTCCTCAGAGGAGTACATGGAAGAGAAGAGAAGGCTCCGAGGTGACCTCATTGTGGCCTTCCAGTATCTGAAGGGGGCCTACAGGAAGGCTGGGGAGGGACTTCTCAGGGTATCAGGTAGTGATAGGACTAGGGGGAATGGAATGAAGCTGGAGGTGGGGAGATTCAGGCTGGAGGTGAGGAGGAAGTTCTTCCCCATGAGAGTGGTGAAGCCCTGGAATGGGTTGTGCAGGGAGGTGGTTGAGGCCCCGTCCCTGGAGGTGTTTAAGCCCAGGCTGGATGAGGCTCTGGCCAGCCTGATCTAGTGTGGGGTGTCCCTGCCCATGGCAGGGGGTTGGAACTAGGTGATCCTTGTGGTCCCTTCCAACCCTGACTGATTCTATGATTCTAATCACAACATTGCTTGGGCTTCTATTGAGTTGTTACCTTTCAGTGTGATGACAAAGAGGAGACTCCACAACGTGTCTGGGCAGCCTGCTCCAGGGCTCCAGCACCCTCACACCAAAGATATTTTCCCTCAGGTTGAGGTGGAACCTCCTGTGTTCCACTTTGTGTCCACTGGCCCTGGCCTTATCACAGGACACCACTGAACAGAGCCTGGCCTCATCCCTCAGATGTTTATAACCACTGATAAGATCATCTCTCTGTCCTCTCCTCTCCAGGCTAACCAGCCCCAGGGCTCTCAGCCTTTCTTCATCACACAGACCTTCCACCAGTCCCTTCATCCTCCTCATGATGGGCACTGAGCCCTGAGGAACAGCACTTGTGACTGGCCACCAACTGGATTTAACCCCATTCCTTATCACTCTCGGGTCCCAAGCATCCAGCTTGGTTTATACCCCAGGGTTCCACGCACACATAGCTGTGTCTTTAAGATCCACACTGAGCAGGGAGCTCATTTCCCTCCTAGGCTGAAGTATAATGAGCTACATCTGCACTCCTATGTTAAAAATACATATTTATAGAGGGCTTGGGTATGAGGTGCCCAAATTTAGTCACAGCTTTCCCTGAAACCTTTCCCCTAGCTGGTATATAAATAAATAAATATATAATCAGGTGGCCTAACCTCTACAGCTTCCAAAAGCTGAATTTAAAGCAGCCAGTGCTGCTGAGCAGAAAGGGAAAAGCAGGCTTAGCAACTCCTAGGACCATCTCCAAGAGGGGGTTTTGCTGACTTGAGGCAGGATTTTTCCTCCCCCTCCCCCCTCCATCCAAGCTGCTTAAGTGGGTCACTCTATCTTATTAGTTGCCTGGCCTGAGGGCAACTTAAAAATGGGACTGAAATTTATCTGTGGGTGTAGGGCTTGAACCCTATTCCCACATATTTGTGCTGGGTGCAGAGGAAAGCCGAGTAATTTCTTTGTGATTAGGAGCTGTTGGAATTCATAGGGGGAAAACCCCATAAGCCCGTGTGCCAGTGAGAGCTCTGGCACCCAGGATAGCTTCTGCAAATCATAGAATGGGACAGGGTGGAAGGGACCTCAAAGATAGAATAGAATCAACCAGGTTGGAAGAGACCTTCGAGATCATCAAGTCCAGCCCATCATCCAACACCACCTAATCAACTAAACCATGGCACCAAGCACCCCATCAAGTCTCCTCCTGAACACCTCCAATGAGGGTGACTCCACCTCCTCCCTGGGCATCACATTCCAGTGGCCAGTCACTCTTTCTATGAAGAACTTCCTAGCATCCAGCTTAAACCTTCCCTGGCACAGCTTGAGACTGTGTCCTCTTGTTCTGGTGCTGATTGCCTGGGAGAAGAGACCAACCCCCACCTGGCTACAACCTCCCTTAAGGTAGTTGGAGAGAGCAAGGAGGTCTCCCCGAGCCTCCTCTTCTCCAGGCTAAGCAACCCCAGCTCCCTCAGCCTCTCCTCACAGGGCTGTGCTCCAGACCCCTCCCCAGCTTTCTTGCCCTTCTCTGGACACCTTCCAGCAACTCAATATCCTTCCTAAACTGAGGGGCCCAGAACTGGACACAGTGCTCAAGATCATCTACTCCAACCTCCCCACCATGGGCAGGGACATCTCTCAGCTAGATTTGGTTGTCAAGGCCTCACCCAAGCTTATCTTGAGCATCTCCAGGGAGGAGGCATCCACAGCCTCCCTGGGCAGCCTGTGCCAGATTCTCACCACCCTCCTACTGAAGAACTTCTCCCTCAGCTCCAGCCTATCCCTGCTCTGCCTGAGCCTCAAACCATTCTCCCTTGTCCTGTCTCTAGACAGCCTCATGACAAGTCCCTCTGCAGCCCTTCTGCAGGATCACTTCAGGTACTGGAAGCCAGCTCTAAGGTCCCCCTGGAGTCTTCTCTTCTCCAGGCTGAACAATTCAGGACACTGCAGTGAAGCTGTTTGGATTGCAACCCAGATGTAAAATAAAGCATCAGTTACAAGGATGTGTAGGTTATGTCTGGAACAGCAAAGCCAGAGCAGAATAATCATGCTGCCTTTAGTAGTCCTTGTGCAAGGGTGGAAAAGTGTGGAGCGTCAGCTGCCTGTCTCCCCCCAGATGTCAGCCAGACCTGAAATAAGCTGTAAATTAAGTGGACTCTCAGAACATTATTTGGTTGGAAGAGACCTTCAGGCTCATCCAGTCCAACCTTTGACCCAGCACTGAAGGATCGGTGCTAAACCATAGCCCTAAGCACCAGGGCCACACAGTGCTTCAGCACCCCCAGGGATGGCAACTCCACTGCTGCTCTGGGCAGACCATTCCAATGTTTGAGAAGCCTTCCAGTGAGGAAATTTCCTAATACCCAGCCTATAATATCTAGAAACATCTCCAAGTCCCTCCATACACTACCAATTCACAGTATGATCAACAGCATCACCAGAACTACCCCAAGGTAAACACTCCTGTATCTGAGAGATGAGGAACTCCATCCTTTCGCTCAGCGGAATTCCACAGTGCTGCTGGACTGGGATCGTCTGGAGGTATTCTTGATTACAAACCACTGCAGATAGCTAAATGTAGTCTGACAGGTTCCATCCCAGGAGAATCAGTGCTGTTACAGAAACCCCTGGGTGTGTTCTGACAGGGATCAGGAGGTGGGAACCTGAGGGCTCGAGGCAGAGCTTCTGTCTGGTTTTTGGTGCGAGCTCACTGCTTTTGCTGGCTGCTCGACGCTTGAGACTTCAGCACTGATTTGTGTTACTCTCAGTGCAAGCCTTTGACACTTGCTTGTGTTTGCAGAAACATAAAATGGGTTTATGTGGAAAAAGACCTTTAGCAGCAGCTCCTCCAGCTGCTCTCTAGCTCTGCCAAGGCTGGGGCTAAACTGTGGCCCTCAGCACCGCATCCCTAAGGTCTCCCCACTTCAAACCATCACCCTTCATCCTGTCCCTGCAGGCCTTTGCAAACAGGCCCTCTGCAGCCCCCTTCAGACACTAGAAGGCTGATGTTAGGCCACCTGGAAAGACTTCAGCACAGAGAGTAAAGGACTAGAGGAATATCACTGGAAGAGACTAGATGAGGCACTTGGTGCCATGGCTTAGTTGAATAGAATAGAATTAACCAAGTTGGAAGAGAGCTTTGAGATTGAGTCCAACCTATCATCCAACACCATCTAATCAACTAAACCATGGCACCAAGTGCCTCATCCAGTGATGGGAACTCCACCAGCTCCCTAGGCAGAACATTCCAATGGCAAATCTCTCTTTCTGGGGAGAATTTCTTCCTAACATCCAGCCTAAACCTCCCCTGGCACAGCTTGAGATTGTCCTCTTGTTCTGGTGCTGCTTGCCTGGGAGAAGAGACCAACCCCCACCTGGCTACAACCTCCTTTCAGGAAGTTGTAGACAGCAGTAAAGTGTCCCCTGAGCCTCCTCTTCTCCAGGCTAAGCAACCCCAGCTCCCTCAGCCTCTCCTCACAGGGCTGTGCTCCAGACCCCTCCCCAGCTTTCTTGCCCTTCTCTGGACACCTTCCAGCAACTCAACATCTTTCCTGAACTGAGGGGCCCAGAACTGGACACAGGACTCAAGGTGTGGCCTAACCAGTGCTGAGTCCAGGGGCAGAATGACTTCCCTGCTCCTGCTGATCACACTGTTCCTTAGATGGTGTTGGGTGATAGGTTGGACTTGGTGATCTCGAAGGTCTTTTCCAACCTGGTGAATTCTATTCTATCCTATCAAGCACTGGAAATTCTCCTACAGCACAGACTAGGAACCACATTTCTGCCTTGCTCAGAGGATAACTGAAATTTGATCACATACATATTGTTCCTCTCACAAGTTGTTTTCCTAATTGCCTTTTCAGTTTCCTGGGCTTGGGTTGCTAAGAAGCAGCTGCCTTAGCTCTGTGAAGTGATTTGTTAATCACTTCATTCACATGTCAGAGGATGGGACAGAATTGGTGATCAGCTACCTGTGGGAATTAGTTCCAGCACTGCATACCTGAGGAGCACTTGGGCACTTCCACAAGACCTTCCTGTTATTAATAGGCACAGAGAGGAGAACAAGCCTGCAGCTTTCTCCCATGTTAAGGGCAAACACGTGGAGCTGAGGAAACAAGCTACATCTGCTTTTTTCCAGCTTTGTTTTGGTCACAGAACCACAGAATGTTGGGAGGGAACTCCAAAGATCATCCAGTCCAACCCCTGCCAAAGCAGGAGCACCTAGAGCAGATGACAAAGGAACACATCCCAGTGAGGTTTGAATCTCTCCAGAGAAGGAGACTCCACAACCTCTGAGCAGCCTGTGCCAGGTCTCTGTCACCCTCACAGGGACAAAGTTTTCCCTTCTGTTCCCCTGGCACCTCCTCTGCTCCAGCTTCCAGCCCTTGCCCCTTATGCTGTGCTTGGACATCCCTGAGCAGAGCCTGGCTCCAGCCCTGCACATTCTTTATCCCCAGCAATGAGGGCAGCCCTCAGGCTCCTCTGCTCCAACTTCTACATGGTGATCACTATTTGGGTGGTGACCCAAATTATCTTCCTTCTCCATTTTACTCCATCTCCCCATTCTTGCATCATCCCATGTGGTTTATTATTCAGCTGTCTGCACAGGTATCAGAGGGCTGGAGCACCTCTCCTATGGAAACAGGCTGAGAGGGTTGAGGCTGTTCAGCCTGGAGAAGAGATGGCTCCAGGGGGACCTCAGAGCTGCATTTCAATATCTGAAGGGGACCTACAGGCAGGCTGGGGAGGGACTGTGGGGATAGGAAGAAAGGCAATGGTTTGGAACCATGGCAGGGGAGACTTGAGCAAAGCCTTCGACACTGTCCCGCACCACCTCCTGGTCTCCAAGCTGGTGACACATGGGTTTGATGGGTGACCACTAGATGGATAAGGAACTGGCTTGATGGCCGCACCCAAAGAGTGGCTGTCAACGGGTCCATGTCCCAGGGGAGGCCAGTGACAAGCAGAGTCCCTCAGAGATCAGTCCTGGGACCTGTCTTGTTCAACATCTCTGTGGGTGACATGGACAGTGGCATCGAGTGCACCCTCAGCAAGGTTGCTGATGACACCAAGCTGCGTGGTGCAGCAGACAGCTGGAGGGAAGGGATCCATCCAGTGGGACCTGGACAGACTGGAGAGGTGGGCACAAGCCAACCTCAGGAGCTTCAACAAGACCAAGGGCAGGCTCCTGCAGCTGGGTGGAGGCAATCCCAGGCACAAATCCAGGCTGGGCAGGGACTGGCTGGAGAGCAGCCCTGAGGAGAGAGACTTGGGGGTGCTGGGGGAGGAGAAGCTCAACAGGAGCTCTCAGTGTGCACTTGCAGCCCAGAAAGCCAATCAGATCCTGGGCTGCAGCAGGAGAAGTGTGGCCAGCAGGGCAAGGGAGGTGCTTCTCCCCCTCTACTCAGCTCTGGGGAGACCCCACCTGGAGTACTGCCTCCAGTTCTGGAGCCCCTATTACAGGAGGGATGTGGACATGCTGGAGTGTGTCCAGAGAAGGGCCACGAGGATGATCAGAGGGCTGGAGCACCTCTCCTGTGAGGACAGACTGAAGGAGTTGGGGCTGTTCAGGCTGGAGAAGAGAAGGCTCCCAGGTGACCTCATTGTGGCCTTCCAGTATCTGAAGGGGGCTACAGGAAGGCTGGGGAGGGACTGCTCAGGCTCTCAGGTAGTGATAGGACTAGGGGGAATGGAATGAAGCTGGAAATGGGGAGATTCAGGCTGGAGGTGAGGAAGAAGTTCTTCCCCATGAGAGTGGTGAAGGCCTGGAATGGGTTGTCCAGGGAGGTGGTTGAGACCCTGTCCCTGGAGGTGTTTAAGCCCAGGCTGGATGAGGCTCTGTCCAGCCTGATCTAGTGTTGGGTGTCCCTGCCCATGGCAGGGGGTTGGAACTAGCTGATCCTTGTGGTCCCTTCCAACCCTGACTGATTCTATGATTTAGGTTGGACATCAGGAGGAAATTCTGCTCAATGAAAGTGGGGAAACACTGAAACAGGTTGCCCAGGGATGAGGTTGAAGCCCCATTCCTGGAGACATTCAAGATCAGACTTGCTATGGTGCTGTGCAGCCTGCTCTAGTTGGAAGTGTCCCTGCTGCCTGCAGGGGGGTCGGACAAGACGACCTTTGAGGCTCCCTTCCCAATGCAAGCTGTAAGAATTTCTGAACAGCAGCAGCACTTGCTAAAGGAAGTGGGAAGCTGGCAGTGGGAGCAATTCAGCTTCATTTCCTACCCTTCCCTGCAAACAATGCACAAGTTGCAGAGAAGACAGATCTGCAGTTGGTAGACCATACAGGCACTTTCTTTGTCATCAGCTCGTAGACATCTAATGCCTTGGCAGGCTTCCCAACATGCACATAACACAGGGAACCACTTTTCTTACAAATAAAGGAAGAGGGAGGGGGGGGGAAAAGAAAAACAAGAAAAAAGAGAAGAGTTTGCTGGCAGAAATTCCAGACTGAGTTGGCTATCTCTTAAATCAGCAGCTACAGCTCAGCCCCTAATCTGCCCTCCTGCATAAAGTGCTCTTTGTTACACCAGCGGAGCTGAAAGGAAGAATTGAAACCAGCTCTGTCCTCCCCCGCCCCGGATTCATTCACATTACAATTCCCTGATTAGGATTTTCACATCCCCCCATAAAACCCAGACCCATTTGTGATTGGAAGAGACCTTCAAGACCCAGGCCAACCACGACCTAACTCTGCCAAGGCTGGGGCTAGACCGTGTCCCTCAGCACCGCATCTCTGCCGCTTTGGCACGCCTCAAGGGATGGGCATTCGACCACCTGCCTGGGCAGCCTGTGCCAGGCCTGGAGAACTCTTTCAGTGAGGCAGCTCTTTCTGGAAATCAAACCTAAACCTCCCCCTGCTGCAACTTGAGGCCATTTCCTCCCATCCTATCTTCGCTGCTACAGAGCACAGCCCAAGCCCCACCTCACAACTTTCTTTCAGGGAGTTATAGTAAGCCAGAAGGTCTCCCTTCAACCTCCTCCTCTCCAGTCTGAACAAGGGCTTGGAGTGATAGGAGAAGAGGGAACAGATTGAAGCTTGAGGAGGGGAGATTCCCATTGGATACTAGGAAACAATTCATCAGGGAGGGAGGGGAGACACTGGGACAGGTTGCCCAGGGAGGCTGTGGATGCTCCCTCCCTGGAGGTGTTCAAGGCCAGGTTGGATGAGGCCTTGAGCAACCTGGGCTGGTGGGAGGTGTCCCTGCCCATGGCTGGGGTTGGAACTGGATGACCTCTAGGGTCCTTTCCAACTTAAAGCTTTCCAGTAACATAGGGATATAAATCATTGCTTCACTCAGGGAAACTCCATTAGTTGCTTTTCTAGCTAGTGTAATAAACCAACTACTATTTGGCTGGTAATCCAAATGATCTTCCTCCCTCCATCTTACTGCATCTCCCCATTCCTGCAGCATGCTGCATGTCAGAGGCTGAGTGTTTAGCTGCCTGCAGAGATGATGAGAGGACTGAAGCACCTCTCCCACAGAGACAGGCTGAAAGACTTGGGGATGCTCAGCCTGGAGAAGAGAAGGCTCTGGGGAGACACATTTTGATTGGGAAAAAAACCCCTTTGAGATATAAAGTCCAACCCTTCTCTCAGTCTACCCAGGCTGGTGCTAAACTGTCTGAAGCCACTGCTCCTAAGGCAGTTCAGGCTGAAGCTCAGTTGTGATCTCATGCCCCAGGAAATAAGCTCCCACCAGCCACACAGCTGGTGGCATTTGGTAGCTCCTTTCAGCTGAGAGGCTGTGGAAGTGATCAGGCTGAGGCAAGCCAGACCTGTACAGAGTTCACACACATGCCACTGCCAGACACCTACTGAAACCCAGATTGAGCTTCCAGCCTGCCCCTGAAGCTTCCCTGATCTCAAGCTCCACTCAATCCAATGCCTGTGCAAATGTGAGTCACTTGGATTATTAGCAAGTTCTAATCAGGTTTTCTGTTGCCTCTTTTTTGTGGTGGTGGTTGCTGTTGCATGAATTATTCTTGATTCTAATTACTCCCTAATCTAATGTAAAGCATATTGGCTCTCCCTGGAGTCCTCCAAATGAGGTGGTAATTGTCTCTATCAGAGGACTACCACAGGCAAAGAGGGGTTCCAGATCCCCAAGGTGACAAATGTGGAAGTGAGTTACATCAACACAAGCTCAGCTCTGTGAGGGCACAGGTGGAGGGTCTGGAAAACAAGGCTGGTGAGGAGTAGCTGAGGGAGCTGGGGTCGATTAGCCTGGAGAAAAGGAGGCTGAGGGAAGACCTTACTACCCTCTACAGCTCCCTAAGAGGAGGCTGGAATGAAGTGGGGATGACCTCCCAAGCCAGTAGCAATAGGATGCAAGGAAAGGGCCTCAAGTTGCACCAGAGGAGGTTTAATTGGGATACATGGAAAGGTTCCTTGACTGAAGGAGGGGTCAGGCACTGGAACAGGCTGCCCAGGGAAGTGGAGTCACCAAGTTCAAAAAGCATGGAGAGATGGCACTTTGGGACATGGTTTAATGGGTATGGTGGTGGTAGGTTGATGGTTGGACTCAGTGATCTTAGAGGTCTTCCCTATGGCATAACTTTCATGAATGCTTGCTGGCAAAGCAGAATTGCCATCCAAACTAACTTGTGCTCATCACACAAGTTCCACCCACTATTCCCTTGGCCACTAGGCAGAGCAGCCCATGGCCACCATCCCTCAGCTAACAGCAGTCTCCCCCTGGACTAGAAAAATCAATCCTCTGCCTGCTCTTCATTTGGCACTAAAATTAATAGTCAGTCTCCTGGAAAGCTAACAAAGGCTCAGCATTGACTCCTGTGTCAGGTCACTGAAATATAATCACTGCTGATAGTAAAGAAGCCTCAGCCAAGGAGAGCTGTTGCTTGGTAACAGCCCTTTGGCAGGTGCCTGTTAGCAGCTGATGGAGGCTGGGCAGGGAGTTGCCCTGGAGAAGAGCGGATCATTAGAGAGGAACAGCAGCTTGCCCTTAGAGCTCCAGTTGAGGGATCTACAACAGGAATGGTCTGCTGAGATAAGAGCTAACTATCTTTTTTGCTCTCAGTGTAAAGGGAGAAAATGATCTTGCTGCAGCATTGTCTACACTCAGCCTGCATTGGGGGCTGGACTCCAGCAGCCGCTTTACCACCTGATGACCCCTGCCCAGCAGAGAGTGAGAAGCAGGAGAAGGAGGAGAAGGAGAGAAGAGCCACAGGTTGAAATGAAAATGGCACATATATCAACAGCCAATATCAAACCCAAACTGGCACCAGCAGCAGCACAAAGCACACGAAGTTCCACTCAGCCTACCTGGAGCGCAGCAGCCACAACACCCAAGCAGGAAATCCTCCAGAGCAGGAAGGAGGGCAGGGTGAAGAGAAGCCCAAACAGAAGGCTCTAGAAAGAGACTCCTCTCCTCAAACCACCCCCTTTATACTGGTTGAGATGATGATGATATAGGACACACATGTGGCCAATTCCACTCAGCTGTGCCGGCTGACTCTCACCTGCTGATGACCTGCAGCCCACAGCTGGCCTGAGACACTGGCCCCAACCAAAGCCAGGATAAGCATCCTGCAGGGAAATGTCTGAGCCCTGTGCAGAGCCTCCAGGGGCTGTTCTGATGCCTTCTGGGCTGCTCTGGGCTCCACATTGAGGTATCTTCCAGTTTGCTGCTGCTCTGTGGACTCCTCTGCTTTTTTCCCCTCAAACAAAAGCAATTGTGAGTTCAGAAGCTCTGCACCAGACCTGAAACCTTCACTTGGGTAATAGATGGGGACTCACAAGGCTCTGAGCTTCACTGAGACTCTAAGGGAGAGAGATTAAAAGTGTGGGAGATGCTGGGCTGTGCTTTGTACACCCAAACCCGCAGGGTCCTGTACCCAGAGATCTGAGTGCTGCAGAATAAAAGGCAAGCTCATAGAGGTTGTGCAGTTTCCTCCTCTGGAGCCTTTCCAAACCCACCTGGACACATTCCTGCGCAGCCTGCTGCAGGCAAACCTGCCCAGGGTTGGACTGGATGATCAACAAGTCCAAGTGCCGGGTGCTGCACTTCGGCCACAACAACCCCATGCAGAGCTACAGGCTGGGCTCAGAGTGGCTGGAGAGCGGCCAGACAGAGAGGGACCTGGGGGTGCTGATAGACAGCCGCCTGAACATGAGCCAGCAGTGTGCCCAGGTGGCCAAGAAGGCAAACCGCATCCTGGCCTGCATTAGGAATGGCGTGGCCAGCAGGAGCAGGGACGTCATTGTGCCCCTGGACTCTGCTTTGGTTAGGCTGCACCTTGAGTCCTGTGTCCAGTTCTGGGACCCTCAGTTTAAGAAGGACATCGAGACACTTGAACATGTCCAGAGAAGGGCAACAAGGCTGGGGAGAGGCCTTGAGCACAGCCCTGTGAGGAGAGGCTGAGGGAGCTGGGGTTGCTTAGCCTGGAGAAGAGGAGGCTCAGGGGAGACCTCATTGCTCTCTACAACTACCTGAAAGGTGGTTGTAGCCAGGAAGAGGTTGGCCTCTTCTCCCTAGCAACCAGCACCAGAACAAGGGGACACAGTCTCAAGCTGCACCAGGGGAAGTTTAGGCTGGAGGTGAGGAGAAAGTTCTTCACTGAGAGAGTGATTCGCCATTGGGATGTGCTGCCCAGGGAGGTGGTGGAGTCGCCGTCCCTGGAGGCGTTCAAGAGGGGACTGGATGTGGCACTTGGTGCCATGGTCTAGTCGTGAGGTCTGTGGTTACAGGTTGGACTCGATGATCTTCGAGGTCTCTTCCAACCTTGGTAATACTGTGATCCTGTGATCTTTCAAGGTCCCCTCCAACCTCTAATGCTCTGTCATTCAGTGCTCTCTCAGTGACTAGGTCCTCCAGCAGCTATTTAATGGGAGCTGCTCAGTCATTTGCTATCACGAGGTCCCATGTCCCAGCCTGGGTGGACGCTTTCTAAACAGGGAGCTGGTCTGTCACCTTCCAAAGGTCTCTGCAGTATGATTTCCATTCTGTTCCACTACAGTTCAGGAGAGTTATAAATAGAACAGAAGGACCAGACCTGAGCAGCAGACACAGCTAACAGTGAAATGCAGGCAAAAAGGTTTGGGAAAACTATTTTCATTTCATAAAAAGGGGAGGGGAAAAAAACCAGCCCCCAAAGTGTAATCTGCTTGGGAACCTAAAGCCCTTTGGCATCTGACGTGAGCTGGGATCATCTTTTGGAAGAAGGTTGAACTGGAAGTGGTGCTACCCAGAGAGCTGCTCTGTCCAGGGTTGTGCCAGTAGCTATTGCTGTACCTGATAAAAGAGCTGACTTACCCAGCTGCATCAAGATCACAGCTGCTCTAGCTTCTCTCTTGGCTGTATTTCAAGAGCAAAAAAGGAACAAAAAGTGATGTAGCAACTAAGCCCTGGGTGAGTCTTGACAAAAGCAAGGAGCTGCAGCCCTGCCTGGGAGAGCCCAGCTGTGCAAGGCAGCAGTGTGGTCCTGGGGCTGCCTGGGGCTGGTCCCAGTACACACCAGCTCACCTTCCTGTTCCTCCTCCTCTGCCCCTGGCCATGCTGCCAGATGTCCTGCCTCATGCTGGTCCTTGCCTTCTCCCTGAGGGTGTTCAAGGCCAGGCTGGATGAGGCCTTGAGCAGCCAAGTCTAGTTGAGAGGAGTCCCTGCCCACGGTGGGGAGGTTGAAGGAGATGATCTCTAAGGTCCCTTCCAATGTGAGCCATTCCAGGTTTCTATGCTGGTCCTGGTTTGCACTTAGGTCCATTCTTAGCTACTTCAGAGAATCATGCAACTCTGGAGGTTGGAAGAGACTTTTCAGATCAAGTCCAACCACTTACCTAGAGCTCAGAGCTCCACCACTACTGCTAAGCCACTGCCACCAAACCGCATCCCTCAGCACCACATCCAGGTGGCTTTTAAACACCTCCAGGAATGGTGACTCCACCACCTCCCTGGGCAGCCTGTTCCATTGCTTGAGAGCCCTTGCTGGGAAGAAACTTTCCCTATTATCCCGAAGAAAGGCTTCCTAATATCCACATTCAAGGAAATTCAAGGGACAACTCCCTTTTCTTGCTGAGTTAGTGTCCTACCAGGATAAGCAATGTGGACACCGGGATCAAGGCACCCTAAGCAAGACTGCCCACACCACCAAGCTGTGTGGTGTGGTCAGGAAGCTGGAGGGAAGGGAAGCCATCCAGATGGACCTTTGCAGGCTTAACTCACATGTGCAGCTCTCATGAAGTTCAGCAGGGCCAACTGCAGGGCCCTACACATGAAGTCACAAACACAGACTTGGTAGAGAAGGGATTGAAAGCAACTCTGAGAAGGGCTTGGGGGTGTTGGGTGATGAGTAGCTCAGCATGACCTGGGGATGTGCACTTGCAGCGCTCAGCATGACCTGGGGATGTGCACTTGCAGCCCAGAAAGCCAAACAGAAGTGTGGTCAGCAGGTTGAGAGAGGTGATTTTGCTCCTCATGAGACCCCACCTGGACTACTGTGTTCAGCTCAGGGGCATCCAACACAGCAATGGCATGGAACTGCAAGAGTCAGTCCAGAGGAGGGCCCAAAATTGATCAGAGTCTTGAAGCAGCTCTTCTTGAAGGGGAAATGGCCTCAAGCTGCACCAGGGGAAGTTTAGGTTAGAGATTAGGAAAGATTTTTTTGCTGCATGAGTGATCAAGGACTGGAACAGGCTGCCCAGGGAGGTGGTGGAGTCACTATCCCTGGAGGTGTTCAAGGAAGGTGTGTTCATGGCGCTTGGGGACATGGTTTAGTGGTCATGGTGGTGTTAAGTTGATGGTTGGACTGGATGACCTTGGAGGTCTATTCCAACCTTAAAGATTCTATGTGAGCAGAGACTTTTGAGGGTGTCAGGGAGTGATAGGACTGGGGGGAATGGAGCAAAACTAGAAATGGGTAGGTTCAGATTGGATGTTAGGAAGAAGTTCTTCCCCATGAGGGTGACGAGACACTGGCACAGGTTGCCCAGGGAGGTGGTAGAAGCCTCATGGTTTTTAAGGCCAGGCTGGATGTGGCTGTGAGCAACCTGCTGTAGTGTGAGGTGTCCCTCCCCACAGCAGGGGGGTTGGAACTGGCTGATCCTTGAGGTCCCTTCCAACCCTGACAATTCAGTGATTCTGTGTTCAAGTCCAGCCAATCTAACTCTACCACATCTGCTGCTGCCTTACACTTCCTCACTCAGGAGAAGGAAACCAGACCAGATGTGTGCAAGACACTCTTGCCTGAGCGGATGGAGGAGAGCTGAGGTTGTTCAGAGCCATTTTCAACATCCTGCTCTTCCTGCTGAGCGGCACAGCAGCACAAAGCTGTGTGCTCTGCACAGCTGCTCCTGTTTTCCTCTGCAAGAGGTAGCTGCTCTTCAGTGATGCATGAAGCCATTCATCTCAGCAGCTTGCAAAGCACTCAGCGTTCCTCTGGGGTGAGAAGCACTCGCAAGGCGGAAAGCAGGAGGATCTCTGAGGTGCTTAACTTGTCACATCTCCTCCTTTCCTTATCACTCAAATCAGGCTTAAAATTCACCTGTGCAGCGAGCCCCACCACGCCTGACCTGCTCCTATTAAGCATCTCTTGCCCCCACAGCTTTTTCCATGGGTAGGGTAGCGCAAAATCACAGACTCAGAGAGTTGTGCCAGCTGCAAAAGGCCTCCCAGATCATCCTGTCCAGCCATTGACCTACCACCACCATGGACATCAAACCACGGCCCACAGCGCCATGGCCACAGGTTTAGAATAGAATAAACCAGGTTGGAAGAGACCTTCAAGATCATCAAGTCCAGGCAGCACATTCCAATGGGCAATCACTCTCCCTGTGTGGAACTTCTTCCTAACCTCCAGCCTAAACTTCCCCTGGAACAGCTTGAGACTGTGTCCTCTTGTTCTGGTGCTGCTTGCCTGGGAGAAGAGACCAACCCCCTCCTGGCTACAACCTCCCTTCAGGGAGGTGGAGAAGCAAGAAGGTCTCCCCTGAGCCTCCTCTTCTGCAGGCTAAGCAACCCCAGCTCCCTCAGCCTCTCCTCACAGGGCTGTGCTCCAGACCCCTCCCCAGCTTTCTTGCCCTTCTCTGGACACCTTCCAGCAACTCAACATCCTTCCTAAACTGAGGGGCCCAGAACTGGACACAGGACATGAGGTGCAGCCTAGTTAGTGCAGTGTACAGGGGCACAATGACCTCCCTGCTCCTGCTGGCCACACTGTTCCTGATATAGGCCAGGATGCCATTAGCCCTCCTGGCTGCCTGGGCACACTGCTGGCTTATGTTCAGCCTAATATCAACCAGCACCCCCAGGTCCCTCTCTGCCTGGCTGCTCTCAGCCACTCTGACCCCAGCCTGTAGCAGTGCCTGGGGTTGCTGTGGCCAATGTTTCTTGGACACCTCCAGGGATGAGGACTCCACCACCTCCCTGGGCAGCCTCTGCCAGTCCCTGACCACTCTTGCAGCAAAGACATTCTTCCTCATCTCCAACTTAAACCTCCCCTGATGCACCTTGAGGCCATTTCCTCTTCAAGAAGAGGTTCTCCAAGACTCTGACCACTTTTGTGGCCTCCTCTGGACTGACTCCAGCAGTGCCATGTTATTCTTGTGGTGGAGGTCCCAGAGCTGAACAGAAAACTTCAGGGGGGGGGGGTTTCATGAGAGCATAGTAGAGGGGCAAAATCACCTCTCTCAACTTGCTGACCACGCTTGAGTCCATTTCCTCTTCTCCTATTGCTTGGTCTTGGGAGCAGAGCCCAGCCCCCAGCTCACTGCAACCTCCTCTCAGAGAGCTGTAGAGAGCCATGAGATCTCCCTCAGCCTCCTCTTCTCCACACTGAACACCCCCAGCTGCCTCAGCTGCTCCTCCCCAGCCCTCTTCTCCTGCCCCTTCCCCATCCCCATTTCCCTTCTGTGGACCCACTCCAACATCTCAATGTCCTTCTTGGATTGAGGTGCCCCAAACTGCACCCAGGGGAAAGCTTGTAGAAGACTTTCTAGTTTCATGCTTCAGTGTGAGGGAGCTGTGGCTGATTTGGGGGTTTCTTTCCCCAGCACTTTCTGTGGTTTAGAAAGGTTCAGGAGTACTTGGGGAGGTGGCATTGGCACAGGCACCCTCCATGCAGCTGCAGGGCTGAGGTGGGAACAGGGCTGGCTATGGGCAGAGGTTGGAGCATCCCAAACAGAGGCAGCTCTCTAGCCAGCGTTGTGTGATCCTGTTGAAACACTTGCAGCCATTCAGTGAAGCCAGCCTGAAAAGCAGCTCTCATTATTCGCCACAAGCGAATTAAAGCAAATTACCATCATTTCATTCTTTCATTTAGAAATGGGGAGAACCAAAAGACAGCCCAGCAGCCTTTTTGCTGCTGCTGCTGCTGCTGTTGTTGTTTTGGGCTGCTCAAACTGCAAGGCACCGTGGCTTAGCAGCAGCTCGAATGGCACCATCTGAAGAGACATGTCTGAGGTCTGCACCCTGAGCACCCTAAAGATGTGAAACCATTTGCTCAGTAACCCACATATCCCTTCAGATTTGTTTCTCTTTTACTTCACAGCCCAGCCTCAGCTGCAGAAGAAGACCTGATGATGCACTCTGAGAGGGCTGGAGCCCCTCTGCTACGAGGACAGGCTGAAGGAGTTGGGGTTGTTCAGTCTGGAGAAGAGAAGGCTCCCAGGAGACCTAATTGTGGCCTTCCAGTATCTGAAGGGGGCTACAAGAAAGCTGGGGAGGGACTTTTTAGGGAATGATAGGACTGGGGGAAATGGATCCAAGCTAGAGCAAGGGAGAGTTAGATTAGATGTTAGGAAGAAGTTGTTC
The DNA here is from genome assembly GCA_033816785.1 of Picus viridis. Classification (NCBI taxonomy): domain Eukaryota; kingdom Metazoa; phylum Chordata; class Aves; order Piciformes; family Picidae; genus Picus; species Picus viridis. The sequence goes on from CM066577.1 coordinate 11,927,323, forward strand.
CCCATGAGGGTGGTGAGAGACTGGCACAGGTTGCCCAGGGAGGTGGTGGAAGCCTCATCCCTGGAGGTTTTTGCAGCCAGGCTGGATGTGGCTGTGAGCAGCCTGCTGTAGTGTGAGGAGTCCCTGCCCAGGGCAGAGGCATTTGAACTGGCTGCTCCTTGAGGTCCCTTCCAACCCTGACAGTTCTGTGATTCTGTGACTCTTAATGGAGGGCCATCACATGCAGAAGAAGGGGAAAAAAGCAGTGAGTTAGCGACAGAGATTTAGCTTCAACTCTGCATTTTCAGGCTCAAACAAGCTCCTTCATGTTACTTTTATGTAGCTTTTGGTGGTATAATTCTTCCTCATTCTGCCCATTGCAGTCCTTTGATACTTTATGAATTACTTATCTCACATTAATAAGGCTTAACATGGAGCATTAACCTCCTATACATTCCTAATTAGTTTTTAATGAATTTTAGTTTCCTTGTTAGGAGGGGGAGGGAAAGAGAAGGAGCTAGCTAGCTAACTACCACAAATTTAATCTCCATTACTGGAGCAGAAGACAACCCCCCTGGGGATGCATGTCCTTGAGATTTTCACGTTAAACAAGCAGCCTTAGAAAAGAGGCAAAGAAACTTAATGTGTGTGTGTCTGTCTGTCTGTCTGTCTGGGTGTTTCTGGGCTTCCTCCTCAGCTTTGATGGTGTGATGAGGCCTGGACTATTTATAACTAGTGGCACAATAATCTCTGTAAGCTCAGAGAGGTTTCTGCACTATCACAGAATCAGAGACTCATTCAGGTTGGAAAAGGCTTTCCAGATCATTCAGTTCAGCCAGGAACCCTACTCTGCCAAGTCCACCATGAGGTCTTACCATAGAATTGTCAGGGTTGGGATAGGATAGGATAGGATAGGATAGGATAGGATAGGATAGGATAGGATAGGATAGAATAGGATAGAATAGAATAGAATAGAATAGAATAGAATAGAATAGAATAGAATAGGGATAGGATAGATAGGAATAGAATAGAATAGAATAGAATAGGATAGGATAGGATAGGATAGGATAGGATAGGATAGGATAGGATAGGATAGGATAGGATAGCATAGGATAGCATAGGATAGGATAGCATAGGATAGCATAGGATAGGATAGCATAGGATAGGATAGCATAGGATAGGATAGCATAGGATAGCATAGGATAGCATAGGATAGCATAGGATAGCATAGGATAGCATAGGATAGCATAGGATAGAATAGCATAGAATTGACCAGGTTGGAAAAGACCTTTGTCATCAAGTCCAACCTATCACCCAACACCATCTAATCAACTAAACCATGGCACCAAGTGCCTCATCCAGTCTCTTCCTTCCTCCAGCATCAGCCAGCTCCAATCCCCCTAACATATCCCCAAGCAACACATCTGGGAGACCTAAAAGCAACCTTCCAGTACCTGATGAGGGCCCACAAAGATGAAGAGAGATTCTTTGCAAAGGCCTGCAGTGACAGGATGAGGGGCAATGGCTGCAAACCAGAGAAGAGCAGTTGGAGACTGGATGTGTGGGAGAAGTTCTGCACCACGAGGGTGATGAAGTACTGGAACAAGTTGCCCAGGGAGGTGGTTGAGGCTCCATCCCTGGAGATACTCAAGGTGAGGCTCAACAGGGCACTGAGCAACCTGATCTAGTGGAGGATGTCCCTGCTGACTGCAGAGGGGTTGGACTGGCTGCCATTCACAGGTCCCTTCCAACCCAGACCATTCTGTGGTTCTGTGATCTACACAGCTCTTAATAACCTCTAGGGATGGTGATTTCACCACCTCCCTGGGCAGCCTGTTCCATGGCCTGACAGCACTTTCAGGGAAAAGATGTTCCCTAATGTCCAGCCTTAAACCTCCCCTCACACAGCCTGAGGTCATTATCTCTCTTGTTCTAGACAGAGCCATAGAACTGTTTTGGTTGGAAAGTCATTTAAGATCATCCAGTCCAACCATCAACCCAACCCCACCATGCCCTCTAAGACATGTCCCCAAGTGCCATGGCCACAGGCTTCTTGAACACCTCCAGGGATGGGGACTCCACCACCTCCCTGGCCAGCCTCTGCCAGTCCCTGACCACTCTTGCTGCAAAGAAATTTTCCCTCATCTCCAACCTAGCCTTCCCCTGGCACAATTTTAGGCTGCTTCCTCTCATTCTGATGCCAAAGAGAATCTGCAAGGGACCCCACAGGCTAATCAGGCATTCCTTAATTACACTGCACACTGCATGTGGAGACTCAGCGCTGTCCAGCAGAGCTGAAAAGTAAAGGCTCCCCAAATCCTTGGAATGCTGGAGGCAGCCTCATCACTGAGCCTGACACATGAAGCACAGACACCCAGTCCAGATGTGGTTTAGCAGGGTTCACAACCTCATTAACTTCCTTCACCAAGGGGCTAGCAAGCAATCACCGGCACGGTGCAAATCATCAGTGCTCTGCATCAGAGGCTGTCACCAGCCTGAGACCCAGCCCTGAGTGGCCTCAGCCAGCACTCTGTTGTTCTCACACTGTGTGAAGGCTCAGGGAAAAGGGATTGCCTTCCTCACTGCACCAAAAAAGCAGCAGCAACTGGAAAGTTCTCCTGTGCCCTAAATGCAGCATCAGGTGAGCAGGGGGTGAGGAGCCAGAGCCCCGGGCAGCTTCTAGGGGATGGAGCTCTCCACGCACTTGGCTGCCTTCATCGACCCCTCGCTCTCCCAGAGGGTTACACCAGCCACATCCAACTGCTTCCCACTTTGAGAGAAACACCACTTGGAAAGATCTGTGGGAAGATGTCCCTGCTCACTGCAGGACAAGATGACTTTTGAGGCTCCCTTCCAACCCACTGCACTCTGTGATTCTGTGAGCAAAGGTGCCACCGGACAACAGAGGAGTGGTCACCGGGGTGTAAAGCACTGAAGCTACTTGGGACTCCTAGAAGGCATCTACAGTAATTAACCAGACACTGAAATCCATGCTCAAGCCTTTGAGATGCTTTATGTGTATGGCAAATTATCATCAGGTGGCTGAGAGCTGGGGCTGGTCAGCCTGGAGAAGAGAAAGCTTCAGGGAGACCTTAGAGCAGCCTTCCAGTACCTGAAGGGAACCTACAAGAAAGCTGGGGAGGGACTTTTGAGAAGGGCTTGCAGTGATAGGATGAGAGAACATGGACTGAAGCTTGAGAGGGGGAGATTTAGACTGGAGATGAGGAAGAAATTCTTTCCAGTGAGGGTGGGGAGACACTGGCACAGGTTGCCCAGGAAGGCTGTGGATGCTTCCTCCCTGGAGGTGTTCAAGGCCAGGCTGGATGAGACCTTGAGCAACCTGGGCTGGTGGGAGGTGTCCTTGCCCATGGCAGGGGTTGGACCTGGGTGAGCTTTAAGGTGCCTTCCAACTCAAACCATTCTGTGCTTCTGAGTGAACTGTGGTTAAAGAAAGCTTTATGCTAACCAGAACTCTCTGGGCTATAACAATCTCATTGGGTTGAAAATGAAATACAGGGAGAGGATGACAATGACAAACAGGGGAATAACTAAACCATATTTGAGAAGGGAAAGTATCTGGAGCAAGATAAGGCTTTGAGTAACCTGGGCTGGTAGAAGGTGTCCCTACCCATGCCAAGGGGGTTGGAACTAGGCAATCTTAAAGGTCCCTTCCAACCCAAAGCATTCCATGAATCCATGAATCTATGACTCTCTTGAACACCTATCTCTTGTCTTGTGTGAAGTGGGTACCTGTAGTGCTCACAGCAAGTCCAAGAGGCAGAAAAGAGGAATTCCCTACATGTCTCACTGCTTTCATTCATCTTTTGGAGGCAGTGGGCTCCACTTAGTGAGCTCCATTCAGCTCAGCCTAAAAAGCTTTCTGCTCTTTTAAGCCAAGTGTTTGTATCCATCACTTGCAAACCACTGCCACTGCACTACACCCTGCACTGCCTTCTGCTCAGCTGGAGGACAAATGATGTCTTTGCAGAATTACAGGCTATCAAAACTTGAGGTCTGATCTCTCCCCATGTTTATGGGATGTTTCAGATCTTCAGTGAAAAGCTGGCTCCACATCAAGTTGACCTGTTGAGTCGGTCTGTCAGGAGGCTTCTTCAAAGCAAGGGAGAAGAAAGAGCAGCTCAAAGCAAGTGATTTCTGTGTCATGAGCTCTCATTAACTCAGCTTTTCTCTAGCTAGGCTACAGCCAGTGCTGTGGTGGAGACCACTGCAGCTATTACAGCTTTCCTTAATTGCTGTATTTCAGGGTAATTTAAAGGTGGTCTGAATGGAATTGCCACGTAGGCAACCCCTTGGCAAGGACTTCTTCAGCTCCTCCTCACTCAGGCAAGAATCACCCTTCTCAGCACTCTGAATTTCAAAGAGCCTGAATTCTTTCTGGCTTTTGCACCAAGCTCTGTTCACTTTATCTTTGCTGGAACACATTTTTGGTGCCCATGTTAGAAGAGCAATGTCAATCTTACACATCAAGTCTTGCAGTCTTCTGTCAGCAGCTGCTCTGAAGGAGCTAGGTGGGATTTAATTTAGCTGGCACTTCAGGTAGACCTCATCTCCTTGACTTGAAGGGATAAAGGAGATAGAAAAGGTGGTGTTTCATATTATAGTCAGCTAAGGTAACTAGGGGTTGCATCTCCATCCTATAAGCCCCCACCAAGTGTTTTGGTTGCCTTCATGTCCAGTTACAGTTGCTGAGGAGATGCTTCTGTATAGAATCACAGATATATCAGGGTTGGAAGGGACCTCAAGGCTCAGCCAGTTCCAACCACCCTGCCATGGGCAGGGACACCTCACACTACAGCAGGTTGTTTGCAGCCACAGCCTCATCCAGCCTGGCCTGAAAAACCTCAGGGATGAGGCTTCCACCACCTCCCTGGGCAACCTGTGCCAGTCTCTCACCACCTTCATGCGGAACAACTTCTTCCTAAGGTCTAATCTAAATCTCCCCTCCTCTAGTTCTGCTCCAATCCCCCAGTCCTATCACTCCCTGACAGCCCAAAAAGTCCCCTCCCCAGCTTTCTTGTAGCCCCCTTCAGATACTGGAAGGCCACAAGAAGGTCTCCTCAGAGCCTTCTCTTCTCTGGACAGAACATGGCACAAGCTGGTCTGCATCAAGCACAACCTGCACCCAGGGCAACAAAGCTGGAGAGGGGTTTGGAGAGCAGGTCTTGAGAGGAGAGGCTGTGGGAGCTGGGATTGTTTAGCCTGAAGAGGAGGCTGAGAGGAGACTTCATTGCTCTGTGCAGCTACCTGAAAGGAGGCTGGAGTGAGGCCTGTATTGGCCTCTTCTCCCAAGTAACTAACAACAGGACAAGAGGAAAGGGCCTCGAGTTGCACCAGGGGAGGCTTAGGTTGGAGATGAGGAAAAACTTCTTTGCTGCAAGAGTGGTCAGGGATTGGCACAGGCTGCCCAGGGAGGTGGTGGAGTCCCCATCCCTGGAGGTGTTGAAAAACCATCTAGACATGGCACCTGGGGACATGGTTGAATGACCGTTGGGGGTGCTGGGTTGATGGTTGGACTGGATGATCTCAGAGGTCTCTTCCAACAAAAAAATAACCCCAACAACTATGGTTCTATGAACTGGGATAAAATTGAGAGGGGGAAAAAAATGGTAGGACCTAAGAGAAGCAGAGCTCAGTTTATCATTGCAAGGAAGTTTAATTTGCACTGTGCACAACAGGGACAACCCAAATTGGAATCTTTCTTTCAGGAAGAAAAATCCAAATCTAATGGGGCAAGGAGCTAATAATGCTAAAGGCAGCCACATAAACAAATCATTTTGTATCTGAACCAATTAAACACATCCAATACATCAAGCCTCAATTAGGGATCTGCTTAATGTTGCGTGCTCAGAGCTGGGTGGGTTGGTTTTTTGCTCCATGGGATTTAAAGAAGGAGCTGATCCAGTTGACAAGATCCAGTTTTTGCTGCCATGAAGTCCTTGAAATGGGGAGGGAATTTAAATAACACCCCAACAATTACTACAGACAATGAAACAGAGCCAAATGTTGCCATGATTTCTGCAGTCTTCTCCAAAAATAGAGAGGCTTCAGTGTAACCACACGGAACAAGAGGACACAGTCTCGAGCTGTGCCAGGGGAGGTTTAGGCTGGAGGTTAGGAAGAAGATCTTCCCAGAGAGAGATTGGCCATTGGAATGTGCTGCCCAGGGAAGTGGTGGAGTCACCATCCCTGGAGGTGTTTAGGAAGAGCCTGGATGGGGTGCTTGGTGCCATGGTTTAGTTGATTAGATGGTGTTGGGTGATAGGTTGGACTTGATGATCTCAAAGGTCTCTTCCAACCTGGTTAATTCTATTCTATTCTATTTCTATTCTATTCTATTCTTCCTCTCCTCTCCTCTCCTCTCCTCTCCTCTCCTCTCCTCTCTCTCCTCTCTCCTCTCCTCTCCCTCTCCTCTCCTCTCCTCTCCTCTCCTCTCCTCTCCTCTCCTCTCCTCTCCTCTCCTCTCCTCTCCTCTCCTCTCCTCTCCTCTCCTCTCCTCTCCTCTCCTCTCCTCTCCTCTCTCTCTCTCCTCTCCTCTCCTCTCCTCTCTCTCTCTCCTCTCCTCTCCTCTCCTCTCCTCTCCTCTCCTCTCCTCTCCTCTCTCTCCTCTCCTCTCCTCTCCTCTCCTCTCCTCTCCTCTCCTCTCCTTCCCTCTCCTCGAGTCTCCTCCTATATTCAGTAATTTGAAATGCTTGCTCTTTAGTGCTGGGTATTTAGAGTTGAGCTGAGAACTGGAAGCAGTTAGTGCTCCAAAGCCGCTGCTTTAAATCAATCTCCTAACTCCATTCCTAACTTCAGTCATTCATTCATTCCTAACTTCAATCTCCTAGCTTCATTTTAGGCTGGATGTTAGGAAGTTCTTCGTAGAAAGAGAGACTGGCCATTGGGATGTGCTGCCCATGGAGGTGGTGGAGTCCCCATCCCTGGAGGTGTTTAGGAAGAGCCTGGATGAGGCACTTGGTGCCATGGTTTAGTTGATTAGATGGTGTTGGGTGAGAGGTTGGACTCAGTGATCTCAGAGCTCTCTTCCAACTTGGTTAATCCTATTCTAAGTACCAGGGACAGATCCTACCATCCTTTTCCAGCCTGGTTAATTCTGTTCTATTCTATTGGAGGGAAAATCCAATGGACTGAGGGAGTTAAACATCAGGGCCTCAGATGTTTGGGTTTTTTATTTTTCCCTCTACTCTTGAAGCATTTCTAACAGTAACCACTTGAATTTCTGCTCCAGATTAATTAGCTTCTTTTCACAGAATCAGAGAAATGAATCATAGAACTGTCAGGGCTGGAAGGGACCTCAAGGATCAGCCAGTTCCAACCCCCCTGCCATGGGCAGGGACACCTCACACTACAGCAGGTTGCTCACAGCCACATCCAGCCTGGCTGCAAAAACCTCCAGGGATGAGGCTTCCACCACCTCCCTGGGCAACCTGTGCCAGTCTCTCACCACCCTCATGGGGAAGAACTTCTTCCTCACATCCAATCTGAATCTACCCATTTCTAGTTTTGTTCCATCCCCCCAGTCCTATCACTCCCTGACACCCTAAAAGTCCTTCCCCAGCTTTCTTGTAGCCCCCTTCAGATACTGGAAGGCCACAATTAGGTCTCCTCAGAGCCTTCAAAGCATCTTGAAGCATCTTGATTGGCTTTGGGTGAGACTTATTTGCAAGATGTTCCTTATTCCATTGTCTTCCACATGGGACATTTGGTTTTCCTCTTTAACTGTTTTCCCACCAAGGTTTCTTGGTTATTGGGGGTTTTGTTTGTTTGTTTGGGTTGGGTTTTTTTTTGAGGTGGTTCAGATATGGTTCTCAATGTCCATAGGCTGGTTCTTTCTTTGAGGACATTTTGGGTTGCACTAAATTTGCTTTCCTTTTTCAAAACCTCCTTCTGGAACCTATTCATAGAACAGGTTTAATGTAGAATCACAGGATCAGAGAATCATGGAATGGTTTGGGTTGGAAGGGACCTCTAAATATCATTCAGGTCAGTCAGCAGGGACATCCTCCACTAGATCAGGTTGCCCAGAGCCCTGTCCAGCCTCACCTTGAATATCTCCAGGGATGGAGCCTCAAACACCTCCCTGGGCAACCTTTCCCAGTGTCCTGGCAGCCTCCTGATGCAGAACTTGTTCCTCACATCCAATCTCAATCTGCTCTGCTCTCATTTCAAATCATTGTCCCTCATCCTGTCCCTGCAGGCCTTTGCAAACAGTCCCTCTGCAGCCTTCTTGCAGGTCCTCTCAGACCCATTCAGAACCCAATTCAGACCCATTGTCAGAATTGGTTCCCTTGTCAGGGCATAGCAATTCCTACTGTACAAACCAGCACTGCTGCACCACTGCTTCACTGAACCCTCCCAGAACTAGCCCCAGTCCTTCAGACCATCCCAAGGCCCTCATCCTTGTCCACAGAGGTCAGGGAGTTGATTTCATCTGATCCATTCCCTACATGCAGCAGGCACTGGGCTGTCAGGATTTGAGTCTTTTGATCTGATGAGCTTCCAGAACTATCTGCTGAGAGATGGCAAGGGCTGAGGCAAAAGCTTCAAAGGCCATTAATCCAATGGTAGCCCTAATGACTGGTCCTGTCACTGCTCAGGAAGCAGTGGTGAAGCAGAAAGCACCAGAAACAGGATGGAGAAAGGCAGGAAAGCCAAGCTGGGGGAGAGATGAAGATCAGACTCTGAAGCGGCACAACGAATTGATCAGGAGTGACTTCACCCTCAGATTATATTAATCTGATTGTTGTTTATGATGTCTCTGTTGCCAGACCTTGCCCAGCCTGGACCTCTGACATTCTCATCTCAGCAAAGTGATGGAGAGTCTGTGCATTCATTAAGCTCAGTGTGCTGGTATCAGGGATGAAAAGCAACCCCACACAGAGGCAGCCAGGTCCTGAGCAGCGAGGGGCTCAGCTGCAAAGAGCAGGGCCGCCGCAGCGGGGACAGGAGAGGACGCGGAAAGCAGCTGATGAAATGGCTGCTGAAAGGAGGCTGGAGGAGAAAGGACTGGGAGTGGAATAAAATAATCAATTATCAGTGGCCACAGGGCACTGGAGATGGAGGAAAAAAAAGAGAGAGAGGTTTGCCTCTTATTTTTATGTTTCTTTTCCTCTTTCTTTTTCCTCATCCTTCATCTTTTCCTTTACTTATTATTTTCTTTTTTCTCATTTTCCCTTTTCCTTTATCTTTCTCTTTCTTATTTTTCTATTTTCTTTTCATTTTCTCCTTTCCTTTCCTTTCCTTTCCTTTCCTTTCCTTTCCTTTCCTTTCCTTTCCTTTCCTTTCCTTTCCTTTCCTTTCCTTTCCTTTCCTTTCCTTTCCTTTCCTTTCCTTTCCTTTCCTTTCCTTTCCTTTCCTTTCCTTTCCTTTCCTTTCCTTTCCTTTCCTTTCCTTTCCTTTCCTTTCCTTTCCTTTCCTTTCCTTTCCTTTCCTTTCCTCTCCTTTCCTCTCCTTTCCTCTCCTTTCCTCTCCTTTCCTCTCCTTTCCTCTCCTTTCCTCTCCTTTCCTCTCCTTTCCCTCTCCTTTCCTTTCCCTCTCCTTTCCTTTCCCTCTCCTTTCCTTTCCCTCTCCTTTTCCTTCTTTTTTTCCCTTTCCCCTCCTTCTCCTTCTTGAGCTTTCAGAGCTACCTGATGGGCATCTCCACAAGGGGTAAGGAAGACCTAGCAGCTTCAGAAGACTAGACTGGACGGGAAGGGAAGGGAAGGGAAGGGAAGGGAAGGGAAGGGAAGGGAAGGGAAGGGAAGGGAAGGGAGGGGAAGAGAAGAGAAGAGAAGAGAAGAGAAGAGAGGAGAAGAAGAGAAGAGAGAGAGAAGAGAAGAGAAGAGAGGAGAGAAGGAGAAGAGAAGAGAAGAGAAGAGAAGAGAGAGAGAAGAGAGAGAGAAGAGAAGAGAAGAGAAGAGAAGAGAAGAGAAGAGGAGAGAGAGAGAAGAGAAGAGAAGAGAAGAGAAGAGAAGAGAAGAGAAGAGGAGAGAGAGAGAGGAGAGAAGGAGAGAGAGAAGAAGAGAAGAGAAGAGAAGAGAGAAGAGAAGAGAAGAGAAGAGAAGAGAAGAGAAGAGAGAGAAGAGAAGAGAAGAGAAGAGAAGAGAAGAGAGAAGAGAGAAGAGAAGAGAGAAGAGAAGAGAGAGAAGAGAAGAGAAGAGAAAGAGAGACGAGACCAGGTTGGAAGAGACCTTCAAGATCATCAAGTCCAACCTATCACCCAACACCATCTAATCAACTAAACCATGACACCAAGCACCTCATCAAGTCTCCTCCTGAACACCTCCAGGGATGGTGACTCCACCACCTCCCTGGGCAGCACATTCCAATGGCCAATCTCTCTCTCTATGAAGAACTTCTTCCTAACCTCCAGCCTAAACCTCCCCTGGCACGGCTTGAGACTGTGCCCTCTTGTTCTGGTGCTGCTTGCCTGGGAGAAGAGAGCAACCCCCACCTGGCTACAACCTCCCTTCAGGGAGTTGGAGACAGCAATAAGGTCTCCCCTGAGCCTCCTCTTCTCCAGGCTAAGCAACCCCAGCTCCCTCAGCCTCTCCTCACAGGGCTGTGCTCCAGACCCCTCCCCAGCTTTCTTGCCCTTCTCTGGACACCTTCCAGCAACTCAACATCTTTCCCAGCACACTGCAGAGAGGACTCTCCTCCACCAGCCAGCAACCAGTGAAAGCTCTAGATGATGCTGGTCTCCTGCTTGCACACCTGACCCAGCACTGAGGGCAGCTACCGCTCTCCATAGAGGAGAAAATCCACTGCATGGCCTTCCCTCTGTGTGATCCTAAGGGTTTTAGGCACAGGAGGCTGTTCCTGTGCTTTCATTTGCTGGTTAAAGCTCTAGCAGCATGGTTCAAGGAACGTGAGATTAGTGCAAGTGAAAAAGGAGATGAGGAAACCAAGTGCGTAGCCCCATGGAGTATCATGAGATGTGAGGCAGCTGCTGAGCAGGGGGGGGGGTTGGATTGCCCAGATACAGCCTCAGAGGTGCAGGGAGGGGCTTCTAAAGTGAGAACTAATTCCCTGTGATGTCTCCATGTGCCATTTATGCTCTGCCCCCTGGGAACTCAGACCTACTCTACTTGCCTACCTGATCTGAACCCTCTTTTGATAGTCACCAGACTGTTAGCTAGAGCAGTCAGAGTGCAGTTTATCCATCAGCTGCACACTCACAGGCCTCAGACAGGAGAAAACTTTCACAAACATTGATTTTACTGCCTCTGGGGGAGAAAAAAGAACATCTTTGGTCAAGGGCTGCTGTCAGATGGAAAGCAGAGGGCTGAAAATCCCCTACTGCCTTGTCCATGCACTTGGCATTTCCGGGGTTGGTTGGTTAGTTGGTTGGTTGGATTGTACCTTTCATGCTCTGAGCATCAAAGGATACTGCTGGCAGATGCAAAACAACAAAACAATGATGTTGGGTGGTGGTTGTTTTTAAAGACTCATGGAATTGTTAAGGTTGGAAAGATCTTCAGTGAATTCTTGGCTCCAGCCATCTTGTCCAACCCCGCTGCGGGCAGCAGGGACACCTCCAACTGATTCATCAAGTCAATTAGAGTGAAATCTGGAATAGGTTTGAATGATCTCCAAGGCTGGAGCCTCAACCACATCCCTGGGCAACCTATTCCAGTATTTCCCCACTCTAATTGTGCAGAAATTCCTCCTGGTGTCCAACCTGAATCTGCCCTGCTCCAGTTTCAAACCATTGCCCCTCGTCCTACCCCCACAGGTCCTTCTGAACAGTCCCTCCTCAGCCTGCCTAGAGATACGGAAATGCAGCTCTAAGGTCTCCCTGGAGCCTTCTCTTCTCCAGGTTGAACACCCCCAGCACCCTCAGCCTGTGCCATAGCAGAGGTGCTCCAGCCCTCTGATCATCTTTGTGGCCCTCCTCTGGACCCACCCCAGCGTGCCCATTTCCTTCTGGGGCTGGGAACAGCAGGCGAGGCCTGTTCCAAGTGGAACAATTTTCTGCTTCTATCAGCACAGAAAGGGAAAACACAACTGACAATCTCCCCAGGGAAATAAGTGATGCTGTGCAAATGGTTAAAGATTGTCAACATCTAGAGGTCAATACATTCTCATCCTAGAGTCTCCAGGAGGCTTTCTCGTCTCCCGGGCACCCCGGTGCGGTTGGTATGCGAGATTGTGATGCAGTGTGACCGGTGGAAATGGGATTCAGTGCTAAAGAGCCAGGCAGGCAGCAGGTCCAAGCTATCTGCATCTCATTTCAGATTTCATTATTGCAATAACATCTCATTTGCTGCAAGGTATTCTAATTAACTTCTCATTTAAATGGAGTGCTCTTTTAATATGGATGCACTTAACGAGGCAATGGCTTGAAACTGTCCACAGCGCTGGGCTTGGAAGTGGAGCAAACCATTGCAGGAGCAGGTCCTTGCTGCCAGTGAAAGGCATTTTCATCCTGCACTCCAGTGATTCATCATCCTTTTTCACACATGGCAGTGGATTGAAGTTCGCAACTGGGAAGAAGTGCAAGCATTAATTAAGAGGCTCTGCTGCTGGATTTGGCTCTTTAGAGTCCATCAGGCCAGGGTTTCAAATGGAGATGTTGATTTAATCACAAAACAAAAGGAAGGAGGGAAATCTGTCATGGCAAGATATCGGTTCTCTTGGATGGCAACACAAATCAGAGAGTCACAGAACGGTTTGGGTTGGAAGGGACCTCCAAAGGCCATCCAGTCCAACCCCCCTAGCAGTCAGCAAGGACATCCTCAACTGTGTCAGGTTGCCTGGAACCCTGTCCAGCCTCACCTTCAGGGATTGGAGCCTCAACCACCTCCCTGGGCAACCTGTTGCAGTGTTCCAGCAGCCTCCTGGTGCAGAACTTGTTCCTCACATCCAATCTCAATCTGCTCTGCTCTCATTGCAAACCATTTCCCCTGGTCCTGTCCCTGCAGCCCTTTAGAAACAGTCTCTCTACAGACTACTTGTAGCCTCTTTTAGCTACTGGAAGGTCAATTTTAGGTGTCCCTGGAGCCTTCTCTTCTCCAGGCTGAATACCCCCAGCTCCCTCAGCCTGCCCTCACAGCAGAAATGCTCCAGACCCTGGTCATTTTCATGGCCTTCTCTGGACCCTCTCCATTAGGTCCATATCCTTTCTGCGTTGAGGGTTCCAGAGCTGGACACAGCCCTGCAGGTGAGGTCTCCCCAGAGCAGAGGGGCAGAGGGGTAGAAGGGCAGAGGGGCAGAGGGACAGAATGACCTCTCTCCCTCTGCTCCAGGTGAGGAATACTCTCTTCAGAATTTATCTACCAGCAAGAAAAAAAATTAGTCAGTCTCCTTCCTTTCTTGGCAATAAAACCCTCAAACATTCCTTCAATAAGTCTGTGTACAAGCATTAACATTTTATTTCCTGGCTCCAACCTATTGAATTCCATGCCTTCAACATCCATTATTGCAAAAAGAATACCCTTCAAGTGATTCAGGATTGATTGGGAATGATAAAGTGTTCTCTGGGAACTTGCAAAGGAATGATTATCATTCCGCTTTGCAATCTGAAAATCCCCTCCCAAAAGCTCGGGGAGCTGCTCCTGCATGACTCTCTCACAGCCCTGCAAACATTCCCATCCATAAGGCAGGCTGAGATGTTCCCCAGGAAAGGATATTAATTGTTCTGGATGTCATTGACAATATTTTGTCATTATTAAGTAAGCTATTACAAGCACCTCAGCCTACAGCACTTATTTCCCTAAGGATTACTCGGAGGCATTGCAACTGATTGGTGCCATTTGCTGAGCTCTTCCTGCTGCCTCCAACATTTGGGATCTCTCAAGCTGACAATTTCTGTTTGGCCATTAGAGACTGTCAAGGGTGGAAATGTTGAAAGTTTGGGGTGATTTTGCACTGTTTAATTTTTTCTCTTTCCCCCCCCCCCCCCCCAAATCAGCTCTAACCTCACATCTTCGACACACACAGAGTAGAAAGTGACTCAGAACTACAGCATGGAATCACACAATGGTTTGGAAGAGACCTCCAAAGCTCATGCAGTCCAACCCCACTGCAGTCAGCAGGGACATCCTCCACTAGATCCAGGTGCTCAGAGCCTTGTTGAGCCTCACCTTGAATACCTGCAGGGATGGGGAATTCAATCACCTCCCTGGGCAACCTGAGCAGTGTTCCACCACCTTCTCTTGGTCCTAACATTCAATCTCAGTCTGCTCTGCTCTCATTTCAAATGACAGTCCCTGGTCCTGTCCCTGCAGGCCTTTGGGAACAGTCCCTCTGCAGCCTTCTTGTAGCCCCTTTAGGTACTGGCAGGCTGCTCTTAGGTCTCCCTGGAGCTCTCTCTTCTCCAGGCTGAACATCCCCAGCTCCCTCATCCCATCCCATCTCATCATCTTCATGGCTTCCTCTGGCCCCACTCCAACTCTTCCTTCTCTACTCTGCCCTGATGAGGCCAAGCCTGGGGTATTGTGTCCAGTTCTGGGCTCCCCAGTTCAAGAGGGACAGGGAACTACTGGAGGGAATCCAACACAGGGCCACAAGGATCATGAAGGTACTGGAGCACCTCTGGTAAGAGGAGAAGCTGAGAGACCTGGGGCTGTTTAGCCTGCAGAAGAGCAGCCAGAGGGGGATCTGATCCATGCTGATCAACAGCTGAACAGTGAGGGTCAAGAGGATGAGGCTGGGCTCTTCTCAGTGGTGCCCAGTGATAGGACAAGGAGAAATGGGCACAAAGAGGAGGACCCACTTGAGCATCAGGAAAAGTTAATTCTTTTAAGGGTGGCAGAGCCCTGGAGCAGGCTGCCCAGAGTGGTTGTGGAATCTCCTGCTCTGGGGCCTTTCCAAACCCACCTGGACATATTCCTGTGCAACCTGCTCTGGGTGACCCTGCTTTAGCAGTGGGGTTGGACTGGATGATCCTCAAAGGTCCCTTCCAGCCCCTTTTGTACAGTGATTCTGCATCAAAATGAATCTCTGAGGAGACAGCAAACATGGAGCTGGACTCACACAGACTATTTTGTGCACCTCTAAGGTGCTGATCCCACAACATACTTTCCAACCCTATTCCTCAGACCTGTGCCTTTGGCCCTAACACAGCTCAGTGCTGGTAGACTGCATGCAAACCCTTCTGTGTGTCTGCTGATTGCTGGCTAGCTCTGGTCTGCAGTTTCCTGAAGCATTTAGCTTTAACAGATCCCTTCCAAGTCTCTAACACATTTGCCCTTTTTCCTGCAGACTGCCCTACGTGATCCTGCTTTTGGCAGGAGGGTTGGATGATCTCTGGAGGTCCCTTCCAACCTCTAACATTCTGTGATCTGTGGCTTTCTCCAGCCTGACCACCCTAAGAGTCACTTACTTTATTAAACAACCTAAGACAGGCCTTTTCATGTACTCCTGCTAACCCTTCTGAATCTCTTAGCAGCATCTGCAATTCTCAGTGGGACCTGTGTGCTTTGGCAGGATCTCCTGATTAAGATGTCCCAGAGTTCCAGCTCTTGTGTTCAGAACATCCACTACTCCTTTTGCATATTCTGCTCTCCATGGCTTGTGCCTGCTGTGCTAATCAGCCCTGCTGCTCAGTGGCTATTTTGAGTTTGACTTCTTCTTTTGATAATGAGAAGCTGATTTAACCAGGATGAAGCAGCAGTAACCCTTAGAGCAACTTCACTGGTGCCCAGACGTGGTAAGGCTGTGGAACAGCTGTCCTAAAGACACAGGGCATCACCTCATCCAAACCTGCCAGCACTGAGATGTCTGGAGTCATGGAACCATGGAATCATAGAGTCATGGAACCATGAGACATAGAATCATGGAATCCTAGAGTCACAAAATCATAGAACCATGGAATCCTAGAACAATGGAATCATGGAATCCTAGAGTCATTGAACAATGAATCTCAGAATCCTAGAGTCACAGAACCACAGAATCATACAATCATAGAACCATGGAATCCTAGAATCACAGAACCAGGAATCATAGAGTCATAGATCCATGGAATCATGGAATCCCAAAAGCATACAACCAAGAATCATAGAACCATGGAAGCATGGAATCCTAGAGTCATAGAACCAGGAATCACAGCATCATGGAAGCATGGAATCCTAGAGTCACAGAACCAGGAATCATAGCATTATGGAATCTTGGAATCCTAGAGTCATAGAACCAGGAACCATAGCATCATGGAAGCATGGAATCCTAGAGTCACAGAACCAAGAATCATAGCATCATGGAAGCATGGAATCCTAGAGTCACAGAACCAGGAATCATAGCATCATGGAAGCATGGAATCCTAGAGTCACAGAACCAGGAATCACAGCATCTTGGAAGCATGGAATCCTAGAGTCACAGAACCATGAATCACAGCATCATGGAATCATGGCATCCTAGAGTCAAAGAACCAGGAATCATAGCATCATGGAATCCTAGAGTCATAGAACCAGGAATCATGGCATCATGGAATCCTAGAGTCATAGAACCAGGAATCATGGCATCATGGAATCCTAGAGTCATAGAACCAGGAATCATGGCATCATGGAATCCCAGAGTCATAGAACCAGGAATCATATCACCATGGAATCATGTAATCCTAGAGTCATAGAACCAGGAATCATAGCATCATGGAAGCATGGAATCCCAGAGTCATATAACCATATATTTGCCATTGGAATGTGCTGCCCAGGGAGGTGGTGGAGTCACCATCACTGGAGGTGTTTAAGAGGAGACTGGATGAGGCACTTGGTGCCATGGTTTAGTTGATCAGATGGTGTTGGGTGATAGGTTGGACTTGATGATCTCAAAGGTCTTTTCCCAACCTGGTTAATTCTATTCTATTCTATCTACACATCTTTTAAATCCCTCCAGGGAGGGTGACTCAACTACTCTCCTGGGCAGCTTGTTCCAGGGCCTGACAACCTCTTCAGGGAAGAAATTTTTCCTGCTGTCCAACCTAAGCCTCTCCTGACACACTTTGAGACTATATATCCATAGCCACATAAACATCTGGATATTCCTTTACCTTTCCTGCCCTCCTAGACTGATTGATTCATAGAATGGTTTGAGTGGGAAAGGACCTTAGAGATCATTTAGTTCCTCATTGTAAAGGACTTCTTCCTAATATCCAATCTAGATTTAGACTACAGATCAGGAAGGAATTCTTCACGGTGAGGGTGGTGAGACACTGAAACAGGTTGCCCAAGGGGGCTGTGGCTGCTGTTGGCGTGAGTTGGGATGGATGAGGCCTTGAGCAGCCTGGGCTCATGGGAGGTGTCCCTGCCCATGGTAGAGGGGTTGGAACTGGATGATCTTTAAGGCCCCTTCCAACCCAAACCACTCTGTGATGATTCCATGAAACAGGCTAACAAATCCTTGTATTTGAGGCAGAAGAGTTCTCTAATCTTTCCTCTTTGTCCCTCCCTCTTTGACAGCATTACCATCATCCTGTCTTTTGCCTCAGGGATGTTAATGCAGGAAGGATGTTAGTCAGGTTTTCCCCCACCAAACCCCTCCTGCTTGGCTTTTGGGGACTCTCCTAAGCACAGCAGGGTTTTCCTTTTCCTCTGTGCTTGTGCAGAGCCATCTGGAGTGCTAAACCAGCACTGCAAAAGCTATCAGTGTGCTGAACATTTTCTCCAACTCCATGTGCAAAAGCCAAATGTCAGGTGCCAGATTTCTGACACCACAGGATATAAATATTCCCTCCCTGGAAAGGTCACCCAAGATTATCATCAATA